>OX345647.1:4942009-5199509 GCA_947044365.1 Petrosia ficiformis
TAAGTGTACTTCCTCATAGCAGCTGTTGTGAGGAAGTACACTTATTAGTCTTCTTACATAACATCTAGTATTCAGCTTGTTTATACAGAAAGGTGTTATGAGGAAGTACACTGATTGATTTAGCAAAGGTGAAAGAGTGGAAAGATAACATTCACACTAGGCTATTTGGGAAACATATGAGTCAATTACATATCATTATGTACATATCAAATATGCTTAGCAGTACTTTAGCAGTAGAACATAGCCTTCATGATCTTATATAGATGTATGGTTTTAGGGATGTGTAGTTGGGCAGACATTGCCTCTTGGATTGATTAACAAAAGTGCTATAGCTGGTATAATATACCTAGTTTTTTAGAAGATTCAGGTTTCAAGAAACGTGAGTCCTGATTAACATCAGTTTCAGACAAGGCAAGAGAGTTTCTGTTACTATGGTTACCAGAATCCTCCTCCTTGTTGTTATTGATCTGTGAGAGGTCATACTGCATTTCACAATCAACACTAACAGGTCTTCGTCTACTTTTCAATACTGGTGTCTTTGTAATCTAAACAATAAGAAATATAAGTATTAATAGTTAAAACTCTGTTCACATTGACGTAACTTGTACTATAGTGTATAGTTTAATGTCATAAGGTTTATACATGATTATACTGTAACTCAATAACTTATATGTACTATAGTGTATAGTTTAATGTCATAAGGTTAATACATGATTATACTGTAACTCAATAACTTATATGTACTATAGTGTATAGTTTAATGTCATAAGGTTAATACATGATTATACTGTAACTCAATAACTTATATGTACTATAGTGTATAGTTTAATGTCATAATTATGACATTAAACTATACACTATAGTACACATATGTTATTGAGTTACAGTATAATCATATATTAACCTTATAAGGTTAATATATGATTATACTGTAACTCAATAACATATGTGTACTATAGTGTATAGTTTAATGTCATAAGGTTAATACATGATTATACTGTAACTCAATAACTTATATGTACTATAGTGTATAGTTTAATGTCATAAGCATCAATAAGTGTTGATTCATTATAACTATAAGTAAATTCTGTTCACGTTCATGATGACCTCAAAATTATGATGTGATGACTTTATATGTACATGTATTATAGTGTATAGTTTAATGTCATAAGGTTATTATTTATGTGATTATACTGTAACTCAATAATGAAGCAATAGATTGAAATTTAACATACACAAAAGAGAACAGGAAGGATAATTATATGCAAATGGTGAAGTTAAAATGATTGTTGGTCCTTCCAAACTAAAGTTATAAACATTATTCTGAGGACAAGGTGAACATGAACAACCTTTACATGTATCATTGAGAAAATAATGGTATTATAACTATAACTAAAAGTGGTCATTATTGTCATACTAAAAACACTAGTAATAATATCAGGATAAGATCTATACTATTTGATAAACTCCAGCCTAACACAACTGAAATATTCATTTAAATAAATAATTATTATAAGATATTTTTAATTAGATGTTGATACAATGATATTTAATATTACTATAGTATAATTAGAAACATTGTGGTATTTAAATAAAAGGTAATTTTAATTCGATGTTGAAAGAATGTACTATAGTATAACTTGACATTACTATAGTATAATTAGAAGCATTGTGGTATTTAAATAAATAATTATTTTTAATTAGATTTTGATACAATGTACCATAGTATAACTTTAGATATTTAATATTACTATAGTATAATTAGAAACATTGTGGTATTTAAATAAATAATAATTATTATAAGATATTTTTAATTAGATGTTGATACAATCTATTGTAGTATAACTTAAATAACTATTATTATAGGATGTTTTGAATTTTTATAGATGGATGGATGGATGGATGGATGAATGGATAGATAAATACATGTAGAGATAGATAGAAGATACGTACACATGAATAGATGTACATGTAACTCCACCTACTTTGTTTCTGAGAGTCACACCCTCAGATCTGACCCTCATTCTCTTTTCTCCCATATTTCTTCGTTTACGAGGAGCAGATTCAATTTTATCGACTAAATGAGGAGGAAGTTGACCTTTTGTAGAAACTATCAGACTCACATGACCTCTTGACCTGGCTTGTTGTAGTAAATGAGTGGCCTAAGAGAAAATGAACAGATTGATGGATTCAAGTTTATGGATAGCTGAGTGAGTATATGAATGGACGAATGCATGAATTAATCAATGGATGGATGGATGAATGAATTAATTAAATTAATGGATGAATGGATATGCTCACCTTTTCGTATTTGACTCCCAACACTTTGTGACCATCAACAGAAATAATGTGGTCTCCAACTTGTAACTGACCATCCTGTGTGTGTGAAGAAAAAGAATGAGGAGAAGAAAGAATGAGGAGAAGGAATAGGAGGAGAAGAAGGAGGAGGAAAAGGAGGAGGAGGAGGAGGAGGAGGAGGAGGAGGAGGAGGAGACCTGACAATGAGAGGACGAAAGAGAATGGATCTTACTTTATCAGCTGGACCATCAGGTACAATACTCGTTACTATTACTCTCATTTCTCCTCTATTTTCACCTTCAGATACTGTAAATCCTAAACCTTTTTCATCATCCTATATATCAGAATAGTTATAATAAACATGTATAAATAGAGTAATATATTACATTTGTGTTAGCTTGTACAGTGACAGTTATATACACATATACAGCTATGAAGTACATGTACATTGAATCCACCATAGGATATTAAGTACAGTACATGTACATTGAATCCACCATAGCTATGAAGTACATGGAGATTGAATCCACCATAGCTATGAAATACATGTACATTGAGTATGAAGTACATGTACATAATTATACATGTATTAGTGATAATATTACAGGGTCTTACCCTTTCTAGCGTAACAGCCTTGACAAGTGGTAAACCAGACATATCTACCTGTGTACCACTATTTCTCTTCTTATTACCTTCACCTGCATCAGGTTGCTGAGAAAGGGAGAGAGAAGGAGAGACGGAGAGAGGAGGGAGGGGAGGGGAGGGATAGGGGTGAGAGGGAAAGAGGGAGAGAGTGAGAGAGAGAGGGAGTTTAGTCATACATGTATATAATCAAACACATAGATCTTACTCTGGTATTATTTCCTTGTTGCTCTTGTGGATGCAACACTTGTTGTTGTCTGGATGTCTGGGATTGAGTTGTAGTGGGAGGAAGAGGGGGAGGGGCAAGTTGGGTGGAGCTTGGAGGAACTGGTAAAGGTCTGTGTATATGTATTAGTATTTTTAGTACATGTACATGTGTATATTATAAGTACATGTACATGTACATGTAACGAGACTGAAAATTGCTCAAAATGGAATAATCGATTTGTGGTTGATATTCAATTACATTGTATGTGAGATTTGTTTGATATCACATGACACTCACCTGACTAATACCATTTTAACAAGAGGTGGAGATTGAGCAAGAAGTTGAGACACTTCTTGATGACTCCAACCCAACACAAGTGAATTATTGACCTAAATAAGTATTATTATAAGATATTTTAATTAAAAGTTCATACAATATACTGAAATAACTATTATTATAACATATTTTCAATTTTGATATTACTCAGTATAATTAGAAACATTATGGTACTTAAATATTATTATAAGATATTTTAATTAAAAGTTCATACAATATACCGAAATAATCAATTTTGATATTACTATAGTTTAATTAGAAACATTGTGGTAGTTAATTAAAAGTTTATACAATGTACTGAAATAACTATTATTATAATAATTATATTTTCAATTTTGATATTACTATAGTATAATTAGAAACTTTATGGTACTATCATAACATAGGAAGTTACTATACTCACTAGTTGTTTTTTCATGTGAATCAGTACACAACTACATGTATACATGTACAATGTACATGTATATGTATGTACGTGTGTACATGTACATGCATATGTACACATTTACATGTAAATATATACATGTACAGTACATGTACCATAGTTTTTGATAAGTCTTGAAGCATGGGCCAAATTGGCTCAAAAATGGTTAGTATGTGCGCCATTGAGAATACATCTTGAGCCAATTAACTAAGAGTTAATGCTGTTAGTGACAATATAATCATACAATGTAATTAACTGCGCCACTGGCCCAAGGAGAGAACTGTGCAGTGCCAAATAAGAAGCTCTTTGGGCCAATGGTGCGCCATATGAGCTTATCAAAAACACCGACATGTATCTATACATGTAAGTACATGTACAACTACATGTACATGTACAATTATACGTGCACAATTTAATGGATAAATGTGTCTATAATTAACTCACTTGTAATATTTCATCACCAACTTTAATTTTAGCAATCTGGTCTGCTAAACCTCCAGGCTGTACCTGCATTATAACCACACCTCTTGAGGGGGAGTGATCAGTCTTCATAATACTTAGACCTGAGGATATGATAGTTATTCATTCATCATCTGTCTGTCACAAGGACCATCAGTCTATCCATTCATCCATCTGTCTGTCCATTCATCCATCAGTCCATCCATCAGTCCATCCATCAGTCTATCCATTCATCCATCAGTCTATCCATTCATCCATCTGTCTGTCCATTCAACCATCAGTCTATCCATTCATCCATCAGTCTATCCATTCAACCATCAGTCTATCCATTCATCCATCTGTCTGTCCATTCATCCATCAGTTTATTCTTTCATCCATCAGTCTATTCATTCAACCATTTGTACATGTATATATCATCTCATACCAAGTCCTAGTGTTCCTTTGTTTAAGACAACTTGAAATAAGTGTCCATTAGCATTTGGAAATATGTTTCTCAACTGGTCATCTTCTTCTTCGTCAATAGCCCAAGAGCCATCCTGTTATAAACATACATACCACATGTACATGTACATGTACATGTACATGTACATAAATACATACATACATACATACATACTTACATACATACATACATACATACATACATACATACATACATACATACATACATACATACATACATACATGTACATACATACATACATACATACATAGATACATACATACATACATACATAGATACATACATACATACATACCTACATACATACATACATACATAGATACATGTACATACATACATACATACATGTACATACCTACATACAATGTACATACATACATAGATACATACATACATACATAGATACATACATACATACATACCTACATACATACATAGATACATACATACTGTACATACATACATACATACATACATACATACACATGTACATACATGTACATAGATACATACATACATACATACATAAATACATATATGCACACATACATACATACCTACATGTACATACATACATAGATACATACATACTATACATACATAGATACATACATACATAGATACATAGATACATAGATACATACATACATAGATACATAGATACATACATACATACATACATACATACATACACACATACATAGATACATGTACATACATGTACACTGCAATGTAGTATGAACTTACATTAGAGTGTAGAGGTGAACTTTGACCTCTTCTTCTAAAAGCAGAACTGGAATAACTCTGTACTAATATACGAACTGGATTACCAGCAAATTTAATGATATTCACAGCTTCAGCTTGCGTAGCATGCCTTAAATTTCTACCATTAACCTATCAAATAAACATACATGTACATGTACATGTAAATGTAGTTATTATGGAAGTTATATGTACTTGAACTTAATTGGTGTAAACATACAACTTCATTCATATACATGTATACCTACATGTATGTACATGTACATACTTACATGTACATACATACGTACATGTACATTGTACATACATACATATGCATACGTGAACAGTTTATACACATACATGAACATGTACATACATACATATCTATGTACATGTACATGCATACATACATACAGTATAGTAATTACTCAGATGTTTCATTTTCAAACTACAGAACATGATGACTACATGTACAATGTACATGTAAACATACTAATGTTAATTGTGGTACATGTACAATGTACATACATGTACATGTATTTACTACATAATAGTACTGCCGTATAGATCAATAAAAGTCACCATAGTGTACAGTAATTACTCAGTAGTTTCATATTCAAACTACAATAGTTCAATTAATAGTAGTTTTAACAGTAATTACTGTACATGTCAATTGAACACCACAGTAGTGAGACAGTAATTACTATACTATACTGACAATAGAAGTAAGGTAATTACTGTTACTGTATGGTGACTTTTTATTGACATAATATTGACTTCTGAGGTGTACATGCACATGTTTGTAGTATATACATGTACACGTACATGTTCACATAATAAACATATAATTACACCTTCATTCCCATACCTCTAAAATCCTGTCCCCAGGGCTCAGTTTCCCTTTACAAGAAGCACTACATGCTGGAGAAAGATCAATAACAACAACACCTTCTATTCCATCTTCAGGAGGCCCGAGACTGATACCAAGAGACCCAGTCGAGTCTCTTTTGATTTCAATAATTTTCAGACCACCCACAGGTTCAAGAAACACTCCGCTATTTCCTCTCTTGGAATAACCACCATCAGAAAATCCTCTTTCATTAACCCAGAGTTCTTTATCTGGTGTTTCTCTTTGATTTAATGGTATTTTCAAATCATACCCTTCTCTGTTGTCTCCACTTAAGCCCTCATACCCACGAGGTAGATATTGTGAATATGGGTATCTGTCCATTTGGTAAGTCATGGTTGGTGGACCAACATGATGTACAGTATTATGATCTTCTATACCTCCTGACCCAGTAGGCCTCATCATGTGAGCTTGTTGGTATTCACGAGCTTGTGGTTGGTACTGGTTACCAGGATGGTATTCTTGATATTGCGGATGGTTTTGAATACCCATAGACCAAGGATTTCCAGAACCCTGCGGATATTCTGGACCTTGGAGATTCCAGTGTGTTAATTGTTGTGGATATGGTTGAGTTGACGAAATAATTGTCGTTGGATTCATGGGTCCTCCTGGATACATACCATATGGAGGAGGAGGGGGTTTTATTGGAGTTGGGTGCTCAATGAACGTCTCCTGAAGGGTCACATGACCTCTAGGTGGGAGGGGACCAGGTGGTGTGTAGCTTAAATGTTGCCCTGGCAACCATGTGTAACTCTGTTGCTGTGATGGGATCATACTAGGAATGGGATGTCCCATGGGTGTGGTTATTATTGGTAAGCTTGTTTGAGTTTGTATTTGTCTCATAGGCACAGGATGATGTGTTAATGGATGTGATTGATTATAATGACTGTGTGCTGTTGATGAGTCTATATAAAATAGATAGATACAAAATATAAAATAGATGTAGATGATGAATGAGTGGAATAGGGAGGGATGGAGGGAGACAGAGAGAGAGAGAGAGCCAGACAGAGAGACAGAGACACAGAGAGAGGGACAGAGAGATAGAAGGGAGACAGAGAGAGATAGAGAGACAGAGAGAGACATACAGAGAGAGAGACAGAGAGAGAGAGAGACACACACACACACAGAGACAGAGAAAGACAGAGAGAGAGACAGACAGAGAGAGACAGAGACAGACATGGGAGACAGACTTGTTATTTCTTGTTGTGTAGTATCAATGTTCTGATTATTGTTATATGACATACTAAACCCATGAGGAGCAGGTTGATATGTAATTCTAAATAGAAATAGATTAATATTATAGATACATGATCTATTTATTGATCAATAGACAATAATTACAATGTTGTTGCTATGGTAACTTAGTATTCAATACTCACCTGACTTTGGTTGATTTCGTAGACGATGCTCTTTTGAGTATAGTCCTGAGAAACATACATACATACATGTACATACATGTACATACTACATCATACGTACAGTGTACATACATAGTTACATACATACATACATACATACAGACATACATACATAGTTACATACATACATGCATACATACATACATTGCACCAACATACACACCACAGCTATAAACATATATATATATATATACATACACACAAACACACATCTATATTAAACTACACACAACCAAACTCACTTGACTTTTGCCATTGATAACCCATCTAAAGACTTCCCGTTAATAGCCAGAATACGATCACCAATACGTACTCGTCCATCTTTACCTAGTACAGATGACCCATCAATCTTCTTAACCACAATGAAACCTTTGTCCTCCATTATAGTCATACCTTTAGTGGAAATGATATCGTCAATGACAACAGCAAAAGGATCAAACCAAGTGGGAAGGGAAATAAATGATGACACTAATGAATCCATTTATAACAACTGTTTATAGTTTATATGGAACAGGTTTCTATAGCTTTGGTCAGTTAACTGATTCTGTTTTAAAATAGATCCACACCAGTACAGACTCCTATCAGCAACAATGATAAACAACTCACTCTTAAACTAACTATTATTAATTATATAATAACTATATATTACAGTCAAAAGAAGTCTCTACTCTCCTCTTTAAGTACTGAAACTGAGTATGGCTTTACTACTGATGTGTCTATATCTATTACTAAAATAATCTATCCCTCGATACTGAGAGATTTGCAGTGTGTGTGCAGGTGTGTTAAAAGATTCGCAGTGTGTGTGCAGGTGTGTGAAAACGTGACTATGTAGGCTTCATACAGTGTGTATGTACATGTATGTATGTACATGTATGTATGTACATGTATGTATGTATGTATGTATGTATGTATGTATGTATGTATGTATGTATGTATGTATGTATGTATGTATGTATGTATGTATGTATGTATGTATGTATGTATGTATGTATGTATGTATGTATGTATGTATGTATGTATGTGTGTATGTATGTATGTATGTATGAATGTATGTATGTATGTACATTGTATGTATGTATGTGTGTATGTATATATGTTCATGTGTATATGTACATGTATACTAAATGCTTATAAAGATTTCTATGTAAACATTCCAGTCAAAAGATGAAGAGAAGATGAAACTGCAAATAATTGTGGGAAAAAAATTAATTGATTCATTTCTATGTACTAACTATACATTTACATGTACATGTACATGGCATTAGTGTTCTCACCACAATTTTCAAATAGAAAGGTAAAATACCGCATAGCCACACCCATCTACAGTATGTACATGTAAAAATATTCACCAAAATTTCACGATAATGTAATTACCATCTTTATATTTTTGCTCAGGTAATGTTTTTTTCTACTATTATTAAAAGATTGGTACAACATTAATTATCAGTGAGCTACTAGTAACATATAGAAAGGTGCAGCACCCTGTTTTAAAGTTTAGTGAAAAGACACTGAGGACTCTTGCTAGCATGCATTGTAATGGATAGGGTTAAGTGTGATGCTTATGTCCAACATTGCCATCAAAATCTCATGAATATCATTATGTGGTTCAATTAGGGTAGGGTTAGGGTTCCCTTGTGGTTAGGGTTCAATCAGTATCAAAAGTGATGTTAGTCTTTGATGGCAATCTTGGACATCACTGCTTCAGTAGTACTGGATTACTAATTACTACATGTACATGTACATGTATTTCCCATCTCAATTCCCACCCTCTTCAATACCTAGTGGTGATGTTCCTTTTCGTATTTCAATATCTCTGGGTTCACTTTCTAGTTCAGTAGAATGGTCACCAGTATCGCTAGTATCAGGAGACAATCCTTCAAGAAAGCTTTCCTGTGATCTTGATGGACTGAACGTGTTACAACTTGTAACTAAACCATGTGTCTTTGGTGAGGATTGCTGCTTTGGGCTAGGCTGGTTACTGGAGAAATGAAGGTCCTGATGCGAGGAGCTGCCAACAAGTGTTTCCTCTGATGTAGACTCCATTAAATAATGGCTATGTGTTTCACTGATCTAAAATACATGTACATGCATGTAAGAAGAATAAATACATGTACATGTACATGAATGTAAGAAGAATAATATTAATTGTATTAATTAAAATTTGTGATAAACTGTATGTTATAGTTATAGAATGTTCAGGAGTGTGGGGGCCCCAGGAAATTAAAAACATAGACCTCTGATATCATCATCAGTCTATTGATTCATCTAATAGTTCAGGCCAGGGGTGAGGCAGGAAATTAAAACATAGATCTTTAATATTGCTTTTAGTGGCTTGTGGGGACCCTGAAAGATTATACATGTAGTTGATGATTTTGTTATTATTAAAAAGATACCAATCATGATAGCTAATATTTAGTATTGGAATTTGTTTTGGGACTTGGTATGAAGGTGAGAGGGATGAAATCCCAGGCCCTCCCCTCTCTCTTGATGAAAACCCTGATGTTGATTTAGTACAACAAGATTGACCACTTTTAGTTTCAGTACTAGTATTATTATTTCTCATTAAAACAGGTTTTAGTTATATAATTCAAGGTCACTAGTTTTAGAAAATGCTAATATTGCTATATGTACTTAAAGTCTGTTCTTTATATGTAATATAGTGTATAGTTTAATGTCATTACACCAATACATGATTATACTGTAACTCTACATTTAATATAGCATATAGTTTAAGAATTAAACTATACAGTATATTATATATAAGTTATTGAGTTACAGTATAATCATGTATTAACCTTATGACATTAAACTATACACTATATTACATATAAACTCATCACATCATAATTTTGAGGTCATCGTGAATGTGAACAGAGTTTAGTTTTACCAACTTCGGTATATCTAAAAATTGGTAAAGTTTATTCTTACAAAACAATAGACATCATAATTTACATATTAATCCAAAAAAGAATATTGGGATTCTTCTTCATGTAGTAGTCATTACATTAGATCATACATTCTAGACAGTATCATTGTAAGGTTTGTATGCTGTTTAGCTACTATAAATAGTGGATGGTTGTGGTTTTGTTACTATAAATAGTGACTGGGTTGTGGTTTTGTTACTATAAATAGTGGCTAGGTTGTGGTTTTGTTACTATAAATAGTGACTGGGTTGTGGTTTTGTTACTATAAATAGTGGATAGGTTGTGGTTTTGTTACTATAAATAGTGACTGGGTTGTGGTTTTGTTACTATAAATAGTAAGTGGGTTGTGGTTTTGTTACTATAAATAGTGGATAGGTTGTGGTTTTGTTACTATAAATAGTGACTGGGTTGTGGTTTTGTTACTATAAATAGTGTATAGTTGTGGTTTTGTTACTATAAATAGTGGGTGGGTTGTAATTTAGTTACTATAAATAGTGACTGGGTTGTGGTTTTGTTACTATAAATAGTTACTGGGTTGTGGTTTTGTTACTATAAATAGTAGGTGGGTTGTGATTTTGTTACTATAAATAGTGGATAGGTTGTGGTTTTGTTACTATAAATAGTGACTGGGTTGTGGTTTTGTTACTATAAATAGTAGGTGGGTTGTGATTTTGTTACTATAAATATTAGCGACTGCTACATGCAGAAACTGTTAAAATACAAAGTACTATTACCTGATTTAGAAGAATTCCATTATACTGAAGTGCTGGTTCGTCACTTCGAGTCCGACTGAAATTTGGTTGATGTTGTGAATTAGAAGATGACATACCAGGTGTCATACTCCTTAGACTATTATCATCACCTCTCTGTCTAGTTTCTCTATTTCTATCATGTGATGGTGAAAGTCCTGTTCTTTTCTGGAGTGGATCTATTTCAGTATATGGCGGAGGAGGTTCTTCTTCTTCGTTAGGAGGTCTCTTCCCTTTCCAGTCATTTTTAAGAGGATCATTTGCATCCTTAGTTGTCTTGGTGACCTTTTGTTCATCATCTTTGTCTCCCAAACCTAGTGATGCTCCCTACACACACATACGCACAAGTAATTTGACATCACAAGCTGAAGGTCATTGACAGAACATGATGACTACATGTACAATGTACATGTAAACATACTAATGTTAATTGTGGTACATGTACAATGTACATGTACATACATGTACATGTATTTACTACATAATAGTACTGCCGTATAGATCAATAAAAGTCACCATAGTGTACAGTAATTACTCAGTAGTTTCATATTCAAACTACAGTAGTTCAATTAATAGTAGTTTTAACAGTAATTACTGCACATGTCAATTGAACACTACAGTAGTGAGACAGTAATTATTATACTATACTGACAGTAGAACTAAGGTAATTAGTGTTACTGTATGGTGACGACATAACTACATGTATATGTCATAATTAGATGCAAGGCATTTTGTGATATGCAAGCACGAGAGAATTAGAAACGAATGAAAATGGAAAAAAATCAGGAATTCAACTACATGTACATGTACACATGTATTTAACTTAAGTAGTGTGTGCTATCGCCATAGCAACAGTAAAAAAAACAAATACACATTCATGAAACTCACAGGTGTTAATGTCCTCTTTTTATCCAAATCTTTCTCTTCGTCATCTTCCTTCTCTTTATCGGAACCAGAGAGCATATCTCCTTCACTAGTTACATCTTGTAATAACAGCTGAGAGATGTCATCTGGACTGAAGCTACTAGGGGTGGAGTTTATATCGGGACTAACTGGCAATGGATGATTGACAGACAAGTAAACAAGACCATCCTGTAAGTAATAATAATACATAGTGGTCATAGTTATTTGTCCCAAGGGCGTCTGGAATATAGGGATTATGCAGTATGTGAAAATATGAGTGTGTACACATGTATTTGTATGTGCATACATATACATGTACATGTACATGTGTGTGTATAGAATTATGTGTATGTACATGTATATGTGTACACATGTACTTGTATGTGAATAACTGTATATGTATATGTGTGTATATGTACATGTATGTCCGTTTGTTTGTGTTCGTGCTTTTCTGTAAAGATGTGTGTAAGTGTGTGTTTGCATGTGTGTTTTGTGAAGTAATGTATACATATATATGTGTATACATGCATATGTATGTGTACATGTATATGTACATGTACATATGTGCATGTATATAAATGACACATACTTGTGAATTAGTGAGTTGTTCTACAGTAAAGTCTAAAGAATGATTTACTACAGACACTCCATTAACACTGAGTAGTTTATCACCCTTTAATAGTCTGCCATCCCTCTCTGCCATACCTCCAGGAACAAGAGAGTAAACGAGTATTACTCGATCACCAGGATTAACAGGATCCTAACAAAACAAATACAATAGTTTACATAATTATCTATCTGTTATCTGTCAATTTGTACACATGTACATGTTCATGTACATGTGTACATGTACATGTTCATGTACATGTGTACATGTACATGTACATTGTACATGTGTATTAGGATTGGGAATGAAGGTTTAAAAGTTCAAATCTTCGTCTGTTTGCTGTGCATTCGAGGCTTAATTTTTCCCATTGAAGCTTTGCTGCCACGCCCACTTCAATGTTTGTGAATGTGCAATTGTATAATCTAAACATGCAGTTAATAATGTGGGTGTGTTCCAGGTAAGTTGAGGCTGTGTTGCTGGCTGATTATCTTATTTCTAAGTTCAGTGATGCTAAGTCCTGGTAGATACAGTGACAGGAACAAGACTAGTACTCGTTATACAGCAATAATCCATCCATCCATCCATCCATCTATATACATACATGTACATACATGTACATGCATGTACACATGTACATACACGTAACTCACAGCAAAATCTAGGATGCTAAATCCCAGTCCCTCTTTTCCTTTAGGAAGATCTATTTCAGTAACATCACTCTCCCATAGACCTATTCCCGGAACAGGAGATATTATACTAGAATACGAGTCTTCTGATGCCATCGAGTCTCGATGATTAGGACTTGTAACGGGAGACTCATCAGTGAAGCTAGTCTTTATATATATACATGTATGATGGAAACAATATGAATGATTGCATAAATGTATAAACCCCACCCACCTCATTAAGAGGGGAGAACCCCCCAAAACAATACATGAATACGCTACCTCTACCCCCAGGGGTATTGAAACATTGAGCTGACTACTAGACTATTTTTGACATATTTTCACCACTCTTGTCCTGCTCCCCATATACTTTGTGTACAGCTCAGTTACAATTTAATGTTCCGCATGCATGGCTGTTTCCACAAGAGGGAAGAACTCATGAATATACAAATTTATGTACATTCAAAGTACAATGTACTTTACTCACAATGTACACTGTAGTCAATGGAAGTACAGGGATAGTATGTAAACCTAATAATGTCAGATACTATACTTCATCTACCCCACCAGTTCCCATACAAACAATACATTATTAATATTATATATAGAAACTCCACCCACCTCATTAAGAGGAAAGAACCCTATGGGCGAAGGGTAATATGAATAATCTAGTTCATATTGTAAAGAAGATCTCTTTGCTTCAGCTTCTTGTTTGTGTTTCTCTTCAGCTTCCTGAAGTCTTTTGTTTCGTTCTTCTAACTCTTTCTCTGCTCTTTTTAATTCCTCTTCTTTCTCTAAGAGATGACGTTGATAATGCTCTCTACGGAGTTCAAACCTTTCCTTCCATCTGAAGAGGAAGTGGAAACACTAGATTACAACATGACTATTTAAATCACTGATCAACAAGATTATAATTATTACATCAATATATATATATCAATAATAAGTCACCATACAGTACAGTAATTACTCACTAGTTACATATTCAAACTACAGTAGTTCAATAGTAGTTTTAACAGTAATTACTGTACATGTCAATTGAACACCACAGTAGTGAGACAGTAATTACTATACTATACTGACAATAGAACTAAGGTAATTACTGTTACTGTATGGCGACTTTTTATTGACATATACTATACATGTACTGTACATGATGTACATGTACATCATATCAATATGAACTGACCAATAAGATCTGTTAAAATTATGACATCATTATAAATTGACCAATCAATATTATTTATGACATCATTACAAGCTGACCAACAAGATTTTATTACATCACATAATATTCATTGACCAATCAAAATTCACCCAACTCCAGAATAAATTGTTTTAGACTCACCTTCTCTTTTCTTCCTCATGACGTTGTCTATATGATTGTCTCTCGAATCTTCTTGCAAAATCCGGATACAAGGACTGCAATGCTGGAGAGGAAGACGAGGTTAGACTTGTTGTAGCACTGGTACTGCCATGATCATCTTCTGATTCTGAAGTCGTTGTGTGTTGACTGCTCTCAACTGGAACATCTGGTGTTACTGTATCTATGGAACATTGAATAGATACATACATGAGGAGGGTTTAATCTAGACATATGTCCTTGAGGGGGCAAAATTAATAATTGTAGAAATTTGGGAGGTAGGGGGGGGGGGGGGGTGCATGTTTGGCACAGGCAGGAGAGGGATGTAGCAGTGTACTGTGCAGTTGATATATCAGAGATATTAATTTTATTGTGCTCTTTTTTGCAACCCTATTATGTAGTACTGTATGATTTAATAGAATTTAATGAGAATTTAATGATATCTTTGGTAATGGTGTCATATGCTTGGGGGGGGGGGGGGCATTTGCCCCCTGCACCGCCCCTGGATTAAATCCTGATGAGCGTTATTGAGTTAGTATAGTGATCAATGGATTGTAAAGTAATAAAGAATATAATACATATAATTAACATACCAGTTGTAGTAGTATCGGAAACCTCTTCATCTTGGTCATTCTTTGTCTCCCTTAACCGACATACTATGATTTTTACATCCTTCGGAGCTGACTGGACCAATCGGATTGCTTCTTCATGGGTTACCCCTAGCAACGGTTTTCCATTAACTTCCAGTAGTTCATCACCAACTTTTAACACTTGATTATTATCACTTGGTCCTCCATCACGAATTGATTTAATCACATGACGTATGCTACCTACATGGGCATTAAATAGAGAATGATCACATGACATATGCTACTTGGCATTAATTGGAGTTACAACTCTGAATGTTTGCAGCAAACAATGTTAGCAAAGAATTACATGTATAAATAATGGTGGGGTGATACTACATGTACATGCCAAAATACTTAATTCATTGATACATCATACAAATACTTCAATTCTTGGTATTCAATATCGATACTACTATAGTGAAACCCCTCTACTGAGGACACCCTGAAATAAGGACACCCCTGTATTAAGGACACTTACAAATGTCCCAAACTGTGCTTTATAATCTAAATTCGCCAATTCAATAGTCAATACTGATTCCCAAACTGCTTAGTATTGAAAATAAAGCTATCACTATACATGTATAAGACTGACGGGTAAAACGTTTCTCTTGTTATCATATGAAAATATTTATAGTACCTCTCTGAGGCTGTCCTGTGTCATCACATACAACAATACTCTCCATTTTGAAACCCAAACCAACACTGGAATCAGTCCTCGTAATAGAAGCAGCCTGTATTAAACACAAATATTGTTATACTACATACATGTACATGTACATGTAAGTATACATGTAGTACATGACATGTACATGTAAGTATACATGTAATACATATACATGTACATGTACATGTACACGTATATTGAATCAGAAATATAAGTACATATGTACATGTATACATGTATGTACATGTACATGTACATGCAAGTATACAAGTACAAGTTATTTAATACAAACTTCTTTGAAATTTAAAATCAAATTGGTTACCTTCAGAGTTTTATTCAGTGGTATTACTCCTCCCCATTTGTTTCTGATATAATCATCCACATCTCCATGACGACCATTACCTACATCACCTTCTTCTTGTCCAGTTTTATCAGATTTCCGTAAGACCTCCATACCTTCTTCAGTGTGAATGACTCCACCATCTAAATCCTTTTTTTGATCGTCTCTATTAGTCAGCAGATTTTTCTGTCTAACAATTCTTCTTTTCTTTCGTCTCAATACAAGAGATACTTTATTTCCGCCATTTCGAAGTATATTAGCAGCAGCCATATTGGATATATTTTTCAGTGATTGTCCATTAACACTTGTAATACGATCTTTAACATACACATTACCACTAAGACCAGCTGGTCCAGTGGGATTAACAGATCTTATGTATATTCCCTTATCCTCTGCAAAGAATAAAGACATACATGTACATGTACATGCATATAAGCATTGTTTATACAGGTACAGTATATGTCAATAAAATGTCACCATATAATACAGTAATTACTCAGTAGTTTCATATTCAAACTACAGTAGTTCAATAGTAGTTACCCTCGCCATGAAGCATAGGCAGAAGGGTATTATAATCATATTGTGTGTCTGTGTGTGTGTGTGTGTCTGTCTGTTCGCAAAAAAATGGGCAAACTACAAACATCGATGGCTCAAACGAGCTACTGGAAGACTTGATTTTAACAGTAATTACTGTACATGTAGTGAGACTAAGACCAGCTGGTCCAGTGGGATTAATATCCCAATTACTGTTAAAATCAAGTCTTCCAGTAGCTCGTTTGAGTCTGTGGGATTTACAATAAAGTCATTCTAGTTTCTGCTAAAGGTACATGTATATCCTAACTCTCTTGGACTGTAAAACATACATCAGAACCCCTATGATACCTAGTAGGACTGGTAAGTTAAAGATATTAGATCATGTACATGTACATGTATATACATGTACGTGTACATGTACATATATGTATGTACATGTACGTACATGTACATGTATCACGAATTGTTGTATGTACCTCCTTTCTCGTCATTGACAAGTGCATTAATAGTGATGCCTAGACCACCTCCACCAACAGGTTTAACAAGTTCTACTTCATGATCTTCATTATCTGATGAAGACTATGAACGGAGAGATGAAATTAATTTATAGATAGGTAGATGAATGGATGGATGGATAGATGAATGGATAGACAGATGGTTGGATAGATACATGTAAATGAATGGACGATAATGGACAGATGGATGAATGGATGGATGGATAGATGAATGAATAGACAGATGGATGGATGTACATGTAAGTGAATGGACAATAATGCACAGACGGATGAATGGATGGATGCATGTATCAAAGGACTATCTTAAGTTAAGGATGGATGGATGGATGGATGGATGGATGGATGGATGGATGCATGCATGCATGCATGCATGCATGCATGGAAGGAATGATGGATGGAAGGACAAATGAATGGATCAATGGATGGGTGACTGAAGGAGAAATGTTTACATCAATATCTGAGGCACTGTCTTCTTCCTTTTCATCAGACAATGGTGAAGGAACTCTTGCTATAACAAGTTTAAGAGGTTGTCCTTTTCGACTAATATCTTGTAAGCGATCCACTATAGCAGAGTGAGGTACACCGAGAATTGTTTCATTATTAATAGCAACTAACTGATCTCCTTGAGTCAATCTCCCATCCTAAAAGAATTGGAAAGATAAACCAGTTGAAGGAATTATTAGCAGTCACTACATGTAACTTTCAACTGATGTTTTTCACAAAGGATGGCACCATGGTGTTACCCCATACTCTAGTCTTGCTCCCCTATCCTTTACATTATGCTGAAAACTAAAAATGGTTGAACATTGTGGACTAAATGGTAAGGTATTGATGTCATCTTCCACTCTTCATAATTATAAATTTCTTTCAATACCACAAAATAGTACCAAAACCACAACCCGCCCACTTTTTATAGTAACAAACAGTATACAACCCTTAATGTGTGATGTGTGATCTAATGTAATAACTGAGCACTTAGTGTTGGGCTAGGTCCATCAGAGACACAAGTCTGATGAACACCTTAAGGTATATATATATGTACATGTACGTGTACATGTACATGTTTGTATACATGTATGTACAGGTATAATAATGGTATATGTATATGTACATATATGTACAGGTATATGTACCTGTATGTATACATGTACATGTACGTATACATGTATGTACAGGTACATGTATATGTACATGTACATACATGTGTATATGTACAAATACATGTATATGTACAAGTATTAATTACATGTGCAAACATGCAGTTACAAGTTAGTCTATTTTACAGTACATGCACATGCACATGTACAAGTACAGACATTCATGTACACTTATAGTACATGCAAATATACACTATACATTATGTACATGTATTAATTAGATTAAGTACAAATATTAAGTTAGTCTATATACAGGCATGACATAATGACATACATGTACATGTAGATGTATTAATTAGATTAAGTACAAACATGCCGTTCCAAGTTAGTCTATAACTCTATTATACAGTACATGACAGAGTACATGTAGATTGATCATTGAAATACATGTATACATGTACACATTGACAGTAATGTACAGTACATGACATACATGTACATGTACACATATACATGTAGTACATGTACACATTGATAGTAATGTACAGTATTTGATAATTTGACATACATGTAATGTATACATTGACAGTACATGATATGGCGCAAATGCATGCACAGTAATTGTACAGTACATGTACTTGTACAGTACATGACATATATGTGTACATGTACTCAATCTACTCATATACATGTAGTACATGTACACATTGATAGTAATGTACAGTATTTGACATACATATAACATGTATACATTGCCAGTACATGATATGGCACAAGTACATGTACAACTTCTACAGTACATGTACAGTACTACCAACCTTTTCAGCTGTACTTCCTGCCTGTATTAAATGTACTTGGGTAACACCACTGTTATTAGCAGTAATGACAGAAAATCCAAAACCTTGTCCTTCATTTGGTAACTCTATCATAGCTAATTTCTGTCTTTGATGAGTTTGTGATAATCTTGATTGAGAGGGTGAAGGGAGGGGTGACATTAGAGGTGAAGATGAAATTGGAGGAGGAGAAGGACGAGGTTTAGAAAACTGATCTGGAGATATGATTGACCGAGGAGGGGAGAGTTCCTAAAACAATACAAAAAAAGAATTTCAGTAATTTAGACTTGAATTACTGATTACCAGTTAGTAAACAACAAAAGCTACAAACATATAAGCACAGTATAATTATATCAATGAAAGTCACCCTACTGTAACAGTAATTACATGTACCTTGTCAGTATAGTATAGTAATTACTTTATCACTACTGTGTTGTTGTTCAATTGACATGTACAGTAAAACTACTACTGCAGTGCGAATATGAAACTACTGAGTAATTACTGTACTGTATGATGACTTTTCATTCAGTTTGGTTTCAAATTACCGGAATATATATATATATATACATGTATATATATATACCAGTATTTTGTACACGTACATACATGTATCGTATACACAAATAGAGAGTTAGATACATCGTTAAATTGCTATAGATTTTATAATGTTAATCTTATACATAATATAACTATAATTATATAAATGTATATATGACAACCTTCATTTGAGGAGAGACAGAAGGGTTTTTTGTGAGTGGAACAGGTGATAATTCGTGTGATCTTGATGTCGGAGATTGAATGGGAGGTATTGCATTTGGAGAAGGACTCTTAACCATACTCTCTTCACTTCCACCTCCTTCTCCTCGAAGCACAATAATTTCAACACTCCCTTTTGCTTGTTGGAGAAGAGCGACTGCTGTGGGTAACCCGATCCCAGCAAGTTTTTGTCCGTTTATACTTACAAGATGATCACCCTTTTTAAGTCTACCGTCCTTTTCTGCCACTCCCCCAGGTTG
Organism: Petrosia ficiformis; assembly: GCA_947044365.1. Classification (NCBI taxonomy): domain Eukaryota; kingdom Metazoa; phylum Porifera; class Demospongiae; order Haplosclerida; family Petrosiidae; genus Petrosia; species Petrosia ficiformis. The sequence continues at coordinate 4,962,748 of OX345647.1, forward strand.
TAGGTCTTGTACAAAAATACTTAATTCTCCTTTCTTGGAGTGTTTCCGCTTATTTATACTGAATCCGAGACCTTGATTTCCTTTATGAAGTCGAATAATAAGGCTTTGACCACGAGATTGGCCTGTAGGGAGATTCTGGGTAGCCAACCCTGCTGTGACAGGTCCCCCAGGATAATAGGGAGGTAATTGTCCCTTTGATACAGGAGGGGAGAAGGAGATTGGAGGTGTGTTTTTAATGGATGAAATTTCAGTATCATCATGAATTCTGTTTTGTGGTTGTACATTCTGTTGAGAATTCAGTGCTTCATTATACGAAGGCAAAGGTGGGCGTGTCTGATCAGTCGGAGAGGTTGGTAATACAGACAGATCTACAGGACTTCCCTCTTTGCTGCTAATATTGTCAATCCTTATATCTTCAGATATAGTTTCTTTCTGGTAACCACGGTAATCAGAGCCATTACTGTTTTTATGACTTAAGTCCACATCCCTGGAATAAGGAGTAGAGGTCCTTTCAATAGAACTATCAGATAGAAGGCTGTTCCTTTGGTCTCCGATATCAGATGGGGAGGTACTGGTATTTCGAGATGGTAACTCCACTTTACCAGTGTACGGACTAATATAAATATGATCAATACTTGGATATTGGTTAAATGATTGAGTAGATATTTGTTTACTGGGTGGTCCCTTTTTATCAGATAAGTTGTGAGGTCCTACATTTTGATGTTTAGGGCTGAGGCTCTGAGAAGTGTGGTTGTTAGTTTTTTGCATCATTGCAAAGTCTTCATTGTTTTGAAAATGATCTCCATTGATCTGACGTTGATAGTTAGTTTCACGAGGAGGAGATGAAAATGAATTTGACTTAGAATTTTCTTTTGATCGTAGGGCAGCCTCAACACTTTGCAGTAAAGGAGAGTCCACAGAGCTTGTACTATTAATAGCCAAAGCGTTCTGTTTATTTACAGATCTTTGTATATTTGGAGTATTAGAAGGTGAAGATCGTGGAGTGACTGCAAGTTTTAGAGCACGTAATGAGGCTGTCCGAGCTAGATGCCTCTTTCTCTGACTTCGAGGAGACAGGTGGACATCGTTTTCTTGATTCTCAAAAGTCGACGTCATTTCTTGTATCAGAGCCACACCCACCTCAGAAGTGTTGTTACTAAGGTATTCACTCATTAGAGGACTTTCAAGAACTTCCACAAGGTAGGAAAGATCCTCATCGTGCTCAACATCTCCCTGAGTATGAAGTCTATCTCGATACTGTCCTAAGAGAGTAATGAGTCTATCAGTATCTGTAGAGAAGATTGAAGTATAAAATATCATGTAGATTGAGTTAGTACATCACTGTTTTTCCCAAAGAGTGGTGTCATGGCACTCTCTTGTCCTTTTGATTTTAATGTTATGCTGAAAAACACTGTTGTACAACATTGTTGACGAAACATAATGCACTACTGATGTGCTCCACTTCCCTTAATATTTATCCTAAGGGAAACACTGCCAATTTACATGTACATGTAGAACTAATCCCAGCATGTGTACCAGACTTAGGGGTCAAATATAGCGTTTAGTTGTAAATACATTTTTAGAGAAAAATGTACAATATACATGTATTTGGAGACTGTAATTCTAAGTATTTGTATCCTCAACGTATTTCATACCAGCACACATTCTTAAAATACTATAGTGACTACTTCAGTTCATTCTCTGAACTTAGCTTAGTTTTCGACTAAAGACTAAAGACTCTATAAGGAATCTTTGATGTACATGTACATGTATTCTGATTAGTTACTATAATGAGTTACAGCTAAGCATGTTGTCAATCTGTGATGAAAATTTGAAGTATTTTAAATAATTTTTAAATTATTTGTGTTTACATGTATATCTGAAATTTGATTCAATGTCTGGTATGCACATGCACCTATAGTATAAAGTAGGCCATAGTATATAGACATGAGGGCACATACCTTTGTACATGTAAGATGTACATGCACATGTACCAATGGAGTAGGCCATAGTATATAGACATGAGGGCACATACTTTTGTACATTTAAGATGTACATGTACATACATGTACAATTATAGAATTGATGTACATGTACACAGAATTATAGATGTACATGTGTGGGTGTTTGTGTGTAATATACATGTAAGATGTACCAATAGAGTGGGACATAGTACATAGACATGGGGGCACATACATGTACATGTACATAATTATAGATGTGTGGGTGTTTGTGTATAATATAAGAGAGATGTACATGTACACGTATATCATGGACTCATGGTAGCTGTACATGTACATGTAGATGTTTATGTAAAAATTGAATTACACAGATGTACCAGTGCTTCCAGTGGTACAATGGTGCTACCCAACTCTTTAGTTTATCCTTAAAACACTGATTTACATCATCAATTGAACAAACGTCAAGTAACACTCATGTACTCCCCCACCCTTAATATTTATCCAGAGAGAAACACTGGATGTACATATATGTGTGTTTGTGTCTATTATAAGATATTATGATGAATAGAGGAATAATGGAACATGAAATATAAACAATATCTATTTGGTTATATGATATAGATAATATAATAGCTATACATGTACATTCACATAGTAATTATACACACATAAAGTACATGTACATATATATGTATATACATACCTACATGTACATACATATACATGTACTTGTCACATATATGATGTACATACATGTACATGTACACATACATACATTGTACACATATTATGTTATTTAAAGATACTACACACTTGCATACATACCTACATATATACATACATACATGTACATACATACATACATACATACCTATATATATACATACACACAAATATACATACACTGTACATGCATACATACATGTACATGCATATATACATGTACATACATACATACATACATACATATATACATACATACATACATACATACATACATACATATATACATACATACGTACATATGTACATACATACATAATACATACTTACAATGTCTTACATATATACACATACATACACACACACACACACATACACAAAAATTCTATTCTACATGTATAACAGACATACCACACATGCATTACAGGAAACAATTAAGAGAGTGAATAAACCATCAAATTCCATTGCTGACAATGAACATACTGATATATTACATACAAACATACATACCCATTATAATCAGAAATAAGTGGGGTAAACAATTGACCTAACCCATATTAGATGACAATCTATACAATAATAATATGTGCAAGCTGTCAATAGTTGCATGGTTGCTATGGATACCATTTAATATATTATAATAATATAATATATTATTATAATATATTAAACATACATGTACATGTATACGTAATATATATTGTATACATGTGCATCTTTTTCGTCTTCATTGATGATAACTTGCTATTATTACTTCATTTATGTAATTACATGTACATATCTGCATTTGAACATGTACACAGACAAACATACATTATTATACAATATGGATACGGTGGGTATAGACTATAGAGTTATAGAAAGGCTATCAAATATACCAATGGTTTGTTACTATAATCATAAAATAAATAAATAAATATTAAGATATGTAAAGTGTGACAAGGAAAACAGATTTATTGCATATATACATAATTATATACATATATATATAATATAGATACATGTATATATATATATATATGTGTGTGTGTGTGTGTGTGTGACATACATTAACTAGGTTTAAAGGTAGTTTTGAAATTAGTACAATCCTACACTCTTCTGTCGTCAAAGAGTCAGGTATTTGAGATGGCAAGAGTGTCTAACTAGAGATAAACATGTGTATATTGTAAGATGGTTCTTGGTTCAATCCCTAATGGATTCCTGACCTTTACGGATTTCTAATTCTCTCATGCCTTCATATCAATGTATACATGTACATGCATGTGACACACAGACATACACAGAGATACACAGACATACAGAAAGATACACTGACATACACAGAGATATAAAGACATATACTGACATACACAGAAATACATAGACATACACAGACGAGATACACAGACATACACAGAGATACACAGACATACACAGAGATATAAAGACATACACTGACATACACAGAAATACATAGATATACACAGACGAGATACACAGACATACACAGAGATACACATGTACAAAGACATACATGTACATGTACACTGACATACACAGAGATACACAGACATACACAGAGATACACAGAGATACAAAGACATACACTGACATACACAGAGATACACATACATACACAGAGATACACAGACATACACAGAGATACACAGACATACACAGAGATATAAAGACATACACTGACATACACAGAAATACATAGATATACACAGACGAGATACACAGACATACACAGAGATACACATGTACAAAGACATACATGTACATGTACACTGACATACACAGAGATACACAGACATACACAGAGATACACAGAGATACAAAGACATACACTGACATACACAGAGATACACATACATACACAGAGATACACAGACATACACAGAAATACATAGACATACACAGACGAGATACACAGACATACACAGAGATACACATGTACAAAGACATACACTGACATACACAGAGATGCACAGACATACACAGACGAGATACACAGACATACACAGAGATACAAAGACATACACTGACATACACAGAGATACACAGACATACACAGAGATACACAGACATATACTGACTACACAGACATACATAGAGATACACAGACATACACAGAGATACACAGACATACACAGAGATACACAGACATATACCGACATACACAGACATACATAGAGATACACAGACATACACAGAGATACATAGACATACATGTACACTGTACATAGAGATGCACAGAGATACACAGACATACATGTAAATACAGACACACACACTCAAACACACACACACACACATAAAATAGACTCTACACACCCACGATAATCCCAATGAGGTTTACAAAAGCTATTTTACATCTTTCAGTTTAGTCTATAAATAATAAAGTAATCACTCATGTAAGTTTCATTTTACAAACTGATAACATTAATTACAAAAGATTGTCAATACATTTGACAATACCATAATCATGTATCTATAATGTACACTTATATTGTGCTGTGTTCTGCCCACACTGGTTGGGAATAACCACCCCACTCAGCATGAATTAACCACCTCTCAGATAATACATACATGATGTATACAGATAGTATACTGGATAAACAGCACTAAATGCAAGTTAGAATCCAACCACCACTCTAAATATCCTGGGCAGAACACTGATTGTGCAACATACATGTAATTATTGCAACACAATATGATATGACATTTAATAAATAATTTTATAATGACACATAAATAAATAAGTGGGCCTGACAAGATGGTAGCTAGCTATCATATTGTCAGGCCAGTGTTTTTGATAAGCTCATATGGCGCACCATTGGCCTAAAGAGCTTCTTATTTGGCACTGCACAGTTCTCTCTTTGGGCCAGTGGCCTAGTTAATTATGATTATATTTTCACTAACAGCATTAAGTTTTCATTAATCAGCTCAAGATGTATTCTCAATGGCGCACACACTAACCATTTTTGAGCCAATTTGGCCCATACTTCAAAACTTATCAAAAACTCTGGGTCAGGCCTACTTATTTAATAATATAAAGACATCACTGTTGACTTGCAAGTGATATTGAGATTGCAAGCAGCTGGGAAATCTTGTTTCTCAGTACTTCTGGAAGTATTTTGCCATTTCGTCATGATGACTGACCATAACAACATGTCGGGTCATACAGTAGTGCCCCCCTTAAAAGCAATGTGCTTTCCGACCAAAACTCCTTTCTGATATGTGTCATAGTTAATTAAGACATATATGTATGATATTATAATTCTTTCATGTTGTATATCTAATAAGGTTACTATATATATATAGTTCGACTTGTTGACATCTCTATAACAACCAGTCTATATTATCTGGTAATGCTACTTAAAATTGTATAAAGTGTATATTAATTATAATTTAGGATATCAAATGTCAGATAACAATTCTATACACTCGTCTACATCATACAAGCCAAAACGTGCATATATAATATATATATGTATATAATATATACATGCGTGGCTATGACTCTTAGTTTAACACTTCTATTCATAGTGGTGTTAGCAACACATTATATACATACATATATACAACACATCCAATATGATAATTCCTCACATACCTGCCATTATTGTCTGGAATCCAGATTCACTTCAAATATAATATATATATATATATATATATACATATGGACAGCACGTAGATATTAACACGACACACTAAAACTGCAAATATTGGAAATGGATGAAAGAAAAAATTATCACTCAACTTTGAGACAATGGACAGCAACACACACGCCACCAGCTGCAATAGACTCGATCCAATTTGTCTTAACTGTTTATGTAAACTTGCAAAGAAAACGTTTAGTATCTATTTTTTATTTATATATACATTCACAGTTTCAGTAAACAAACCAGACAACTAAAATCAAAAGTCACGTGATAATTTAAAGTAGAAATATTTTCTTTGTTCATACGGTAAGTAGTAACGCCCACAACATCATCATCAGAGAAGGAGGTGAGGACACGTCGTATAATGATGCAGCTTTAATTACACTTTGATCTTTATATATAGAAGTGAGATCTTATTCACAAGTGGGAATATATTTTTCAAAGTCTTTTTTTGAGGAGTGATGAACATCACTTTATTATTATTGTGTCTATTTGTACACTTCCTGTCAATTTTGGGATGTAAGAATTGTGTGTACACTGATGTTCCTATTTGTAATTTCTTCTTTATAACAGGGGGTAGTGATAAGGACAAAGTATTGTTGGAGAAGGTATCAGCGATTACCCTCGAGGAGGGGAAAATGACAAATGCCCGTCGTACTTCTGCGATACCTCAAGTATGAATTGATTAACAGAGTAATGGATTGTATAGTATGGGGGCCATTGGAGGATGAGTAGATGCATGGATGGATAAATGAGTTAATGTATGTGTGAATGGATAGATAAATGGCTGGCTAATGGATGGTCAGATCTATGGATGGATAATTTGGCTAATGGATATAAGGCCAATGGATGGATGGATGGATAGATAAATGGCCTAAGGGATGGTTTGACAAATGGATGTATGAAGGATAAATGGATAGATGAAGTGCTATATTAATTTGAACAATGAGACAGTTAGACATAGTGATGGTACATTTTTCTTTGTTAGCTTGATTGTGTGGGTGGAAGTGCTGGTTGCTATGGTTACCGACCTAAGATAGTGCAGTGTCGTAATGTTGGATTTGATGGCTATGATGTTCAGGTAATTGGAATTTTATGTTAACACAAAATTTATTATGATACTCCCATTATTATTATTATCACTTATCATATATCAGTATACATGTGTATACATACAGGCATTCATACATTACATGCATATATACAGTGTACATACATACATATACATACATAATTACATGTACATTCACATACACAGTGGGAATGCAAAACTGACATGGATAACAAGTTTCGATTTGGTCGTATTGAGGTATCATGTGAGGGATATAGTGAACCAAATGATCCTTATGTACTGAGAGGATCTTGTGGGGTATGTATACAGTACCTTCAGGATTTTTATAAACTGATGACAATTCTAACGCTACGATTCTTTTTATTACTTATTTATAGCTAAAATATGAACTTGATTTGACAGAAGAAGGACAGAGAGATAGAAGGGAGTCAGGCAGTTATGATCGAGGTCATTACTCTCGTGGCCATAATTATACAAGGTAACTCAGATACTAGTACTATCAGACCTAGGGTTCTCTCTAGGTGATCTTCATGACCCTTCTTTATGTTGCGTTGTTTATTTCCTCTAGTAGTTCATCTGGTTCTCTGATTGGTACACTCATCCAGCTGGCTATAATTGGTCTTGTCATTTACTGTGTTTTAGGAGCTTGTCTTGGGTCAAGATCGTATCCAAATCTGTACATTTCAACACAAATGTCAGTGATTATATCAAGTGGGGGGTGGAGTCTTAGATTCCCCACCCCCTTTGATTTTTAAGCCAAACTTGAACTTACTGCACAATCAATCTTAGGAGAGCGTGCTCACATACCCCACTGCTTGTTGCATGATTATGTACTATTGATGATCTTTAAAAATAGACACCCTGACAGTTCACCCCCTAGAAACAAATCATGTTTGAATTGGTACATGTACAAGTATATATATGTACATGTAGTCTATGTACATGTACATGTAAACCTGTTTTTGAGTTAGTCTTTAACATTCATTTAAACAGTGGAAACAATTCTTCTAATAGTGGAGGTAAGCAAAATGATTGTTTTAATGTATGTCTATATTATACATTATTTGAATCTCTCACATACATACATATACAGGATATTCTTCATCATACTCTGGTAGTTCAATGGGTAGCTCAGGAGGAGGTGGTAGTAGTGGACCTGGTTTCTGGTCAGGTAAATAATTAAAATAATATTACAATTTACAAACCCTTCATTATTGTGTACCTCTTAGGAGCTGCAACTGGAGGAGCTCTGGGATATCTGTTTGGAAGTCGAGGGTATGTTACATCATCCATTCTTACATGTACATGTATATCTATAACAGGGTGTTGTACCCTTCTACAGTGTGTATTTTACTAGCACCCTTCTTAGTTGTAGTATTAAAGTGCTGAATTCTCTTCAGACTGTAAATTCCTGGGGGAGCAGTGTGCCTCACATGATTGATCCTGTATGAAACATGATATATGTAATATATATAGTATGCTAACAGGTCCTGTATACAAAATATAGGACCTGAGTTTGTGTTACAATATATTGTATGATGGTGACATCTCCTGCATAGTGTGCACATGGAAGGTTTATATACAATATATAGGACTCACCACATCAAAGAGATGATGTCACCATTATACTATATATATAATTATATATATATATAATCATTACTTTAGATCTGGACGTCGTTATGGTGGCTACAACAGAGGATGGGGAGGTGGTTCATCGTGGGGTAACAGAGGATGGGGTGGTGGTTCATCATGGGGTGGAGGCGGTTCATCATGGGGTGGAGGTGGTTGGTCATCTGGTTCCCGAAGTAGTGGATCTAGGAGTTCTGGTTCCAGGACTACATCAGGTTTTGGAGGAACATCTCGTCGCTAGGCAACAGCCAGAAAAGCTAATAAATACATATTTTACCATTAATTATTTGTTTTCTAACTTCATAAAATTGATAAGCAAGTAATATAATCAAAATTTAGTACATTCATTTAGTATACATGTATGTATACAAATCATATATATAATACAGTATAATGAGTATATACAGTAACATAACAGGATGATTGTTTTAATGTCTTAATAAGAAATTTTCCATGAAATAAAAATGGTAGTTTGAAATCAATGGGCTGATGAGTGATTACAACAAAGTTTTAAAAAAGGATCATTCAACACTTGTTGCCATGCAAGTCACTAATAACTAAAGTGCATACATACATGTACATGCATGTAATTCTGAATGATTAGGTGTATTTGTAGTTGACCTTGGTTAATTCTCTAATCATTCTTTGTGGAATAATTGTCTACTAAGTATTAATTATGTGTTTCGAAACATGGATAGTCAAAATGGAATTTAAAACTAAATTTTGAAATCAACCTTCACAATCAAGTATAGCATTATATGTGGCTTTAGGTGTTCCATAGTGTCAGGTCGTTTGTAACTAAATATAGTAAGGGTTATATATATATATATATATATATATATATATATATAGCCCTTCCTATGTATATTATTAACACATTCCCATCCACAGTGTGGGCACTGACTGTTGTAATCAAGTATATATTATATAGTTATAATTATATTTATATATGTACAGTATTATGAGTAATAGTAATTACCTTAGCTAATGACACTAGCTATAACATCTAATTATCTATGCACAGACATTTTATAGATACTGTGCAGTATATAAATTATAATTATACGTACGTATGTTTCGCTTGGAGGGTGTGGCCGCGCCAAGGGCGGAGTGGGGGTATGGTCCATTTATGGTCCATTTATACTCCATTAGTACATGTGTATGATGTAATGGAAGACAAACAGCACAGAAGTTACCTTGGCCGGTACTATATACTTGCGGCTATATCACTTCTTGCTGCTCAGCAAAATTTGTCTTGGGCGTCATTTGGTCCAATAGCAGAGGAAGCATGGCAATATTATGGGTTGACTGACATACAGGTTACTTTATTGCCAGGTACGTGAAAACTAACCACTAGCATTTCTGAACTTGATCTGGTGTCATCCAAAATCCAAATGGAGCAGATTATTAATTATTCATAAATTCAAGGAACACTTTATTAATAATTAATGAGTGCTGTTCCTTCTCTAGATGGTCCGCATCCCTACACATTCACATGTTTTAGAGGACTACATGTACGTGTATGAGTCAAACTCTTTACCTTGAAATTAGATAACGTATACACATTGTAATGTACAAGGATGACATTGAAATTAAGACTGGCGATAATTATTATACTTGTATAATGGACATTTTATTTTTATAGCATACAGTCCGATGTGTTTTATTCTTTTCACAATACCATTCGTCTGGTGTTTAAAACGTTTTGGACTGAGAGTCATTGGTATCAGCAGTGCCTGGATACTCGCAATTGGTTGTACTATTCGTGTGTTTGTACCCTATGTACCAAGTGCATCAAAATGGTTGTGGGTTATTCACATAGGCCATATATTGATAGGGTATGTAGGATTACCAGTGATGATTCTACCACCTAAAATCAGTTCTGTTTGGTTTCCTCCTAAAGAAAGAGTTTTTGCTACAGCTGTAGCAGTGACATTCCAGAGCGTTGGAGTAGCAGTGGGCTTTGTTATGAATCCCTATTTAACTCAACAGTACGATATCAGAACTATGTTAATTGTACAAGCAGAAATTAGCATCTTCATTGCCATATTGTTCACTGTTTATTTTCCACTTCGTCCTCCTACTCCACCTAGTAAATCTGCTGAAGAAGATCGTACTAATTTCATAGATTCACTAAAAGATCTGTTACGTAATCGTTCATATATTGTACTTGTATTAAGTGGAGGTCTTATAATGGGAGCCAGTTTGTAAGTCACCATTGTGCTATAATACCAATGTGCATTCATTTAATATTCATTGTGATAGTGGTTTCCAGTCAGTGCTATCCGTCATTTTAAACTCATCTTCCGGATTTAACAATAAAGTCAAAGTTGAATCCTTCCTCGGATTTTTACAAAGCACCTCGTGGCTAGGAACAATTTCAGCCATTCTTGGAAGTATTAGTGGTCAAGTAACAGGGTTGCTAGCTGACAGGTTGGGTTATTACAGAATACAGATACATGTCTTACTTTTAATATATCATTTTTGTAGGTTTCAAAGGAGATTTAAACTCATTCTGTTTATATTAATGAGTTTAACCACACTTTCTATTCTATGGTTTTCTTTGTCAATATACGGCTGGGGTAGTAGAAATCCTATCAATCTATTCATCAGTTTCTCTTTGTTTTATACTTTTTCATTTGCATCAATGCCAATTTATTACGAAGCAGTTATCGAAGCAACTTATCCAATAGCTGAAGGTATAATTATATAGCTTTGTTATGATTATTTATAATTTTTGGTACACGTAGGTACTAGTGGAGGAATGTTGACACTTTCTTGTAATATTGGTACTCTTATTTTTTCAGTGAGTTCTGCTACAATGGATGTATGTATGAAGTATTGTTGATACTAGGAACTATGATTATTAGTATTTTAGCTATGAGTATTACTGGTTAGTACTTTAGCTATGAGTGTTACTGGTTAATATTTTAGCTATGAGTGTTACTGGTTAGTATTTTAGCTATGAGTGTTACTGGTTAATATTTTAGCTATGAGTGTTACTGGTTAGTATTTTAGCTATGAGTATTAGTATTTTAGCTATGAGTATTACTGGTTAGTATTTTAGCTATGAGTGTTACTGGTTAGTATTTTAGCTATGACTCTAATGAGTATTAGTGTTTTAGCTATGAGTATTAGTATTTTAGCTATGAGTATTAGTGTTTTAGCTATGAGTATTAGTATTTTAGCTATGAGTATTAGTGTTTTAGCTATGAGTGTTACTGGTTAGTATTTTAGCTATGAGTGTTACTGTTGGGTCAGTGTTGTATTATCTATGGCTATCACATCACTTATAATAATACTCAATGAATCATAGACTTCTTTAATTAGCTATTCAGTATCATAATTATTCTTTACTACTCCCTTTAGGTAATTGGCTTGGCTGGTGTATTTTCTAATGATCATCCTGAAAGAGCAAAGGCCATGACATGGACCATGACTGGATTATCAGCTCTCGCTTTGTAAGCAACTTGAAAAACACTACTAACGAATAATTATTGTTCTATGTTATATACAGGTTGTTGATTATCTTTTATTTTGAGCATTACAAAAGATTAAGTGTGGACACAAAAACAAAAAAACATGCTAAACATTTACAGAAATTAAAAGAGGAGGATGAAGTGTCTTTTAGTTCCAGTTTGTTAAGTAAAGATTATGATGACAATTATTAATTTATTGCTAAAGAAACAAGAATTTTTAATGCAGTTAATTAATCACGGTGTCATTTCTATACATGTCAGCACTGAGTTTAGCGAAAGATCTATTCATGGTATCGAAGTGTGGCACTGTGATGTATACCATAACACTGTCCAATACAAATGACCTCAGGAGACACACCGAAATGATGAGAAGCATACAGGTCATCACCTATGTAAGCACCAAATGTTTGAGTCGCCTCAATCAGGAAAATAATACCATTCTGAGAACAAAGTTTCCTGATATTAAGTAATCTTCTGCGGATTGTTTCTGGTACTGAAATGCCTAAAGGTTCTACAATTACAGCTGCAGTGTCATGATGATTATTGGTTAGTTCCACTATAGATTCAAGTGTTTCTTCCTCAGGGTAAAATACATAGAATTGTTTTGTGATACTGCTTTCACTAGAGAGGGTACTACATGTATGTACTGGATCATATTTACGTCCGCAAAGAATCTTAGTTTGTCGTGTATTAAAACAAGCCAATTGAATTGCACGGTCACTTGTATTACCATATTGAAGATGTACAACAGAAATACCATCTGGTGCACTGTTTGTTAATATAACTGAACAAACTCAATATATGATGGGTCGTTTGAAGAAGTTAAAACACTATTTTTATATTGCCTGGCTATGTCTAAAGTCGTAGAACAAAAATTGAACTACTGAGTAATTACTAATATAGTAATTACTCAGTAGTTCAATATGGTGACTGTTTATTGATATATATATATATAACATACATATATAAACATGTATAGCATACATATATATATATATATATACTGTGCATCCAAAGCAGTATATATGCTACTATAGTTTCATAATTATTAATGTTCGTGTTGATAACAAATAAAATAAGATAATGAAAACTGTCTTATAATAGTATGTATTGTGTTCAAATATTATATATGGTGTTATTAAAACCTATATTATTATACCAGAGATATGAATAATTATCAACTATGTGTTAGATACCATGGATATGGGCTTCTTTAGTGCCGCTTGTCTTTGTTGATTTAAGAAAGAAGCTTGTGATGTAAGTCTATCTTTACTTTGGAGTTGTTGGTATTTAAGTCCCTGTGGAAAAGGAATTTGTTAATATCTATACTGCCCCACAAAGTTATTCAGCTCTGATGTAAAATCATGTACTCAGCAAGCTAGCAAAGAGAAAACAACACACAGCACAACACACAGCACAACACATGTACAGCCACACAAAATAAAAACCACAATGGCTTGGAAAATTTAATAGCTAAAATGGCTTGGAAAATGTAACAGCCAAAATGGCTTGGAAAATGTAACAGCCACAGTGGCTTGGAAGATTTAAAAGCATCCACCCACAATGGCTTATGTAATTGTGTATAGAGTGCCTGGAGGTAGATTTCCGGTCATCTTGTGCAGGGAGGCGTAAAGCAAATTATAGTTAAAAGTCTATTAACAAGAATCACAAATTGTGTAGTATCCCTATAACACACCATTCACTACAAAAGAGCTATTGTTTTCCTGGTACTCACTCTGGTAGTATCCCTATAACACACCATTCACTACAAAAGAGCTATTGTTTTCCTGGTACTCACTCTGGTAGTATACCATTCTACTTTCCTGTAAACTAGTGAATTAAAACAGTCCTAATTATCTGGTATGTTCCAAATATCAATTTTAGTTTTATATTGGAGAATACCACACAGAAGACACAGGTCATAATATATGTACTCACCATATTATACCAGGCTGACAATATTAATTTCTCTTCTCTTTCTTTGGTCTGGCGGTCTTGTTCAAACGTTTTCTAGATTTATGAAATGAGAATGAATTTAGTACATGTAGGATTATAATAATGTTTTCAATTACTTCGAGTTTTTCAATCTCCTTTTCTCTTTCTTGTAAAAGAGATTTCAGTTGTTGTATCTCGGCACTTTCAATAGCTGCATCCGGTCTCTTATCACCAAAACTCTCAATTATCTACATTAAGGTGGCGGTGCGGTGCCGTTAATGATATTCATAGCAAAAAGTTTTTTTGTTTTTTTCATTGTTACAATTTCTTAAATCATTTTCATATTTGCAACACAATATTATTTTATTGAAGTTTATTATCAGTGAAAATTTGAAGTATTTTGCATGTTGTATTCATGAGTTATGATCGTCAGCAGAACTGCAGTACTGCAACCACAAAACGAATATTATGAATAAAGTACGAATATAATTAACGGGCAATTGTATGGTTTCTCGCTTCCACCGTACCGCCACCTTAATACATGTACAGCATTTCATAGATATACACAATATATGAAATTCATGTGTCTAGCATGCTAGCAACAGGCCATGTACATGTATTTACTGCGAATGGCTTACTTTTTTTGCTTTATTTAAATACTTTTTGTATTTCTCTATTTCTCCATCTTTAACTTTAAGTTGATTCTCTGAAAACAACAGAAAAGACCATTTAATGAATATATAATTAAAGATAATTTTTTACTCACTTATCTGATCAAAATTAGTTCTAAATTCGGATAGTTCATTCAATTCCCTCATCTTCTTTGTAAGACTATTTTCCACTAACTCTAAACGAGCACTACCACCACAGGATAGAAAATAATAAGAATATGTTCTTCAGTTAGCCATCTTTTTATTCATACATCTATCTATCCACCATCTGCCTACCATCAATACATGTACATCTACTTATTCATCCATCATTTTATTCATCTGTCTACTACATGTAGCATACATCTATTTATCCATACATCATCTATCGATACATCATTTAATTCATCTGTCTACTAGCATACATGTACATCTATCCATACATGTATCATCTATCCATCAATCTACCTACCTATCATCTGTCCATCTATCCAAACATATATCTACATGCAGCTTTTTTTGAATGCATTCTGCCATCTAACTTACGATTTATTGGTTAATTGTTGTCTAAGGTCATCAACTTCATCACTAGGTAACATTTGAACAGGAGACTCAGTAGTCAAACGCTGACGTAAAATATCATTCTCTTTTTGTAATCGAGTCATTTTCTCTCTATGTGTAGACAAATATGAATGAATAAATACATGTATATGCAGAGAGATTAATACATTGAGTGAAAATGGATGGATAGATAAATGGATGAGTGAATGGATAGATGGATGGATGGATAGAAGGACAGTTGGATAAATGGATGGATGGATGGATGGATGGATGAATGGACAGACGAATGGACAGATGAATGCATGGATGGATAGGTAAATGAAATAAGGAAAGATGGACAGAACAGAAAGAGGATGAAAGGAAGGTTATATTAAAATCTGTACCTTAATTCTGGTGTGAATGCTTCCATCAATGAGCCTCCAGTTTCTTCTCCAGCATCAATAGATTCAAGATTATGTGTTGATAACATATCAGAAAATGGAGTACCTTTTGGAATAGATACATGTAAATAAATCAACTGATGAATAAATAATGAGCTTATGGAATAGATCAATAAATAAACCATGAATAAATACTGTGAGAAATAAATGAATTGATGAATAAATAATGAGCTTATGGAGATCATTAAATAAACCATGAATAAATAACGAGATAAATAAATGAATTGATGAATAAATAATGAGCTTATGGATTGAACCATGAATAAATTAATAATGAGTTGATGGTATTAAATTAACTCATGAATAAATAATAAGTTGCAGAATATATATATATAGATCATTAAAAAAACTCATGAATAAATAATGAGATGATGAGTCATTGATAACAGTAACTTACTATGAGCTATAGGTGTTGATGGTGTGAAATGTATTTCCAATTGATGTCTCATATCCTGTTTACATGTACGACAAAACAAATACAATAGGAGTAACATGGATAATTACATGTACATCTGTATCATAATTAATCTATGTTGAAATTAATGACGATAATCAGTAATACAGGACATTGTCTAATATATCTAGTGAACGTCTGGTAATGAATTGAACGTACTTTTATTTCAGCTGCTTGATTTTCGACAATTAGAGATTTATCTTCGAGTTCTTGTGTTGCCTAGATTGTGAGATAAATTGATAAATAGACATTGGCACTGCACAGTTCTCTCTTTGGGCCAGATGGCATAATTAATTATGATTATATTATTAAGTCTTTGTTAATTGGCTCAAGATGCATTCCCAATGGAGCACACAGCCACAAAGCAATCATCATTGAGCCAATTTGGCTAATGCTTCAAAATACCGTATAGCCGGAAATATTGATGAGAATTATGTTTGCCGATTCACTCAAAAAAGGCAATTGGCTGTATCTAATATTGGCGATTTCTTCACTAGCTCGTTGTTTTTCCTCCAAAGTAAGTCCAGGCAAACCAGATTGAGAGGAGTTTTTTCCACTTTCTTAAAGTAACGCTACATTCTTCACTCATATAACGTGTTACAGTACCGTAGTATGCTTGTTTAACGTATAACACGTGGCCGTGAAACCACACCCTGAAATTTTACAAATTTGCGAGCTTTTTTTTTTTGGCGATGTTACAGCTAATCGCCAATTCGCCAATATTTGTTCCTCGTCAATATTTCCGGCTATACGGTATATCAAAAACTCTGAACTGAGTATATGTATATACATGTAGAATCTAACCTCTAAACATTGTAACTTCTCTTGAGCAATTTCATTCTCTAATGTGGCAATCTACATGTGATATAACATGAAATAGTTCAAATTAACATGTACATGTACATGTGTACATCTCATACATTTACAAAACATAATTTCCTAATTTACATGTACATGTGTATATTATAGACAGTACATGTACTTACATATATACATGTACATGTACTTAGATATATACATGTATATGTACATGTACACATACATGTAAAATATTACCTTCTTTTTTTGAGAGTCTACTAAACTTCTCATGGTTGAGACCCTTCGTAGTTCCTATGGCAACATGATTATGACAGGTAAAAAATGTCTTCAATTAACAAAAATTAGCCCCTCCCCCTAATCAATAAACTCACTTCCTCTAAATCTAAATTTTGCTGCATGTATAGTAAGTTCTTCTCTTCCAACTGTTTTAATTGTTTTCTCATATCTTGCATATCCTCTGTGAAACAAGGAGTGCGTGAAGAGGGGTAGTGAGAGAGGGAAGGCAAGAGCAGGAGGAGGAGGAGGAGGAGGAGGAGGAGGAGGAAGTGGAGAAGAGCGAGAGAGGGAGGTAGAGAGAGGAGGAGATATAAATAAGATAATAAATGAATGCACTAAAGTGCAGAACCCTCGCTAGCTATTGCTAAAACAGCATGGCTTTAGAACAACTTTGCCTAAGTAACATATTGCAACAGCCTGAAACACACCATTTGTATCAACACTAAGAAGTCAGTAGTACCTCATGAATATGCAAATTATGGGGATAGCATGGCCATCAGATCTCTTGAGAACTAGCAAATTTCTGGACAAAACTTCACAAATAGATGTATAAACACTCGTTAGGACTACAGACAAAATCCAAGAAACAAAGCTTCAAAGAGACAAAAGTGTTTCAGTGTTTTCTGCTGACATCAGCAAAAACGATAAAATTTCAAGATGGCAACAGATCGACGAGTATTTACACGGCTGTTTCTCTGCAACAAGACGAGTTCAGAACAAATCGTTTTTATTTCTTACCTGTCACTATACCAGTATTCTGCAGATATGCTCAGAATGCAGTAAGACCTTGCAGTTGTGAAGATCAAGCGGTAACACACAGACACAGACACAGACACACACCAGAAGACTACTATAACCTTCCGCCTACGCGCTCAGGTTAAAAACCAGAGAGATAATGAGTAAGTGGTATAAGAAGATTACTTACCCACTTTCTTCTTATACTGACTGATCACTGATTCATAGTTTTTCTAAACGAGAAGCAATGTATGATAATAATTACATATACATGTACACGTATATGTACATGTACATGTGCATGCATGTATATACATGTACATGCATGAATCTTTGTACATGTACATGCGTTGTACATGTACATATATATGCACACGTAGTACACACAGTACTTAGTTTACATGTACGTTCAAGTACACTGTACATGTGCATACCGTATTTCCTCGTATAAATGTTACGTTGGGTGGACACTGAAGCATGTGATGTACAAAAACAATAAACGCCTATCATCAAATAAACGCCTGCCTCGAATAAACGCCCAGAGATGCACTCGAGTTAAGAAATAAACGCCCGGCGTTTATACAAGGAAATACGGTACATGTATGTAGTTGTGTACATACATGTATGTAGTACTTATGAATTTTAACATTTCTTCATAGAAACTAACCACTTTACTTTCTGAATATCTCAGTTCTTCTACTGTATCTCTGAGGTGTGGAATTTCAGAGTTTTCAACCATTAATTCTTCATTCTATTAATAAAAGTAGTTTATTACAAATGATTATCATTGCAATTAGTTACCCTGTGTTCTAAGTCTGATATTCTAGCCTGTAATTCGGTATTATATTCTTGTAATTCATCATTTTCTAAAGAATGTATGATGTATGTACACATACATGTACATGTACATGTAATGTGTACATGTACATGTAGATGAATGGTTATACTTGTACATGTACATATACACGAGGAACTGTATAAATGAACGGCAGTAGATACATTGTACATGCAGATGAATGGATGGATGGACGGATGAAAATAACTGGATCAATAGATAGATATACATGTAGATGAATGGATGAATAGATGGATTAAACTTGGATGACTGAACAAATGAATGGATGACTACATGTACATGTATGGATGGATGAATGGACAATTAGTGGATAGATGGATGAATGATGAATACAAGAAATTGACGTTCAACTTCACTAACTAACTAACCAGCTTCCATTTTTATCTTCTCTGTACGAATGTTTTCCAGTTTTCTACTAACTCTTTGTAACTTAACACCACCAGGAGTCCTAAAACAAAAAGATATATAATTATATATACATGTAAATGTGTTTATTCCTTTATAAAAACTCACCCAGCATCATCTGGTGCATGTATCTTCACCTTCTCTCGTAGTTCTAATATTTCCGAAGTGATTTCTTTCATATTGTCTTCTTGCTCTGCATACTGTAAGTATAATAATTATAATAATTAAGTATCGTTTCTATGGTAACTATAATAATGCAATTCCCCATTTCTAATACAGTAGAACCTCTATATAAAGAACCAGTGTTAGGCTGGGTTCACTTAATGATGCAAAGCCTAGCTTGTGTTATATTTGTGTGTTGTAATAAAATTCTGAAAACTGATCAATGGTCAAACGGATCAGTATTGGTTGTCGGTACATATCTAAAGGAAAGGTTTTGATATGTTTTCAAGCATGGGCCAAATTGGCTCAATAATGGTTAGTGTATGTGCCATTGGGAATACATCTTGAGCCAATTAATGAAAAGTTAATGCTGTTAGTGATAATATAATCATAATTAACTGTGCCATCTGGCCTAAAAAGAGAACTGTGCAGTGCCAAATAAGAAGCTCTTTGGGCCAATGGTGTGCCTTATAAGCTTATTGACTGATCTAAAGTAATTATTAGTTTATTAGAATATCGGTAGAAATCTCCTATCAGTATATCACTACTAAACTGTATTGTATTGGGACAAACATAACTAAATAGCAATCAAGTAGTTCTCTTATTTTTATGGCCCATAGGGCCATCCCTATGATTGCTTTCCCACGGGTTCGAACTATATATATATATATATATATATATATATATATATATATATATATATATATATATATATATATATATTTGTGTCACCTACGCGAGTATGCGTTGTATACGTAGTTAAGGAAGTTACATCATTCCCGGGGGCTCGGTCAATTAATGGGCATGGCACGTAAAAGAACACGCGATCAAGCTCTACAGATCCCAGCAGAAAGAAAACTGTGTAGCTTACGTAGAAACTGGAACAAATAGCTAGCTATCCTACCTGAAATATATTCTTTAAGTTCTACAAGGTCTTTAAAAGGTAAACAGAGTAGATAATCAAAATAATAACTATAATAGGCTGATGTGTTTCAGGCATCATAAAGTTAGCCATGATTACTGAATGCTGGACACCACAAAGCAGCCATAGGGATGTTTTTTCTCTATATACACTTGTTCATGAAACATCATTCCACTAATTATTATACATTAAATTATTATTTTAGTAATTATACTTTTTTCTGTAGCTCATGATTTAGCTGTTTTAAGCTTTCATTTTCCATTTGAAAAGCCTTCAACTCTTCCCTTGCTTGTTGATGCTATGAGAACAAGAGAGGAAAAAAGGAAATACATGTACATACACATGTACATGTGTATATGCATCAGAGTGGGAAATAACAGTGCTCCAGTGCTCATTTGAGCACCAAAATTACCTTAAAGAGCACCAGATTTTGACATGACAATGCATGCTAGTTGTACTGTAGTGAGCACTGGTGACGGAATTGCTCACCAGATGTTGTAGGCTTATTTCCCACCCTGATATGTATATGCATGTAGTCATGTACATTTGTATATATATATATACATGTACATATACATGTATGTACATACATGTATATGTAATTATATACATGTACTTACATGTGTATGTGCATGTAGTCGTGTGTACATTTGTATACATACATACACATGTATGTACATACATGTATATGTAATTATATACATGTACTTACATGTGTATGTGCATGTAGTCGTGTGTACATTTGTATACATACATATACATGTATGTACATACATGTATATGTAATTATATACATGTACTTACATGTTCTTCCAGTTCTTTATACACCTCCATCTGTACCATACTGGGTGTCTCTAAACTCATTAGCTACATGTATCATTAAAACATATAATAGAATGTCTATGATTCTATGTGCCACTAATTACATGTACTGCATACAGTATATACATGTATATACATGTACATGTACATGCATACATACAGTATATACATGTATATACATGTACATGTATATCAATAAAGTCACCATACAGTACTGTAATTACTCAGTAGTTTCATATTCAAACTACAGTAAAATTCATTCACGTTCACCTTGACTTCAGAAAAATGTTCATAATTTTAGTTTGGAATGACTAACAATCTTTTCACCTGCACCATTTTCATATAATAGTCCTTCCTTTTCTTTTTTGTGTATTTCAATCCATTATTGAGTTACAGTATAATTATGTATTAACCTTATGACATTAAACTATACACTATATTACATATAAGTTATTGAGTTACAGTATAATCATGTATTAATCTTATGACATTAAACTATACACTATATTACATATAAAGTCATCACATCATAATTTTGAGGACATCATGAATGTAAATAAACTACAGTAGTTCAACAGTAGTTTTAACAGTAATTACTGTACATGTCAATTGAACACCACAGTAGTGAGACAGTAATTACTATACTATACTAGGGCTGAGACGATTATCTTAGATCTACTGTCAGTGTAGTAACTATAGTCAGTGTAGTAGATCTACATGCATGTGTAAGACAATTACTGTTACTGTATGGTGGTGACAGTTTAGTGATGATTATGTACATTGTCATGTAATATTATATACTATACATGTGATTGTACCTCTTGTATCAGAGCCATTACTGTATGTTGAACTACTTCTTCTAGTGCCATAATTCCCTGTATATATTCTATAATAAGATGGATGGATGAATGATTATACGTGACATAACAATGTATCATGTACATGTATAAATGTACATGTACATGTACATGTTAGGATTAGGATATACATGTACATGTATACACTGTATGTGCATGTATAAATGTACATGATAAATGTACATGTACATGTTAGGATTAGGATATACATGCATATGTACATGTATAAATGTACATGATAAATGTACATGTACATGTTAGGATTAGGGTACATGTACATGCACATGTACATGTTAGGATTAGGATATACATGTACATGTACATGTTAGGATTAGGATATACATGTATATGTACATGTATAAATGTACATGATAAATGTAACATTAAACAGTGGAATGGTATAGATTTGAGACTGAATGAAGCAATATACATGTACATGTACATGTAAAACACTCACTCTCTTTCTGATCACAGTGTACAGCTATTCCAAGAAGTAATTGAAGTAGTCTGGACATATGTTCCTTATTCTCTTGTTCAGCTAATGAAAACATACATGTACATACATGTACATGTACCAGACATTAATAAATACATGTACATTAATTACTCAATACCACTGTATCAGTATGATATCTTTTAGTTATACTGTACATCTCAGTGTTCTGCCGAGGATATTAAGGGTGGTGGATAGATTCTACATTGCATTTAGTGCTGTTTATCCAGTATATACATGTACATGTATATACTCAATTCTGTCTCAGTAGCCTTTATTATTTATTTAAGAGGTGGTTAATTCATCTGAGAGGTAGTTATTCCTGACCAGTGCCGACCAGTGTGGCCAGAACACTGCATGTAGATGCAGTACATGTACAGTATGCCACGTCAATTTGTTTACATAATGTAGTTCAACACTATAGCAGTTATGTTTATAATTCATTAACATTAGTGTTGCTAAATGAGTGTTAGTTTCAATTACCTACATGTACATGTACACAAATGTACAAGTACATGAAAATTCATGTGCCTATATAGCATGCTAGCAAAAGGCGTAGAAATACGTAGAACAAACAAGCAGCCACAATAGCTTATAAAATTTATAAAACACAGCCACAAAGGGCTTAGAAAATATTAAAACAGCCACCCTGGCTTAGAAAAATAACAATCAGCCACCATGGCTGAGCAAATAAGTAGCCACATTAGCCATATAAAGTGAATTCACACATTACAGTACAGAGTAGTACTACTGTACATGTACTTAGAAGCACAGTCGACTATCACCTTATTAAAGTATAGCTTCCATCATAGTATGTATACTTAATAAAGTCAGGTACTGTATGTAATCTAAGATTGGAAAACCCCACTATACATTTGTATGTAAACTTAATAATGTCAGGTACTGTACATTCAAAGTACAGTGTACTTCACTCATAAGTACACTATAATCAATGGAAGTACAGTGATAGTATGTAAACTTAATGTCATGTACTGTACATATATCGATTTGAAACGTACAGCATATAAATAATTACATGTATATCTCACCTATCAACTGAACCTCTGGTCTTGGAAAGTTTGTGAGACTCACATGAAGAGATTCATTATAGTATTCCTCCATAGATTTTAATATCTTTTTCAGATTGCTGAGTTTTAGTCTCCAACTGGCAGAAGCTTCCGGAATAATCTTACTCCTCCAACTTCTGTTGAAAAATTCTGGAACACTACAAAAAGAATTTCCATTGATCAACTATATATGTATAATTGTATATACATTGTTAGTTAACTAAAAGTGCTATTATTGGCCAATTTTCATTTAGTTATAGTTATTACAGTAGACTTGTAATTTAGTTATAGTTTAGCTAACTAAAAGTCACAATGCCTTACTAAAAGGGTGTTATAGCTATAGTTATCATAAACAACACTAGTACATGTACATGTATGTACTCACAGTTGTTGAAGACACTCAGATATTGCTAGTCCATCCGCTAAACTAGTGATTTCCATTGAGTATTCATGACGTGCAGAGGTGGTATCATCCAGTGTCAAACAGTTTTCCAGCTGTACAATGTATATACCCAAAACATTGTAATAATTATATTTATTGGGACGAGATTGAGCAAGCCCTACCCTAACCAGGTCTATGAATGCTCTGTAATCTTGCTTGCTTGATGCTACCTCAATGGACAGTTACGTATTTATTTGACGAAATTCTTGCTTGCTCAGGCTCGCCCCTGTGATGATAACTATATAAGTAGGAAATGTGTACAGTCCAGGTATCAGTTCCTTAGATATAAGTACCAGTTTACATAGGTAGTGCCACAGTCTAGGTACCAGTTGCTCAGATAAAAGTACTAGGAATGGGTACCAGTCTATACTGGTAGGGTCTGGTACCAGAGATAATGCTTAAAAGTACCAGGAATGGGTGGTACCAGTCTATATTGGTAGTGTCTACTCAGATATACATGTGTAATCCTTAAAAGTACTAGGAATCGGTACCAGTCTATATTGGTAGTGTTTACAGACAGGTACCAGAACCATAGGTCTATCATGGAATGTTAGGGGAAAATTTGAACAGAATACCGGCCCTAACTTCACCCTAGCTGTTAGGACAGCCACTTGTCGCTGTGGTATATATTAATTATGGAAGCAAAACTACACTTATATGAGAGGGGTAGTGAAGATATACTATTATACATATGTGTGTGTGCGTACACAAATACTCTTACCCATACAACAAGTGCTGGATAAATTGCCGAAGGGTCCAAACCTGAATCATTATCTCCTCCAGTAGAAGCCATCTGTGAGTATATATATATATATATATATATATATATATATATATGTATGTATTCAATAATGATTATTATAGATATAGGCTATACAGCTATGTAGAAGGCTCTTACCACGTTTCTATTGTAATTCTATTTAATGCCCCTAATAATAATTTTTTGACGTCATAATAATTATACGTGAAAGGGTGGCCCGTTAGAGTGGCGAGACTACAACGGTGCAAGTCCAATCATGGATGGAAGATATGTTCTTTGCCTGGTCTCTTTGATATGTGGATTGCATTGTGTATTGGGTATATCGGAACAATGTAAGGAACGTTGTGAAGACAATATATCTTTGCTTAAAAACACCACGACACCTCTGTCTGTAAGTATAATATATATATGTATATATTTGTGACTACATTTAGGCATAATTAATTGTAAATAAATAGTTATTAATAGCAAGTGTGTAATTGTTATTATCTTAGGACATTCAAGAGGCTTGTGCTACTGGTTGTCGTATGTCACAGCTGGATGTTCTTCTCACTTGGCCCTTGGTCACTGACAACAAAGCTTGTGTGCGATGTGAGCTAGTAATATTACATAAATAGTATGATTATACAATTATAATTATATATACAGTTATATATATATATATATAATATAATAATATATATATATCAGGTTTCATACAAGATGTTTTGTTAGAAAGGGGAAAGATTTGATCCTGTGGGGCACACTGCTCCTGGAGGTGTTGCCCAGGAATTTTTTAAAATTTGGGCGGCTGGTTGGGGACATTTCCCCTAAAACCACAACCTCCCTGCTGTACAAAACCCTGTATATATATGTGTGTGTATTATATATATATATTTTTTAAATATATATATATATACATGTATATATATATATATATATATACATTATATGTATTATATATATAATTTATATATATATAATTATATATAATAACAAGATATATATAGAGAGAAAAGTATCCCTATGATTGCTTTGTGGTGTCCAGCATTCAAGTATCATGGCTAACTTTATGATGCCTGAAACACATCAGCCTATTATAGTTATTATTTTGATTATCTACTCTGTTTACCTTTTAAAGAACCTTGTAGAACTTTAAGAATATATTTCAGGTAGAATAGCTAGCTATTAGTTCCAGTTTCTACGTAAGCTACACTGCTTTCTTTCTGCTTATCTGTAGAGCTTGAGCGACGTTCTTTTACGCGCCACGCCCATTAATTGACTGAGCCCCCAGGAATGATGTAACTTCCTTAACTACGTATACAACGCATACTCACATAAGTGACACAAACATATAAATATATATATATATAGTTCGAACCCGTGGGAAAGCAATCATAAGGATGGCCCTACGGGCCATAATAATATAGTTATGTATGTAATTATGTTCCAGTCATTATGGTTTAACACTTAGATTTGGTTTACAGTTATGGTATAGGGTTCAGGAGTAGTTCAGGGTTCAGGATTCTGATGGAGTTATATAATGTGAACCTGTTATTTAATAACTGAATCAGGATATATCGCCTAGCCACAACATTTATTCATGTTCATTTATTAAATTGCTAATTATGTATTCATTCTATTAATGTGTTATTAAGTTAATTTTGGCATTAGACAATTATGTCTGATATTGATTCACACATGTAGCTACACAGGAAATTATATAAAAAATAGGAAGTGTTTGTAGTTAGAGGATAATCATAGCTGCTAGCTTACTTCATACCGGTAATAATGCTATGTACTGTACCAGGAACCCATATTGATGTTGACCAGAAAGCGGAACGGATTGCTTCCACTTTCTGGTCAATGTAAGTATGGGCTGTTGACTGTACTGTCAGCTTATCGTTACATGTACGTGGAATACATAGTAGGTAATACCAATAATAGTACTACTAATAATAGTACTACTAATAATAGTACTACTAATAATAGTACTACTAATAATAGTACTACTAATAATAGTACTAATAATAGTACCACTAATAATAGTACTACTAATAATAGTACTACCAATAATAGTACTACTAATAATAGTACTAATAATAGTACTACTAATAGTACTACTAATAATAGTACTACCAATAATAGTACTACTAATAATAGTACTACTAATAATAGTACTACTAATAATAGTACTACCAATAATAGTACTACTAATAATAGTACTAATAATAGTACCACTAATAATAGTACTACTAATAATAGTACTACCAATAATAGTACTACTAATAATAGTACTAATAATAGTACTACCAATAATAGTACTACTAATAATAGTACTACTAATAATAGTACTACTAATAATAGTACTACCAATAATAGTACTACTAATAATAGTACTACTAATAATAGTACTACCAATAATAGTACTACTAATAATAGTACTACTAATAATAGTACTAATAATAGTACTAATAATAGTACCACTAATAATAGTACTAATAATAGTACTAGTACTAATAATCAGGGTTGGGCCAAGCCTTGAGCTTAAGCACAAGCTCAAGCCCCAGCTCATCTAATTTGAATTGGACTTAAGTCCAAGCTCAAGCCCTTGGTTAAAAGGCTTAAGTCCAAGCTCAAGCTCTTGGTTAAAAGGCTTAAGTCCAAGCTCAAGCCCTTGGTTAAAAGGCTTAAGTCCAAGCTCAAGCCCTTGATTAAAAGGCTTAAGCACAAGCTCAAGCCCCAGCCCCAGCTCATCTAATTTGAATTGGACTTAAGTTTAAGCTCAAGCTCAAGCCCTTGGTTAAAAGGCTTAAGTCCAAGCTCAAGCCCTTGGTTAAAAGGCTTAAGTCCAAGCTCAAGCCCTTGGTTAAAAGGCTTAAGTCCAAGCTCAAGCCCTTGGTTAAAAGGCTTAAGTCCAAGCTCAAGCCCTTGGTTAAAAGGCTTAAGTCCAAGCTCAAGCCCTTGGTTAAAAGGCTTAAGTCCAAGCTCAAGCCCTTGGCTAAAAGGCTTAAGTCCAAGCTCAAGCCCTTGGTTAAAAGGCTTAAGTCCAAGCTCAAGCCCTTGGCTAAAAGGCTTAAGTCCAAGCTCAAGCCCTTGGTTAAAAGGCTTAAGTCCGAGCTCAAGCCTTTTCTTTGGACAGTTGGTAATAAACATTTACATGTATTTACAAGAAACCACATCACAATTAGATTTTATGAACATCAATTGTTCAAATGTTGAGTTACTTAGGCGACATCTGTCCGGTCAATAAATTTTACCCGCTATGCTGAACAAACTTTCGACTGCTGTTGATGACGCTGGAATGCCTAATGCAGCTTCTGCAAGCTTTGAAAGAGAGGATAGTTTGTTTCTTCTTGACACCAAAAGTCTAATGGATTGGCTTTCATTTCTAAACAGTACTAATAGTACTAATAGTACTAATAGTAGTACTACATGTGTATGTATTGTACAATGAAGTACATGTGCATTTGTACATGCTTTTAATTAATGCATGTGATAGTCATGTGATATAGTCATGTGATATATCCATGTTTCAGTTTCATATACATGTATATTATATAAACATGTTGAACTGGAGGATCAGGTAACTACATGAGTACATGTACAATAAAACCTTGAGGACACTCTGAAATGAGGACACCCCTGTATTAAGGACACTTAAAATGTCCTAAACTGTGCTTTATAATATAAATTCACTGTTGAAATATGGACACCCCTGTAATCAGGGCACTTATATTTGTCCCAAATCCCAAGGGTGTCTGGAATAGATTATAAACTAGTGTGTTGCTAACTTACTAATATAGTATAGTATAGTATAGTATTCATTTGTTTTCTTCATTTATATTTATTTCAGCTTGTATTGAAGGATATAATGATACATTTGATGAACAGCTGGCCTGCTCCATTGGTTGTAATGTAACTATTAGCTGTGAATTCTCTGAAAATAATCAAGTAATCTATTGGGACAATTCTTAAATCAACATTTTTATTCATATCTATCTGTCTAGTATATATGTACATCTTGTTTCCATCTGTTCATTCCTTTATCCACGCTTTGTTCATCCACCCACCCATCTACATGTACATATAATTTAGAACAGGTATATACATGTATATACCATCATTCATCCACACTTACTGTCCATTCATCCATCAGTCTATCCTTCTGTCCACCCACTAGTCATCTACAATCCATTCATCTATCCATCCATCCATCCATTTCATCCATCCATCCATCCATTCATCCATCCATCCATCCATCCATTCATCCATCCATCCATCCGTCCATCCATCCATCCATCCATCCATCCATCCATCCATCCATCCATTCATCCATCCATCCATCCATCCATCCATCCATACATTCATCCATACATCTGTTGAACCATCTCTCTAATAATCTAAATATCTGCTTACTGTACAGTTTGTATACACTTCATAATTAAACTCCCTACTAATGACTACACAGTATCTAAATAATAGAGATTATATATATTTTACTTTCACTATCTTGAGTACTACCTGTATACTACATGTAATGAATGAATTGCTCACCAGCTGTTCCCATTGTTAGACATTAAGGTCTATTTTCATCACTCTTGTCCTGCTCCCCATATACATTGTATATGGTTCAGTTTCAATTTACCAGACATTCACTAAATTTATCAGACAATGTCCTGTATATTGTTGATTTTGTTGCTAAGATACTATCCCAATCTTTTTGCCATGGTTTTTCAGTTTTGATATCCGTACATGCTCTGTCAAAATATTATTTTATTTTTTTAATGTTGGATTCAAGGTGCATTTACACATTCATACAAGTGTGAATGTTTGAGAGTAAATAATCCATGAATCCACTATCTGTTCATTTTAGTCTCTCTAACTTTATTTTATTCATATAGGAAATTTTTCCTCAGGAATCTTTTTTCGCCTACGTTTATCAAACTATCACATTGCCTTTTGTATCTCGTACTTCAAAAGATAGTGGTGATTTGGTAGAAATAGATGCATTTACTATTGATAGTGTTCCTGTAAGTAATGATGTCCTTTAACTGACTATGCATCTACATATTATCTATTTCTATATCTACATGTATGCATTCATCTATTTATATATTTATCTGTGGAAATAACGAGCCAACTGTCGGACATTTTGACCTATATTCACCATTCTTGTCCTGCTTCCATATACTTTGTATATATACAACTCAGTTTCAATTTACCAGACATTCACTAGATTTATCAGACAATGTCCTGCATGACTGGCTGTTTCCACACCACTGTCTATAAAGATCATATTTGGGTTTACTGGAATACATACATGTACATGTATATATCTATCTATATATCTATTTGTGTTCACATGTAATCTCAACTACTTTAGGATTCCGATGGATATCAAGCAAAGCAGACGATTGTCTATATACTCGGCTCGAGTACTAATGATGAATCAGGTACATGTACATACATGTACATGTAATTATCTAGTGAAGTAGACCCTCCCACTTTTTGATAATCTAATAGTGTAGGAAGGGTCTAGAAGTGAGTCTTCTTGCTGTCCCATTGGAATGTGGGGCAGTGTATCATGTTTTTAAGTGGTAACATTCATATGTGACCGTGGATGCGAAAATCAGTCATTTGTAAAATATGAATTTTGTCAAACACTAATGTTTAAATGCTCATTATTCGGTGATTTTGCACAGTTAGCCAATATAATCTCATAGACAAGAAGAGCAACTATTGCTCTACCTATATTCCAGGTTTAGTAAGCTGCCTGTGTAAAATAGCTGAGAAACAAGCATTTGAATATAAGCATTTGACAAAATTCTTGCTTTACAAATGACTGATTTTCACATCCATGGTCACATATGGTAATTATGATATACATTATACATACATGTTTATAATTATATACATCAATAAACAGTCACAGAAACTACTCATATTCAAGTTGTCATAAGATCATACAACAATGTATTCATAATTATAGTACTGCTATTTAACAATTCATTACTGGTATACTTTGTACATAAAGAAAATTTAGAAAACATTCAAAAACCACGATGACCAGCTGTGAACCCTAGCCATCTGTTCTTAACCACTAAGCCACTAGAGCTACATGTTGGCAGGAGAGCAAGTGTGGATACTGATTAAAATACAAGCATAAATATTATAAAGGTCATTCACATTCACCTTGTCCTCAGAAAAATGTTCATAACTTTAGTTTGGAATGACCAACAATCTTTTTACCTGCACCAATTTCATATAATTATCCTTCCCGCTCTTTTTTGTGTATGTCAAATTTCAATCCATTGCTTCATTATTGAGTTACAGTATAATCATGTATTAACCTTATGATATTAAACTATACACTATATTACATATAAAGTTATCACATCCTAATTTTGAGGACATAGTGAATGTGAACAGACTTTAGCTAGTTTCGCAAGCCAGACTCCACCCTTAATAATTAGTGAAACTATTATTTAACTACCCCTTTCAGTAATGAGTTATAAATGAAGTTCACAATTTAGCAAACATATTATGTGACCTCATTGACACTTTCCCACCAAATAGTTTCATTCAAATGGTTACCTTTAATCGCCTCTCATTCTGCCATTTTTTACATCAATGAAATTCAGTATCTAAGAAGCCTAATAATAGTTCTTCCTGGATACTAAATTACAATGAGTTCCTGTACAAAATGGAAGAATGGCGAGCAAGTGAAGATGAAAATTACTTTTACTTTTGTTTAAAACTGTCCCTTTTCACATATTATGTTTCTCATCAGAGGTATCCACAGAAAACACTTCACAAGAGAGCACATTACTGTATGCTAGCTCTCATTGCTTCTGGATGATCCTTCATGTAATATACATTGCGGTCATCGTTGCGTCTTTAGTGCTGTGTTTCTGTATGTTCGTGGGGAATCCTGAACGTCAGCTGGACACAGATGAGAAAGAAAGAGTTCGAGATGCTGTTGTAAGTTAGATTATGTTGCTAAAATAATGGATTTGTTAATGCTATAGTGGACAGTTTCTACTATATAGAAACTGTTCTCTATTATACCATACCACTTACAACGTCAACTTAATTGCCTAATTATAACTACAAATAGTAACAAAACCACAACCCATCTACTATTACATGTAAGAAACAGCCCTTATCAAGTTGACTCTAGTGTTGTTTTAGTTTGACAATAATCACCACTTTTAGTTATAGTATGCATAGTTTATCACAGTTAATTAACTAAAACAATTTTAGGCTAACTAAAAGGGTTTTAGTTAACTAACTAAGTGCCCATTATTGACCATTAGTTAGTTATAGTAGACCTTAGTTGTAATTTAGTTAACCAAAAGTTACTAAAAGGGGTTTTAGTTATAGTTGTACACATGTAGCTATAGTTAACACTAACTGACTACCCTTATTGGTATCTAGGTGTTTCTTTCCTGGAAACCTTTTCAAGTTTGTTTCTTGTAAATGATTCTCAGTCATGTATATTTCTCTAATTAATGCCCTAAAGGAACCTTACCCTCCAACCAAAGTTCCAGTCAATGCTTATAATATACCCATCAAAATGGGTTTGAATGGCAACGAAGACAAACTACGCTGTTGAAGGGGTTCTTTCAACCATACATCAACTAAATAATGATCTTGCTTAGGCCGTAATTATATACATTAACAATCATATGTAATTTTTTTTTGGCTATACTATATACATCAATTCATATATAATTTAGTTATAACCAACTCATGTATACATTACATGTATACGCATGTTTCAGTACGCACCTTTTTATTTCATCATAAGCGTTTACAAACATTTTGTATTATTTTAGGCTGTATTTCATATAGTTATACAAACTTCATATTTACAGTTTTCAGTTTACACTTTTTGCTGTTCATTTCAATATTACTTTGTGTTCAATTTTTTCTGTATAATTTGTGCTCTACTCGCAACATTTTCAATGTGTATAAAATTTAATTTAAATAATTTTTCTTTTACAAGTCACAGAAAGAAATCAAAACACTTTAATCATGAGTAGATGGTATCTGTGAAGAAAGAACAGAGAATCATTAGTGCATACGTGAAAAGACTTATGTATATGTACAATAATGTAACAGTGGCTAGAGTACCTGACTTTATAGCCTATGTACATGTACAATAATAATGTAACAGTGGCTAGAGTACATGACTTTATACCCTATGTACATGTACAATAATAATGTAACAGTGGCTAGAGTACATGACTTTATAGCCTGTGTACATGTACAATAATAATGTAACAGTGGCTAGAGTACATGACTTTATAGCCTGTGTACATGTACAATAATAATGTAACAGTGGCTAGAGTACCTGACTTTATAGCCTGTGTACATGTACAATAATAATGTAACAGTGGCTAGAGTACCTGACTTTATAGCCTGTGTACATGTACAATAACAATGTAACAGTGGCTAGAGTACATGACTTTATAGCCTATGTACATGTACAATAACAATGTAACAGTGGCTAGAGTACATGACTTTATAGCCTGTGTACATGTACAATAATAATGTAACAGTGGCTAGAGTACATGCCTTTATAGCCTGTGTACATGTACAATAACAATGTAACAGTGGCTAGAGTACCTGACTTTATAGCCTATGTACATGTACAATAACAATGTAACAGTGGCTAGAGTACCTGACTTTATAGCCTGTGTACATGTACAATAATAATGTAACAGTGGCTAGAGTACCTGACTTTATACCCTATGTACATGTACAATAATAATGTAACAGTGGCTAGAGTACCTGACTTTATAGCCTATGTACCTGTACAATAATAATGTAACAGTGGCTAGAGCACCAGGCATACTATAACTGTAGTTATACTAAAACAACACTACAGTCACTGAAGCCATCGATCCTTGGGGCAGGCACACAGCCTTTGACCACACTACTCTACAGTCAAGCAAGGTGGTCATCAATCCTTGGGGCAGGCACACAGCCTTTGACCACACTACTAAAGGGTAGGATACAACATATATTGATAAACAACAAGAGGACGTGAGGAGCAGTAATACATCACATAGAAGCCTTGTGACTGAAGGAATGGGGAATATAGACAACCAGGTTCCCAAAACGTTCGTTAGTGACTATATGGTCTACACATAATTGATTTTAAAGACAGCAGTTCCAAGAAGGGTATTCATTGCTTTTAAGAAAGGTTCCAATTCCTCGAAAAAGTCTGATACTACCCTTAGTATAGTATAAATACCTGGACTATCGTAATCTCCTAGCTTCTCTCTCAGATTCTAAGAGACAAAGAACATCCCCCTCTCGTACAGGACCTTTTACATTACGAATTATGGAACGACTGTCATCTAAAAACTCCACACGAACCTGCGTTGAAAATTAATTTATGACAAACATTACATTAAATATACTCATTGTATAGTCAGTGGGCATTAAATAGAACAAGCAACATCAATATGGGAAATCGAAGTTTATAATTTCAAGGAACAAACAGAATTTAATACTGATATCATTAACCATATGTCATAAAAGTTTACCTGTGTACATTGACCCTGAGATCCAGTTCGACCCAGTAGTTTAATAACCTGTAAAATATCGATTATTGTTAACATGTACATCACAAATATTTATATATACACAATTATATATATGTAGTATATGTAAGTATATTAACAATACCTTAGCATATCTTGGTTTCTGATCCATCTTGATCACAAAGTCAAAAGAGAGAACACGTGGTAATAGCAAATTAATAATTGCGCATGCGCACATAGAATTTACTGCATAATTTGCTATGGACATGTATATGTATCTATGTATATCCGTTTATTTTCTACTTATAGGCAAAGATGTTCTTTCTGCACCTGTCAAAGGTCCAGTTGAGAATATGGAAGTGAAAATAAACGAGAAAACAGGAGGTTTTCAGCTCTACTTGTCTGATAAGTTGTGGTTTAACAGTGCCGACTTATGGGTACATAACAATGGAAGGTGGTTAACCACTCAAGACAAGTCACTAGTTCTTGTGGATAAATCTAGTTTTTCAGGTAGATTAGACTGGGGTCCAATGGAAGTTACAAACTTCGAATGGAAGAGTAGTGATGGATCGTTCCATTTTTCAACATACACAGTTGTATTCCAAGACGTTCCAGCTGTCATATTTGGTCAACGGTGGGATGATGGCGGTACTCATACAAACACTACTTCTCGAGACGTCATCTCTCTGTGGCCCACTTTCAAAATAGAAGACATGAAAGATGTGGAGAGAGGATACATGACTTATTCAGGAAACTTTGCAGTTGCAGTTGAAATCGAAAAAATTAGTTCATCAAACTCCATTTATAGTAATATTGATGGTGGTTTGCCGTTAATTATTTATGATTCGGATATGAAAAACACAATTGTCATATCGCCTCAAAATACATTCATGTCTGCTACACAAACCTCGTTTCTACCTGATGGATATGACTCACCAATATTTGGGCTAGGAATTGTATCGGCTGTAGACACAGTACCTAAAGGGTACGAAATGGAGACACTTGTGGTAGCTGGTGAGAATATAACTGGGACTATGGAGAAGTGGGGGAAACTATTGAGAATCAGGTACAAGAAAGAGGATCATTATCGTCTTGCTGATTTCACTATTAATTACCTAGGATACTATACAGATAATGGTGCTTGTTATTACTATCATACTGGTGAGTATGATAATTATGAGGATGCACTCATCGCTGTTAAAGAAAATGGTTTGAAAAGTGGTATCCCTCATCGGTATGTACAATTGGACTCATGGTGGTATTATAAAGGTGAAGTGGGTGGAGTTAAAAATTGGACTGCTAAGCCTAGTGTATTCCCACATGGCATATGGTACTTCTCTAATAAAACTGATTGGCCCATTGTTGCACATAATCGCTACTGGTCCAATAATACAGACTATGCTAAACAAAATGGCGGCATTTTCAACTTCATTATTGATGAGGATGGCTATGCTCTTCCTGTTGATGCTGAGTTCTGGAGGTATCTCCTTTCAACAGCAAAAGATGAGTGGAATTTAAAGGTCTATGAGCAGGACTGGTTAGACAATGAATATTCTAATCTTAATGAGCTAACTGCTGATTTGAATCTTGGACAAATGTGGTTACTGCAGATGGGTGAGGCTGCAGAAGAGCTTGGTTTGACTATACAGTACTGTATGCCCTGGCCTAGACATATTTTACAAAGTGTTATGATTCCAACTGTTACACAAATCAGAGCGAGTGATGACTATCGTCCTGGTAACATGAACTGGCGACTTGGAGACACCACAATAATGGCACATGCTTTGGGTCTAGCTGCTTTCAAAGATGATTTCCACACAGTGTCCAATGAATCAAACTGTAGGTTTAACCCAGAGCCCTATCCTGCTCTTGAAACATATGTTGCTGCTCTTAGTGGTGGTCCTGTGGGTCCTAGTGACACAGCAAAAAGTTTTAATAAGACACTTATATTGGCTACCTGTATGGCTGATGGTCGGTTACTCAAACCCTCTCGACCTGCCGTGTCACTGGATTCTACTGTACTCTATCGTGCATTTGGTGAGGGAGGACCTAATGGAGATGTAGTTGCTTCATACAGTGAGGTGAGTGCTTTAAATTTATATTACATTTCATGACCTCGTAGTTTCTATTTATAGTACAACATATTTATGTTAATTCCTTGCAGATCTCTGGTCTCACATGGTACTATATATTAGCTGCTGATTTGCAAGACAAGTATGATATGTCACTCACCGAGCTACCTCCATCTCGTTCAGTGAAACCGAAAACCTCGTTTCCTGAATCCATTGCTTTCAGATACAACTTACGTGGTACAGTATCTGATACAGTATTTGACGTAACTAAAATATCCAGCAACAAGGATAATTTATCTATTAAAGAATGTGGTCGAGATGATTTTCAGTACTGGTCAATTGCCCCTGTTTTACCAATAGTAAATGCTGCATTGTTAGGAGAGCTAGATAAAGTCGTGAACATAGCAGAGCAAAGAATTTTGACTGTTATTTTATATGGTGATGCTTATGTTGTTAAACTCAGAGGAGCCCCTGGAGAAAGGGTGACCATGTGGTCATATGGAATTAAGAAAAACTCCGTACAGACCATCACTTGTACAATTGCTGCTGATGGTATGAGCACTTTAGCCATTACTAATGATGGTGTTCTCAACTGCTGAAAAACCACCAAATGTTTTTTTCTTTTTCAGGGTTTTCTGACAATGTTCCTTATACATAATAATGCTGTTTTATGATAAGACAAATAAAAGTTACAAATTGATAGCAATATGATTGATAATAATTTGATACCGTTGATTCATAATACAAGTAGAGCTGGAAATCAGCTGAGATTCCAAAATCGATTATCATTAACTTCGAATCGATTAAAATCAACGGAAGTAATTAGTCAATCAATGCAGGAAACTGCTCCCATTTGATGATCAGAAAGGCTTCCTGTCACTTCCATATTGTACATTATTTTCTCTTGCATACATCAAAAGTATGCCTTTTGAAATAATTAGCATAATCGATATCACAGACTTAAATCGATAATCAGAAGAATTTTCAATATTGATTGATTAATCGTCCCAGCCCTAATCATTAGCAATTGGCACAATATGATTATAGTGTACTTTATCATGAACCATATGCATCTAAGTATAATACACAATGTAATTATAATCATGATAGGTTTTCACTCAGTCTTGTCTTGTGTTCTACACTATAAATTACGTTTGAGCTGACTAAGCCATTTGGAATGAAGTACAAATTAGTGCTTTTGTTGGTCAGTGTGTGTCCATGGATATACGTTATGAATATTGGTTTTTTGCTTTTTTCATGTGACTTTTCTATGCATTCTCTGATTAATTGAAGTTTATGTACAACAATTACAAATTCATTTATATTACTGATTCATATCTCATTGATAGCAATTGGCAAATAATAAAAGCAAGATTCATATAGCAAATGACAATACATATCAACTTATAACAATACATGTATATTGGCATTAATTTTGCTTCAAAGTTAGCAGCTTATGTTACTAGCATCACTGAAAGCAAATGTTCCAGTACCATCAGATCCAATTGTACAAACAGCTGTCTTTACTCTTCCACTGTTCATATCAAAGGTGGACATGTTGACAGTTTCTCCTGGCGCCCCTCGCAGTTTCATAACATACTCATCTCCCAGTACAATGATTGTTAGAATGCGTTTATCAGCCACTGAGACAATCTTATCCAACTCACCAAGCAGTGCTCCACCTGTACCTGGAAAAACAGGTGCTATAACCCAATACTCAAAGTTGTCACGATCGCAAGTATCTAAAGGGATTTTTCCACTATTATCTTTAATGGATACAAATCCTGGTTTTATAGTTCCATCTAAGTTATATTGTAGTGCTACAGATTCTGGAAATGAAGATTTAGGTTTAACAGATTTAGAGGGAGGGAGTTCAGTTGGTTTGAGGTCATATTTATCTTTGTTGTCCACTGCTAGTACATAGTACCATGTATAACCAGAGACCTGTGTAATAAAGAATAGTAATGAATGAAGAGTGATACGATACCAATGTATATGAATACCAGGTTGAGTACTGCTCCAATCTGATACTAACATGACCCTTTTTGCAGTATAATGATATAGAATGTGTTCACTTATATGCACACTCCAGTACTCATTCAGCTACTACTTGGTATCATATCGAAACAAAAACGCTTTGTGCAAAACCACTTTAATACAAACTTGTTTTTAGTTCAAGTACTATGCAATGAATAGCATTATTACATGTTTATGAACAACTTAGAGAATTAACTAGACCGTTCCCTTGCTGTGATGGATATATGTAGTCATGCCATCTCATTACCTTTTCATAACATGATTATATAATCAACCTTTTTTTTAATTGGTCTGGTTATGTGATTGATACTAGACTAATTACATATTTGATGAGACATTTAAGTTACTCACCTCACTGTATGAAGCAACTACTTCTCCATTAGGTCCTCCTTTACCAAATGCATGATAGAGGAAGGTAGAATCCAGTGACATGGCAGGTTGAGAGGGTTTGAGTAACAGACCATCAGCCATACAGGTAGCCAATATAAGTGTCTTATTAAAACTTGTTGCTGTGTCACTAGGACCCACAGGACCACCACTAAGAGCAGCAACAAATGTTTCAAGAGCAGGATAGGGCTCTGGGTTAAACCTACAGTTTGATTCATTGGACAATGTGTGGAAATCATCTTTGAAAGCAGCTAGACCTAAAGCATGTACCAGTATGGTAGAATATCCTATTTTCCATTGTGTGTTACCAGGATGATAATCTCCACTAACACGAGTCTGGGTGACTACTGGAATCATCACACTTTGAAGCACATGTCTAGTCCAGGCCATACAATATTGTATCGTTAAGCCCAGTTCTTTGGCCGCTTCTCCCATCTCATCTAACCAAGTCTTTCCAAGATTCAAATCCATTTCCAGCTCCTTTAGCCCACCAAATTCAGTTAGCAACCAGTCTTGTTCATAGACTCTCAAGTTCCATTCATCTCTTGCTGTTGACAAGAGGTACCTCCAGAAATCAGGGTCATTGGGAAGTGCAATGTGACCAGTATCAATAATGAAATTGAATCGACCACCATTTTGCTTGGCGTAAACTGTGTCAGGTGAGAAGTAACGATTATGTGCAACAATGGGCCAATGTGTTTTGTTCGAGAGGTACTGAAGGCCATGTGGAAACACATCAGGCATCGGGGCCCAATTTTTCACACCACCACCAACACCCTTGTAATACCACCAAGAATCCAGTTGTAAATATTGATAAGGGATACCATTTTTAACTGCATTTTCTTTAACAGCGACGAGTGCATCTTCATAATTATCATACTCTCCAGTATAATAGTAATAACAAGCTCCATTATCTGTATAGTATCCTAGGTAATTAATAGTGAAATCATCAAGACGATAATGATCCTCTTTCTTGTACCTGATTCTCAATAGTTTCCCCCACTTCTCCATAGTACCAGTTACATTTTGACCAGCTACTACAAGAGTCTCCATTGAATAACCTTTAGGTATCATGTCTACCTTACCAATGATACCACTACCCCAGACAGGTACTGTGTAGTTCTGCGGTTTCCAGGTTACCTGATGGCCAGACATAAAAGTATTCTGAGGTGATATGACGATTGTGTTCTCAAGTTCCGAATCAAATATAACTAAAGGAAAGCCTCCGTCTACTCTATTGTAAATACTAGATATAGAAGAGGATAGCTTTCCAATTACAATATTACCAGTCATACCACCACTCCATGTTGCATAGCCGCGATCAATATCAGGCATGTCTTCAATTTTAAGTGTAGGCCATGTTGAGATGGTGTCATTGTCATTACCAGTCGTTGTATGAGTACCTCCATCATCCCACTGTTGACCAAATATGACAACTGGAACTTCTTGGAATACGACTGTGTAAGTTGAGAAATGGAAAGATCCATCGCTACTTTTCCACTGGAAGTTTGTCACTTGCATAGGCCCCCAATCTAATCTACCTGAATCAGTGGATGTGCTATTAAGAATGAGCGATTTATCTTGTGTGGAGTACCATTTCCCATTGTTACGCACCCAGAGATCAGCACTATTGAACCACAGCTTGTCAGATAGATATAACTGAAAACCTCCAGTCTTTTCGTCAATCTTTACCTCAAAGTTCTCAACTGGACCTCTGATAGGTTCAGAAAGAACATCTCTTCCTGAAATTAGAACAAAAAGTACAAGACAGTAATAATATAGTGCCATTGCAGCACGTACGACCTTAGTCTGGCTGAGCCCCACCTTTTATTGAGCCACGCCCAAATCAATGAAAGATGCTGAAGAATGTAAGAAAAGTACTGGTAATCAGAAAGACTAGTAGATTAGTTTATGAAAGACAAAGAACTGGAGATGAGTTTTTGATACAAAAGGTTCTCATTTCCATTCCACATTCCCAAACGGTCTCGGAATGAGACTTCATGTGTGTTCCCCTTACTTAGTTATCAGAGCGAGGTTCGGATTATCATGGTTTATTACAAAGACATGAAAAACATGAGTTAAGTGTTAAAGAGATATTAAGATGTCTCCAGTAAGATGAATTGATTGTAAGGATACTGATATTGTACAAATTATTATATTTTTATTTAAGGAATCGTGGAGTTTCTGTTATTACTCGTAAGAAAGAATCGATAAGAGATGAAGATGTGAGATGGTCAGATATTGTAATTGCTGCAGGAGGTATTACAGTACCATAGTATATAACAGAGTTTTTGATAAGCATATATATTGCGGGGATGTGTGATACAACTATTGCATATTACTGCCAAAAATATCATGGTATGATATGATACAGTATTGCGATATTTAGAAATAATAATTCAAATGCTTATCAAATGTTAATAAATGTCCTGTTTGGTTGTATTTGTCAAGAAATGGTAAAAGATCAAAGTTCTGCAAACTATCTTGTAATTGCTTTTAGGTATAAAATTATGCATAATGTATCACGATATTGAATGAAATATCAGGTAGAAGGCACATGGAAAGAATATCCTAATAAAACTCTAACAATACCAGTACAAGATTTTATGTTAGGTGTACTGGCATTGTTAGGGTTTCATTAGGATATTCTTTACGTGTGCCTTCTACCATACTGAAATGTTGATCAGTATATAGATACATCATTAATATATTACAGTGCATTGTAATTGAGCTCATATCTGTTATGTATGACGTACATGATTAGTCAAAATAAACAAAGAGTATCAACATGTATGTATGAATAGCTTTGTATTATTTTGTAGGTGATGGTAATTTTTTAGCTGCAGCATCACGAGTTCCTTTCTCTAATCATATGGTAGTTGGTATTAACACTGATCCCGACAGGTAGGTCACATGACTACATAATTACATCACATGACCTCTAAATGTATACAACAAGCTGGATAGATTTATGGATGGAGTTTTCATATTTTCTCTTTCAGATCAGAGGGGTACCTCTGTGTAACCCCTTCGCAATCTTGTTCACTAGAGAAGATAGTTAATAATATTTTGGATGGAAAATTCAGGTGCGATAGATGAACTATGGCTATTTGTGTGTGTGTGTGTGTGTGTATGTCTCTCTGTATGTATGTATGTTTGTGTGCATATGTGTATGCATGTCTGTCTGTCTGTATGTATGTATGTATGTGTGTATGTATGTATGTCTTTCTGTATGTATGTTTGTGTGTATATGTGTATGCATGTATGTCTGTCTGTCTGTCTGTCTTTATGTATGTATGTATGTATGTATTTGTGTATGTATGTCTGTATGCATGTATGTATGTGTGTATGAAATTATGAATATTATATACTTATATGTATTGATGTATGGTATATATGTATGCATCATGTATGAATACATTTGAGTATACCAATGCTATCAATATTTTAGAAGTATAAACAGACTGAGAATAAGAGTAACAATAGCTGGTGAAGAGCTGCCAATGTTTGCACTAAATGAGGTATTCATTGGCGAATGTGATCCATCACAGTAAGTGACATGATTAGACATAAGTAAGATACACATGTATGGTGTGTGTGTGTGTGAGGTCGTTTCCTCATTAGGACTTGTTATTTTGAGTTGTCATGTGGTGAATATCCAGCTGAAAAATTAAGAAATTCTGGACTTCTTGTATATACAGGGACTGGATCAACATCATGGTTAGTAACATCTGTTTACATTCACGATGTCATGATGATCTCAAAATTAGAATATGATGACTTAATATGTAATATAGTGTATAGTGTAATGTAGTAAGGTTAATGATGAACAAGTATACTGTAACTCAATAACGAAGCTATGGATTGAAATTTAACATACACAGAAAAGAACAGGAAGGATAATTGTATGAAAAATGGTGCAAGTAAAAAGATTGTTGGTCATTTGTTTAAGGTCATGGTGAATGTGAATTAGCTTCGTTAGTCATATCTGTGTCTATGTGAAATAGATGCTAACCACATGATTGATAGATAGATATTAACTATTCATTACAGGGCATATAACGCTAATAAATTATCACCATTACAAGTTGAACAAGTATTGAGTATAGGTGAGTGTTGACTTCTGTGTGTATGTGTACAGGGTGGCTGCTTTAATATTTTCTAAGCCATTGTGGCTGTGATTTTCTAAGCCATTGTGGCCGTGATTTTCTAAGCCATTGTGGCCGTGATTTTCTAAGCCATTGTGGCCGTGATTTTCTAAGCCATTGTGGCCGCTTGTTTGTTAATTGTTTTTATGCCTTTTGCTAGGTTGCTAGGCAGATGTACTTTCATGTGTATATCTATGCTGTATGTACACATGTGTGTTATAATGTATAAGTATTTATATTATACTTCCAGCGCAAAATTTAGGGTTTACTAACAATGGTACACGCCTGCAAGAAATTGCAAAACAAGGTATGTATGTATATAAGTATTATGTATGTGTGTATGTATGTGTGTATGTATATAAGTATTATGTATGTGTTATGTATGTGTGTATGTATATGTGTATGTATGTGTGTATGTATGTGTGTATGAATGTACATACATGTGCATGATGGCAGATTTGTTAAGCCATTGTGGCTACTTTAACAT
The DNA here is from genome assembly GCA_947044365.1 of Petrosia ficiformis. Taxonomy (NCBI): domain Eukaryota; kingdom Metazoa; phylum Porifera; class Demospongiae; order Haplosclerida; family Petrosiidae; genus Petrosia; species Petrosia ficiformis. Next base: position 5,006,585 of record OX345647.1, read on the forward strand.
TTTCTAAGCCCTTGGTAGCTGTATTTTATAAGCCATTGTGGCTGCTTGTTTGTTGTTGTGTTTGTTTGTAAATCGTTTCTACGCCTATTGCTAGCATGCTAGGCACATGAATTTTCATGTATAGAATTTTTTTCACATAGTAACAAAATCATTCAATGAGACACTTGTCTTTCCTGTCAATGATATGAAGATGGGATACGTAATCAGAGAGCCAATTAGACGTGGTATGTGACTGTATTAAATCTACTCTCAGCCTTCATTGTTCAATCTCTTCATCCAATCTCTATCTTCAGGAGTTGTTGATGCTTCCTCTTTTAAATGTGCTGGTTACTGTAACAGGTATGTCACATGACTTCCATGTGACTTTATTAAACAATGTTTAATAATAATTAATGTACATATATAATAATAGATTGCAAGTGAAGTCTCGTAGTTGGGACACTCAACTTATCATTGATGGTCAATATACGTATAAATTTCCAAATGGATCTAAAACAGAATTCTCAATAAGTCCTGAAGACTCTCTTCTGACTATGTGTGACTCAACTGTAAACAGAACTACCTAGACGAGAACATATTATATAATAATAATTTATTTTTCATCACATGTTTGGCAAGTAGATGTATGTAATCTCTTAGTTGCTACTGTTGTAATAATTAGAATATTATGTCACAGTGAGTCTAGATATCCATGTATGTACATCCTCTCTTTACCAGCCAGCTTGCACCATAATATCGCAGACATTGTGACATATATAGTTTATTTAGAACTGGTCATGTATATATTATTATGAGAAATAATTCAAAGGTCAGTTCACCACCAATATAAAGAAGATTCGAACTGACTTCATTGTAACATGCACAGAACCATAGTTAATAAAGTGCTTTAATTTATTATCTATGACAGAACTAAAGAAAATCTTATTTCTGGATATGTCAACCTTATCCTCGGATACTTCAACCATGTGTCATACAGGTAAACATCCCATGTTCTTTGCAAAGATGCATCAATTCTTTATAATTGTACAATTACATTCATCTCCAGCATGAATGACCACACCTTCATTGCAGAGCTATACAAATACAAGACTACATTTTGAGACGTTTGTTATAATTTAATTCTGTGTACCTTTATAAATTTCAGCTATACAAATAATTAAAAATAAGAGAAAAGAACTGCAAATATCATATTTATTTTGCTATACTGACTAACTAGTATTGTACTTGTACTTTTAATACAATGTTATTCAAATTCTGAGATGATCTACAACTTATTATATAATGAGTTCAAAAGACTGTACTACACATGAGATATACATAACTGAATCTTGAATTTTAATTTGTCAAATCGTATAAAACATCAAGAAGTGTCGCCATTGACCAGGCCTGCACAGGACAGCTATCAGCACATTCCACACCATCCTTGTTTGTGAGCTCTGGTAGACCAGACCATGGCGAGTCCTCTAGCGCCTGTGCATGAGCACTGAGGGCTTGATGTATGCAAGTTACTGCTACTTCTTTTTGATCGGCAAATTTCAGTTTGGCTCGTAGGAAATACCCAATTGGCCAGAGCCATTCCTTGATAAAAAAAGAGAACACAGTAAGTGACTGATTATACAATATTGCATTATTAAAATATTTAATTGTTACCTTAAGTCTACTATTAATTGCGAACACTAAATTTGGCGATTTTTAAACGCTCGGATTTTGCATGCATTAATTTTAGTGAATTTCTGAGCCACGCCTGATGTGCCTAATAATCACGAAATATATTTTTTAGTGTGTACTACATGTAATATTATCTATTTATAGTCAGTTCACATTCACGATGTCCTCAAAATTATGATGTCATGACTTGTATGTAATGTAGTATATAGTTTAATGTCATAAGGTTAATACATGATTATACTGTAACTCAATAACTTATATGTACTATAGTGTATAGTTTAATGTCATAAGGTTAATACATGATTATACTGTAACTCAATAATGAAGCAAAGCTTTGAAATTTGACATACATAAAAAAGAAGAGGAAGGATAATTATATGAAAATGGTGCAGGAAAAAAGATTGTTGGTCATTCCAAACTAAAATTTTTCTGAGGTCATGGTGAATGTGAATGAAATTTAGTTAGTCGCTAAAATCAATAGACACAATTAAAAGTAGACTTAAGAACTAGTATCTTCCCGAGGATGCAGTCCTGTATCCAGTCTCATTCCCATGTTTTGAGTTAAGGGTATGGATGCAAGACTGGGTTTTACAATAGACTTCATGTATAATTTAATATAACTAACTGGTCCTTGATGATAGTTGAAACCTCTGGCTGTCTGATAGTTTTCACTGTCAACAGAATTAATGTAATATCCATTGTACTGATAGTCACTGAAACAAGAGGGGAAAATATGTTCTAACTGATCCATGCATCCACCCACTATCCATTCATTTATCAACCTATCTATCGAACATTAATCCATCTACCACTATCCATACATCCATACAGCCTATCATAAGCCCATTCATCCATCTTTAGTATGACTGTCTTCATAATCTTACTGTGGATCCAGTGTTCTCATGCCTAGTGGTCCCACTATTATCTCCTCTGCTTGTTTGAGAGCAGTCAACGCATTACTGGGTGTAAAGAGACCAGGCGCTACAGCCATTGCAATGGGGAAGTTAGGCCTCAGCTGGTAATCTGTGTACTTATGAGAAGAATTCACTGTATCCTTATATATTCCTCTTTGATGAATATATCCAGCTGCTTCTCCTTCCTTCTTATTGGATTCTTCAATATCTAATGGTATCCAGAAACATTTCTCAAAATTTGACCGCAGCTTTACACTCCATTGTTTAAATGTTATATATGGGGATCCTGAATGATAGGAAAACAATCTATGTATGTATGTATGTATGTATGTATGTATGTATGTACGTATATATGTACGTATGTATGTATGTATGTATGTATGTACATGTATGTACGTATGTATGTACGTATGTACGTATGTAACTATGTATGTATGTATGTATATATGTATGTATGTAGCGATGTATGTATGTATGTAACTATGTATGTATGCATATATGTATGTACGTATGTATGTATGTATGTTGGTAACTACATGTACATGTATGTATGTATGTATGTATGTATACATGCATGTATGTATGTATGTATGTATGTATGTATGTATGTATGTATGTATGTATGTATGTATGTGTTTGTATGTATGTATGTATGTACATGTATGTATGTATGTATGTCTGTATGTCTGTATGTATGTATGTAACTATGTATGTATATGGTATGTGTATGTATGTACATGTGTATCAATGGACGAATAGATGATTTTAATCATAGCTTGAAGTACAATGTAAGTATGGATCGAGAATATCACATACCAGGAGCTTTGTTTGGTGTTGTATAAACTCCAGTAAAAGGATAGATTCCTCGTTGATTAAGATCCGCTAACCAGACAAGTGTGGAATAGCAGAGACCAACCAACTCTACTGGTGAACCATCTCTGTGTAATATAATTAATATTCAACATTTAATGCTTTCATTTATATAAGATTATGGTCCGAGGGGCATCCCTATGATTGTTATATGGAGTTTTAATATCTCCATATCTTCTGTTAAATCATTTCAGCAGTTCAATTAGTGGACGTGGCAGACTAACGAATAGAGACAGAAGGCGATATTGTTATAAAACGACATGACACGACATGACAAAGATTATAAAAAAATATTAATAGGTAAGAAGAGTAAAAACCAACTTTTATCCCCAACCCATTAGTAACAACACTCCATCCATCCATTATACCACTCACTTAGGTGTAGCTGGTATCCCCTTGTTTCCAGCCCAACCCATTGGTAACAACATCTATCCATCCATCCATTATACCACTCACCTAGATGTAGCTGGCATTCCCTTGTTCCCAGCCCAATCCATTAGTAACAACACTCCATCCATCCATCCATCCATTATACCACTCACCTAGGTGTAGCTGGTATCCCCTTGTTCCCAGCCCAACCGGACTCTCCCACTTTATCCATCCAGGTACCACAGTTATATTGATTCCCTCCACGCACAAAACCAGTAGTCCAATCAACATATACATCAACATTGAACCCAGGGGGGGTCATATCTCTATCCAATCCTGAACCAGCGCCTCGTTCTGTAAAACTAATCCCGACACTGTGACGTTCGAGAGCTTCTTGGATAATCTCTGCTAATGATTGAATAATTTCACCATCAAACTCTCCCTCGGAGTCATCAGAGGGGAATAAACGTCTCACTGGTTCCTGAAGTATATCTGTCCCATTAGGACTAGCCATATTGGAATAATCTTGTATACTTTGTAACCACCACCAAACTGCGTCACGACAATTGTAACGTGGGTTTCTGCCTTCACTGAGTAAATTAGGAATCAGTCCATGACGTAGACAGGCAGCAAATGCTAAGATTGTTTCCCTAAGTGAGACATAAACATCTGCATAAATACACACTTACATGTATACATACGTACGTACGTACGTACATACATACATACATACATACATACATACATACATACATACATACATACATACATACATACATACATACATACATACATACATACATATAATTATTATATAAAATACATATAATATAATAGTGTATACATACTCAGCTTCTTGAAATCGTCCAGTTACTAACAACAATCCTCGAAGTGCAATAAATGTGTCACGCCCCCAACATCGCATAAATCCAGTTGAAAAATGAGGCAACCCGGCAGCTATTGAACCCACTGGCTGCATTGAGGGCAGCGGAGGAGGAAGAGTAGCAGAGTGACAGTGTCCATACATCTGTATAGACCCAAGTGTTAAACTAGATATTAGACTAGATCCATTGTTGACAAACCTGTATGAAATGTATATTAGGTTAATGGATGGATGGATGGATGGATGGATGGATGGATGGATGGATGAATGGATGGATGAATGGATGGATGGATGAATGGATGGATGAATGGATGAATGGATGGATGAATGGATCGATGGATGAATGGATGGTGATGGATGGATGAATGGATGGATGAATGGATGAATGGATAATGTACAACGGGGAAATTTTGATGAATGAATGGGTGAATGAATCCATGAGGATATTTTGGCAAAGTGATCAAATGTTTAGAAAAAAATGATGGAATATGTATGTTATTAATGTCCAACATTGCCATCAAAATCTCATGAATATCATTATGTGGTTCATTTAGGGTAGCGTTAGGGTTCCCTTGTGGTTAGGGTTCAATCAATATCAAGTGATCTTAGTCTTTGATGGCAATACTGGACATCACTCGAATATGGAAGTTGGAATATGGAATTACGGAAATATGGAAGTATGGAATATGGCAGTATGAAATATAAATGTATTATGGAATATGGAAGTATGGAATATGGAATTACTCAAATATGGAAGTATGGAATATGGAATTACGGAATATGGAGTATGAAATATGGATGTATTATGGAATATGGAATTACGGAATATGGAGTACGAAATATGGATGCATTATGGAATATGGAATTACAGATGAAATATGGATGTATTGAATATGGAAGTATGGAATATGGCAATATTGAATATAATATGGAAGTACAGAATATGGAGTGTGAAATATAGCAGTATGAAATACATGTATGGAAGTATGGAATATGGATGTGGAAATGTAGAGGACATAATGCAAATAATTACATGGACACTCACTTATTTAATTTTGACAAAGTAGTGTTTATCATGTGTTTATAAACTTTTGATACAACGGCATCAAAATAAGAAGGGATTAGATATCTTGGCAGACTGGATAGGTGTTCGAATACAACACCTAAAATATCTGCAATCTTCTTTGTAGAGGTTTTCAGTTTCAGTCTGTTGATTGTATACCCTGGTAACCAGTCTCCTGATCGTAAATTGTCACAAAGTGGGTGACCAAGATCGTTGTTATCTCTCACTGGCTCCATCATACTCATTATCCCCTATAGGAGGAAGGAGGTAGGCATAGAGCAGGAGGAGGTAGGCATAGAGCAGGGATAAGAGATAACAAAGAAGAGGGAATGGTGATGAAATAGAAGGGAAGATGGTGAAGAAAGGAGGAAGGAGGTAGAAGGAAGGCAGAGGCATGAAGTAGAACAAGGAAGAGGAAAAGGTAATGCAAGAGGTGATTAGAAGATGGAGAAGAAATGATCAATGGGAGGCATGATCAATGGGAGGAGGCAAAAGTGATAGAGAGAGCGGTGATTCTGTTCTATAACTATGTGTTATTATAGAAGGGAGAAAGATCATTTCGAAGCAGTGTCTGTTTAGGCTACCATTAGATCTCCAGGTGCCCGGTAGTTATATTAAACAAATTTATTGTAACATACAATTGCAGTTTTTTTCTAAGTTATTGTTTTTTTAATTTATTTTTGTGTGGCTGTACATGTGTTGTGCTGTATGTTGTGCTGTATGTTGCTTCCTCTGTGCTACATGTAGCTTGCTGAGCACATGATTCATACAATGTATACGCATATTTTAAGGTTGATGTAGTTAGTATTAAGATGGTTTTTATGCACTGTTTTGGAGTTAGCTACATGTAAAGTTTGGTATCCAACTATTGCTCCGCCTAGATACCAGTATCAAATGGTGAATGTTTAGGTGAGAATTGAATGAAATTATAATTTCAAAACAAGTCTTTTTCTTATCCATATATTGCTAGATATCATTATGTACTGTGTTGACCTTTGACCACATGATTCATGTACAGTGTTGACCTTTGACCCCATGATTCATTACCTGTAATCCACAATAGACCAGTGGTCCTGCTCCTGGGACAACATAGACACTTCCTCCATTACCTTCATCTTTCTCCTCATTGTCACAGCGATATAATATGTAATTAAGGTCAATCAGAGATAGGGAACTGGACAAACTTGTTAGCTGTGACCATAAACCACACCCTTCAGAACTTACTTTATCACACTCTAAAAACGAGCGAATAACTTGTGTTGATTTTGTAGCTTCAGGAAGTAATTCCACTCTAAGAGGATAGATAGAGATGTACATCTAATTAAAAGTTGTCCACCCATCCACGATCCATCCGTCCGTCTGTCCATCCGTCCGTCCATCCATCCATCCGTCCATCCGTCCGTCCGTCCGTCCGTCCGTCCGTCCGTCCGTCCGTCCGTCCGTCCGTCCGTCCGTCCGTCCGTCCGTCCGTCCGTCCATCCGTCCATCCATCCATCCATCCATTCATCCATCCATCCATCCATCCATCCACTTATCATCCATCCATCCATCCATCCATCCATCCATCCATCCATCCATCCATCCGTCCATCCATCCATCCGTCCATCCATCCATCCATCCATCCATCCACTTATCATCCATCCATCCATCCATCCATCCGTCCATCCACTTATCATCCATCCATCCATCCATCCATCCGTCCATCCATCCATTCATCCATCCATCCGTCCGTCCATCCATCCATCCATCCATCCATCCATCCATCCATCCATCCATCCATCCATCCATACATCCATCCATCGATGGCATCCATCCATCCATCCATCCATCCATCCATCCGTCCGTCCATCCATCCATCCATCCATCCATCCATCCATCCATCCGTCCATCCATCCATCCATCCATACATAATACAGTATTAATTACTAACTCAAATATGATTATAGAGCCTGGACAAAAATCAACAAATGAAACTTCTTGTGACGAGTTATCTTCAGCAAGCAAACGGCACATTTTAGATTTGGAGAGTGGAATGTGTGACTGTATCTGAATATAGTGACTTTGTAGACCATTGATATAACTAGATGACTGTTTAAAACCAGGAGGGGCTGGATCATGAGCAACAGTATAACCTTCAATGTATATTTCCTGTAATATAGGAGAATGTATGTGTAGAGTGAGTTAATGGTGGTGACCATAGATAGATAGATAAATGGATAGATGGATATATAGATGGATATATAGATGGATATATAGATGGATGGAGGATGGATGGATGGATGGATGGATGGATGAATGGATATATAGAAGGATGGATGGATGGATGGATGGATGGATGGATGAATGGATATATAGATGGATGGATGGAGGAATGGATGGATGGATGGATGGATGGATGAATGGATATATAGATGGATGGAGGAATGGATGGATGGATGGATGGATGGATGAATGGATATATAGAAGGATGGATGGATGGATGGATGAATGGATATATAGATGGATGGATGGAGGAATGGATGGATGGATGGATGGATGGATGGATGGATGAATGGATATATAGATGGATGGATGAATGGATGAATGGATATATAGATGGATGGAGGAATGGATGGATGAATGGATGGATGGATGAATGGATATATAGAAGGATGGATGGATGGATGGATGAATGGATATATAGATGGATGGAGGAATGGATGGATGAATGGATGGATGAATGGATGGATGAATGGATATATAGATGGATGGAGGAATGGATATATAGATGGATGGAGGAATGGATTGATTGATGGATGGATGGATGGATGGATGGATGGATGAGTACATGTATAGTTGTATGAATAGATTAGACAGAGGGAACTTGTACTAAAATAGATTGATGTGCTATACTAAAAGCTGAAATTATATAATTTATATAATACCTTTATTCTTCCTTGGACATACAGAGGAGGTACATCTGAGAAACCAGTGTACAGTTTTTTGGTAGTAGGTGTGGCCCAATGAGGAGGATGGTGAAAGGCAGTGTGAGCCATCAGGATATAGGACTTGTGATTGGCTGGACAGTGACGAGTGACTGCTACAATTTCTTCTGTAACTTGATCAACAAATATCTGCAATGAATAAAGGAAAGATGAACTATTCAGTACACAAACAAACAGAGATTATATTAAACGCTAAATTCTAATTAATAGGGCTCAAAGATGAATGTAAAAATGCTGGGTAGAGACTGGGAATTGAAGCCAGGGCCACTGACACCCTCTCACCACAGAACTATATCAATCAGCCAACCATCAGCAGAGATTATAGGCAGGTAAGCAAGCATACAGATTGCAGTATAGATATATATCTGATTATCTAGCTTTTGAAAATAAATGGGAGCGGATTTTCAAACAGTTAATAAAATTGGTAAAATATAGAACTTTTCTTTCTCTTGTACCAGGTCACCAGCTGCCACCTACCCAGATGGAGAAGTATCTGATTTGGTTGTGTTGACCTAACATGTCATGTGATAAACATGTGACGATTACACACATGACTCGCATATTAATATTATTACCAAGTGTAGTAGTAGTCATGTGACATTTAATGACGTTTCACAATACTTCAATCTGATTGGTCTGTAAGATTTCGTGCATACTAAGCCAAGACAAGCAAAACAAAATCTGCTAATACTAGTTACACAAATTCCACCATTGGCTGATATGCAGAGACAATCATGATTATTACCAATGAAACCAGACCTTGTGACTACTATAATATTGAATCAACATATACCTCCCATTAACATGGGAATATTAATGCTATCAGTAGCTATACTATCAACCCATCTCCGAGTGGCCTCAGTAGCTATACCCACTTCTCTATTATCATAATGGCCTCATAAAACACTATCAGCCCATCTCTCTATTATCCTAATAACTTCATAAACACCCTATATCCATTTCTCTATTATCATAATGGTCTCACTATCAGCCCACCTCCTAATGGCCTCAGTACTATACCCACTTCTCTATTATCATAATGGTCTCATTATCGGCCCACCTCCTAATGGCCTCAGTAGCTATACCCACCTCTCTATTATCCTAAAGGCTGGTAAAACAGCCCCACGACCTCATAATACAACCTCCATGGACTAGTAACCTCATAATACAACCTCTATGAACTAATGACCTCATAATACAACCTCTATGGACTAATGACCTCATAATACAACCTCCATGGACTAGTAACCTCATAATACAACCTCCATGGACTAGTAACCTCATAATACAACCTCCATGGACTAGTAACCTCATAATACAACCTCCATGGACTAGTAACCTCATAATACAACCTCTATGAACTAATAACCTCCTAATACAATCTTAAAGAACTAGTGAATGACCTTGACATAAAAACATGAATTTTGATCCTGAATCTAATCACCTCAGTGTAGGCTTTGATGTGAAAACCTAAAAAGCACAGAAACAAGATTGGGATGGTGGTACCTTAGCAACAACATCAAACACTACTTCCACATATTTGTGTAGCCAATAATTTGATGTATCGGAGAGTATACAATAGTACTCTCTAATCTCAATGGCCCAGAAACAATAGCCACCTGGTACAAGTGATGAGCTGAAATGTCTGCTAATGTATACGTACATGTAGAGATAGGTTCAAACACTCACATGATATTAGAATGACTAAGTGGGATTGTGTTATCGTAATATTTTGTATTATTTATTGATGAGGGAGTTATCTAGAGTTAGTTTAGGAATTCAAACATCTGTTTTATCTGACTGATCAGACCGATGATATCTCTTCCGAGATAAAATAACTATTTATAGCAACAGGTGAGACCTGTATTATATACGGGCCTACATACCTCATTGTATTTCTTCTCTGCTAGTTCTCTATGTAAATCGTTAAGCAACTTTTTAGCTCCAATGATACCAGTTTCATCATTTACAGTTAACCCGCTTGGGGGAGATGTTGTGCTCCAACTGGAATAAAACCTCTTCTCTGTAACGACATCAATCTGAAAACAGATAATAGGAAAATAATATAATTGTATTTTTAAAGGTGCATTTAGTGTTTCACAAGGTGGGGCTCGATAAAGGTCGAGATTAGATAATTACTTATATAGGACTTCCTATAATGAAATGGATTAGAGGCTATGAATATAGTTAACAAAATATTAAGTAATTACTTGCTTCCTTATAATTAAATGGATTATTGGCTATGAATATAGTTAACAAAATATTAAGTAATTACTTGTATAGGACTTCCTTATAATTAAATGGATTATTGACTATGAATATAGTTAACAAAATATTAAGTAATTACTTGTATAGGACTTAAATGGATTAGAGGCTATGAATATAGTTAACAAAATATTAAGTGTATAGGAATTCCTTATAATTAAATGCTATGAATATAGTTAACAAAATATTAAGTGTATAGGACTTTCTTAGGATTAGAGGCTATGAATATAATTAAATAAATATAATTATAGTATAATAATTACTTATATAAGACTTCCTTAAATTAATTAAAGGCTATGAATATAATAATATAATTATTCAAACAGGATATAATATTCTTTATAATTAAATTAGATACCACATAATTACCTTATGAGGAACTAACTCATCGTAACCACGGCAACCACCATTAGCACAGGATGCAATAGATACCAGGGCTGTATTAGGAAGTGCATCCTGAACACATCGAGACTATATAAATAGAATATACATGACCTCTTAAAATTTAATTTACACATTTTAATCAATACTAAATTTGACGATGAATAATAGTGTATTCTAATTGATCTCAACTGTATATAATAATTTAAATAATTAAAAGACTAGGTATGTATTTTTCTGGACATGTGTCTCTCTTAGTATGTTAAAATGTTTTTTAAGATGAGGAATATATACATATACATGTACATATATATATATATATACATGTATATATATATACATGTATATATATATATATATATATATACATGTATATATATATATATATATATATATATATATATATATATATATATATATATATATATATAATTATATATATATATACATGAAAGTTGAAATATTCAGTTTTATGGGGCATTTAATATGATGATTGAATGAGAGCCCTGGATATCATGTTTCACTAACTTCCATAATGAAATACCACTTTAGCAAAAGAAACAAATTGTGAATTCTAGTTGTTGATTATTGTGTGTGTGTGTATGTGTGTGTGTATGTATGTATGTGTGTGTGTGTGTATGTGTGTGTGTGTGTGTGTGTGTAAATACACGTACTAGAATGTGTCCAGGGTCATTATCGTGTGTTGCATCGATAAACATTGCATGTGCTGTAGACGGTTTTATAAAACTACTGCTAAAGAAACTAGCAACTGGATCTCCACCATACTTGTATACAAGACGTCCCAACTCTCGAGGATTTGGTGCAAACATGGCCTCTGTTTAGTAATGATAGATACAAATGAATGCGTTTATATATACTATATATAATATATATACATATTATACTGTATATACATGTACACATACTTACATTGAAGCATTCATATATGCTCAATCACATACATATTCACACACACATACACACAATGTAATACATAGACACACACATATATATACCTTACTAACATCCATAGACACACAGATACAGATATATAATGATACATACATACATACATACATACATACATACATACATACATACATACATACATACATACATTCATACATACATGTATACACATACATACATATACACATATACACATACATACATACATACATACACACACACATACATACATACATACATACATACATAATACATACATACATACATACATACAGTACATACATGTACATACATACACACATAGACACACACACATAGACACACACACACCTCTAACAAGGGAGTTGATACCAAGCCTATTAACATAATAATTATCTCTCTCTTCAGAGGGTGTGAATAGCTCAGCAACAAGATATAAGTTAGGATACACCTCTCTAGCCGCATCAAGCAGACTCTCGGCCACGTTGAGAGGAGTATTGTGACAGTTATCCAACCTAAAACCATCAAACAGCCATGCCATCGTTTGAGTATACTGTGTCATGTGATCCCAGAGCCATGGAGAGTCAGCTGGTGAGTTTCCATAGCGTAGTTTGACACTGTCCGCCCATACAATTAGCTCTCTTTGAAAATACACCTGTAACAGGAAAGAATTTAGTATGACAATAATGACCACTTTTGGTTATAGTTGATTAACTAAAATAATATTAGGCTTACTAAAAGGGTTTTAGTTTTAGTTAACTAAAAGTGTCCATTATTGGCTAATTTTCGTTTAGTTACATGGAGTTATATTTATTACAGTAGACTTGTAATTTAGTTATAGCTTAGCTAACTAAAAGTCACAATACCTTACTAAAAGGGGTTTTAGTTATAGTTATAGTTAACTAAATCAACTCAGTTATATAGGTTTCGAAGATTTAAAACTTACCTGGGAGCCCTTTTCAGCAAAATTAACGAGTGGATCTGCGTTCATTACCCATCCATTGTGCGCAAGGACATTTTTGCTTCTAGCTCCTTCCATTTCTACCCAAGATAAATCTGGTCCACCTCCAGCTACCACAAAATATCGATTAGTAAATGCATCAGTAAGAGTAAACTTTCTCCTTTGTGGACCGTGATGTTCAAGAAATTGATATCTCATAGTAGCAGCAAGATTTTGAACGGCTTGGTGCAGTTGACCCTGGACACGATGTTCCACTTCGTAATTGAGTTTCCGGAGCTCTGAGCGTAATTCCGTACAGCACTGTTCAATTCTTTCTTCAAAGCATACCGTATCAGGCCTAAAATATAAGAGGACAGAGATATATATATATGAGTGTAATCATTGCAATGTAAGTCAGTATTGTTATATGGATAATGTTTTATGATACATCCACAAATAGAATTGATAATTATAGACACACACATTTGTTGGAGTAACGATTGAAATGCTTACAAAATATTTTTAAAATGGTCTGTTTGGATAGAGGTGATAAAATGGTACACAAATCAAAGAGGGAGAGTATACAATGGAACCTCTCTATTGCGGACAGCATTGGGACAAATATAAGCGTCCTGATTACAGGGGTGTCCTCATTTCAGGGGTGAATTTATATTATACAGTTTAGGACAATTGTAAGTGTCCTTAATACAGGGGTGTCCTCATTTCAGGGTGTCCTCGATAGAGGGGTTTCACTGTACACATTTATCTGATTGAGTATATGATGTCATAACAAAACAACCAATGAAATTATATGAAACATAACCAATAACACATCAAGGCGAATAAAACCACTTACTGATATATATTGAACAGTTCTAATGTCAGAGTGGCATCCACTGTGGAGCCAAGTCTACGATACTGAGGATCTTGTACAATTGATAGGAACTTCCCCTCTGGACGAGCATGCTCACCTCCATTGAGGTGATAAACAGAGTTTTTGAAGTCTTTTACGATGACTTCAACATCCACAGAGAAGTATTCCCATAGTTTAGCACGAGGAAGAACAGAATCGGTGAGTCTGCTACAGATCATCTAGAAAACAAGATACATGACTTGATACTAAGACAAATTAATCGAGGAAACATATATATACATATATATAGTATGATGGTGACATCATCCCTTTGATGTGGTGAGTCCTGTATAGACCTTCCATGTGCAGGAGATGTCACCATCATACAATATATTGTATATAGTATGCTAATAGGTCCTATATACTGAATATAGGATGCTCGGGCTATATCACATCCTCAGACACAAACTCAGGTCCTATATTTTGTATATAGGACCTGTTAGCATACTATATTATATTACATATATACATGTATATATATATATATATATATATATATATATATATATATATATATATATATATATATATATATATATAATTATATATATAATGTATATTAACATTATGGGTACATGTATCATGTTGTTAACATAAGCAGAAGTGATGTTAACATAAACACTTACAGGATGTTGAGGAAGCATATACAAGTATATAAACATGTGACAGCAATTTGGTTATAACTATAATATTAGTTTTTGTAGATGATTGACTACAACATTCTTTGCCATGTCATACATAATTAACTACTGCCATTCTGAAAATAGCATTATTAGATTACTATGGAAACAACTAGTCAAGAAGGACATTGTTTGATATATCTTGTGAATGTTAGGTAAATTATTGAACTGTATACATGTCCATGTATATATTATATATATATACTCTTGTGTCACATACATATTGCATATGCAGATAAGGGAAGCTGTGTCAGAGGAGACACAGAACATTTAAAGAATGGGTAAACAAATATATAATTATCATATTAAATGACACCACAAAGCAATCGTAATTATAGTTACATTATTCTGCATATATAATGTGTATATACAGGCAATGGTATGGAAACAGCCAGTCATGCAGGACATTGTCCGATAAATCTATTGAATGTCCGATAAATTGAAACTGAGCTGTATACAAAGTATATGGGGAGCAGGACAAGAGTGGTGAAAGTAGGTCAAAATGTCCGGCAGTTGGCTCAATGTTTCCACGTCCCTGTATACAGGGGCCATTGACCACTCTCAAAATATTTTTTTAAATTAAATTTTTAAAGTTTTACCGAGTAAGTATATACAATATTCAAATTGAACCCCACCCCCTTCAATCCAACCCTGACGTGGAGATATGCACTTATACACAAATACTCTTAGCTGTGTGTACATGTACATGTACATGAATATGTATATTATATGTACTTGTACAATGTACATATTACATGTACATGTACATGTACATGTATATTATATGTACTTGTACAATGTACATATTACATGTACATGTACATGAACATGTATATTATATGTACTTGTACAATGTACATATTACATGTACATGTACATGTATATTATATGTACTTGTACAACATTAATGTTTACACACATTATATTCTAAAATTTACATTATAGTAAAACTTAATTGAGCTCATACAAGTGGCACTACAATTAGCACAAAATGAAATCAGGGTCGTTTTAGGAAGTATTTTGCAGCTACTCAAAATGGTGGCTGGATATGCAAGAAGATAAGTGCTAGTACTAATGTAAGGAGACACATCTTGTATTATTAAGGCCAAAACAAAATTACAAGTAGTTATATCAAGCACAAAAGATTGTGTTAGATAAAAAACAGTCGCATTTTATACTAACAGATGTAGAAGCAAATTGTGAACAAACAGAGCAAACACTGCATATCTGCTTCCACACTTCATAATAACAAAGATTTAACTTGTAAATTGTAAACCTAAAATACTTATAAATATAATTTTATGTATTATTATGTATATAGATGTACGTAACCAACCAAAGTTTCGAAAGCGACCTTGTCTCACAAAATAGTTTTGGTCAACTGTTAATCTTAAATTGTTTGCCATTCTACCATTTTATACAGAAAGCTGTTGAAATTGGGTATCCAGAATGAGCTATTATTAAGCACCTTGGATACCAAATTTCATTGACTTCTCGTACAAAACATCGGAGTGACAAGCAATTGAATTCAAGCGTTTGATCGAAATTATTTTGTGGGACTCGAATATTAGGTCACACACACATATATATATATACATGTATATATATAGTGATATTGTTTATTTATAAGTTACCTACCTGTATGTCATGCTCTGAGGTAATGGTTGGATGAAGTCCGACATTCTCCCAATCTCCATTTACTATCTCCTGAGAGAACTGTGATAGTACAACGTCAAGAGCATAGGCTGGTCTCAAATGAGGTGAATTCATCAGGTTATATCCTGCTTCAGGATGCTGAAAATAGATAGATAGATAGATAAATAGATAGATGGATTGATGGATAGATGGATAGATAGATAGATAGATAGATTGATGGATAGATAGATTGATTGATGGATAAATATCTAGATAGATAGATAGATGGATTGGTGGATGGATGGATGGATGGATAGATAGACAGGTAGGTAGGAATGTAGGTAGGTATTATAAAATAAAATAAAAAAAAGGTAGATAAATAGATAGATATTTTCATTATAGAATTTTCATTTGAATTTGTAAATTTAAAGGAAATAAAGTGAACCACTATACCTGTATGAGCCAAGGGGTGTCAAAAGAGGTGTGGTTCCAAACAACATCAACGATAGATAGAATACCACACTGGTGACGTAAATTCTGCAGCTCTTGTCGAACTTCCAGAAATGCTGAATCAACATTTAATGACTTTTGTTGATTACATCGATTTGTAAATGTAACAGGAACTTCCGAGAATTGACGGCCTGGTGGTAAATAGGATAAATCGAGGCGGAGTTGGTTGGAGATCGAGTAGGCAGATCTCGAGGAACCAAGCTGTTGGGGTGGTGTAAAATGGATCATATTGTAGCCAGAATTATGAGATACAGCTAGCCGAGAGCGCCATTGAGTTAGAGGACCCAATAGTTTTGTTATAACAGTTTGGCAAGAAATAGAGTCTGGAGAGTAACCAAGATCAGGATCAACAACAAAGTATCCATGACCCTCCAGAGGACCGGTGCTGTTGTTATCAAATGTCCACACCAGTCGAAATGCCCCAGCTGCAGTTAGTGGCAGTATAATGTATCTATCAGGATCCCAACGAGGTTGATTTCCTTTGCTAATCCAGGTCAATTCTCTGAGTTTCCCTCTCGAATAAAGCTCTCCTTCCGCTGGGAACTCTGTAAAAACTCTGACATTTTCTGCATAGATTCCAGGGGCGACAACCAGTTTCAACGACCATCCAACTCGCAGTCTGAGTAATTTAGAATCCCAATCTTGCTTTCCTCTAAGCTTGAGTACGTACAGATGCGTCTGCTGTTCATTCATCGCTGCAGCCCTTTCTCCGTTATTAAAATGTCAGGGTCCAGGTTAAAGGTTTAGGTTTATTTAGCCACGCCTATTAAACAATGCCATGCATGAAAATCCATGAATAATAAAATTGGTTACTATATATAAATTTATAGTTTTATATAGCTGAAATGGTAAGACATGATCATGTATTATATATATATATTACTTTCACACTTTTTGTTCGTATTTCATTTCATACATATAGGCTGAAAGAAAGGCAACTAATAAGTATTATCCACCTGATTGGACACCTAATCAAGTACGATCAGTCAATAGGCCTGATAGTATACATATACCTGACATCTCCATATAGGGATCGTTAAACACTTATCATGGATCCCATCCTTTACGAGAAAGAGCCCGAAAGATCAAACAGGGCATTATGATTGTCAGGTACGTATTTGATCTTAAGAATTACATCAAACAGTACAGTAATTACTTAGTAGTTTCATATTCAAACTACAGTAGTTCAATAGTAGTAATTACTGTACATGTCAATTGAACACCACATTAGCGAGACAGTAATTACTATACTATACTGACAGTAATAATACTGTTACTGTATGGTGACATTTTATTGACATAATATAGTACATGTCAATAAAAAGTCACCATACAGTAACAGTAATTACCTTAGTTCTACTGTCAGTATAGTATAGTAATTACTGTCTCACTATTGTAGTGTTCAATTGACATGTACAGTAATTACTGTTAAAACTACTGTTGAACTACTGTAGTTTGAATATGAAACTACTGAGTAATAATAATGGTGACGTTATGTTGTGATGTGTACTGTAGTGACAGTAAAACTAAGATAATTACTGTTACTGTATGATGACTTTATATTGGCATATATCGTATAGTTCATTGACTTATCTCTCTTGACCAGATTTGAGCTGCCATTCAATATTTGGTGTGGTGGGTGTGGTTCACATGTTGGTATGGGAGTGCGCTATAATGCGGAGAAAACTACTGTTGGACAGTACTATTCAACTAGAATATTCAAATTTAGAATGAAGTGTCATCTTTGCGATAATCATTTTGAAATTACAACAGATCCTCAGGTGAGGTGATTAATAGAGTCCTAGTCTTGTGTGACCAGCCCCTCCTCTCTAAGCGAGGAAGAGGGTCTGGTATATATCTATTGTATGTTTCTCTCTGCGAGTTATCAGATTTATGGTAGTAGTCAACTGGCATGTTTACTAACGGATAAAGATTCTTACACTTGACTATCTATCTTGTAATTAACTAACAAAGATGGATGTATTACCTGTATGTATGTATGTAGGTATGTATGTGTGTATGGATGGATGAATGGATGGATGGATGGATGGATGGATGGATGGATGGATGGATGGATGAACGAATATATGAACACAATAACATTGTAAATTATAGAATTGTGATTATGTGGTGACAAGTGGAGCATCTCGTAAAAATGAAAGATGGGAACATACCGAGGGAGAGACTGTATCAGTGGAGGGTCATAGTGACAAGGAACGTATGGCCAGTGATCCCATGTTTAAACTAGAACACTCTGTACAAGATGAAGAAAAGGTCACTGAAGAAACACCACGTCTAGATCTGTTGCAGGTGTGTACCTCTCTCTCTCTCTCTCTCACACACACACACACATACACACACTCATATTAGTCATATATACATATACACATGTACATACAAATGTACTAATTAATGTAAACACTCACATACATGTATACACAGAACTTACAAGATGAGAAGAAAGATGATTTTGCAATAAATCAACTCTTAAGAAAACGATTCAGGGTACATGCGATTATATATAATTATATAATATATTGTTATTTTAGGTAAATTTGCACAAACACGTATATATGTAACTATACTATGTTAGATGCAAAGTGGATTGCATAAGGCTTATTGAAACTGATAGGCAGGCATGAGGGAATTAGAAACAAAGGAACTTATATCAGAAGGTCCTGGGTTCAATCCCTAGTTTGAATTATCAGTTTTCCTTTGTTCTAATTCTCTTATACATACCTCATGTGATGTCATAGATGAAGGGCTGAGAATGAATAGTGGAATATCCCATAAAACATTAGTATACCAGTTAACATGAAAGCACTCTCTAAATGTGTTTTAAGTACAGATATAAAAATAGGAATACGGACAGTTTAGTGTAGTTGATATTAGGTTAGTCCACTATGGTTCTGACTTCTAAGCCCTTCATACCTTAAGCCTATTATTAAATGTGGCCACTAAATTTAGAAATTTTTAAACGCTCTGATGTAGAATGCATTAATTTTAGCAAATTTCTTAGCCACACCTAATAAAAATGATCACAAAATATATATTTTTTTAGTATGTACTAATTTTAGTGATTATTACGATAGTCACTAAAATTGCTAAAATTAATACACACAATTAAAAGTAGATTCAAGATACATCATATATGATTGTGGTGAGATCTTATAGATTATATTTATAATTATTATAGGAAGAAAAGAAACATTTGGAAGAAGAGGAGGAACAGGATCGTCAGCTGCAAAAGAAAGCATCAATAAGTATTCCTCTTGTACCTGAAAATGATAAAGACATTGTAGCAGCTAAGAAAATGCATTATTCTCATCAAGATCCATCTCAAATTAGAAAGAGGAAACGTAGAGATATAAAAACTCAGTCACTGTTTGGAAAGAAAAGAGGAAAATTAGAAATGGCTAAATTAAGAATGGATAGTAAAATATTCTCTGGTATTGGAAGCAGTAGTCTTGGTAGTAGCTCAGGTGTTAAACAACTGAGAACAAAATTAGGAATTCAAACTAAAAAATGACCGATACTATTTAATTATATTATAATCTGTATAAAAATAATTAATTATTCATGAGTGGCATGGCAACTATAACAGATAATGGCCAGTACTTAATTGTAGTATAAGTATATAGTTATGAATAATTAATTATTAATGAGTGGGCGTGGCTAGTATAATCAACATGTGCCAAGCAATACTTTATAGTTTATAATTACACTTTCGTATTAGAGTTGATTGATGCTAGTGGGACGTGTATGAGGTTGATCTTTACCTTTAGGCAAGCATTCAGGCTCCTATGCTGTAGCATTTCTCTTCCATCAATAGAAACTTTTGTTTTATTCATAACAAACATACTACATCTAAAGTATTGTGAGAAAGTCTCCACTTTTGGATGAAGTTTTTGGTTTATGAATAATTAATTATTCATACGTGGGCGTGGCTAATATATCAATCATGGCTACTCACTTTAGCAGAGGTATATATATATATATATATCTCATTCATCTTATAAATTAAATTATTTGTTTATCATACCTTCAGAACCACAAGTAAGCCAGGAAGAAATGGCAGCAGCTAAAGTACCTATCAATTTGAGAGACTATTGTGCACATTTATATATTCCTTTGATGAAATGTCGTAAAGATAATTATTATCTTCCATGGAGATGTAAGAAAGAGAAACACGCATGGGATGATTGTGAATTCCAGGAGTAAGTGTTGATAAAAACTCACTATCATTTCAGTCCCGTATAGGGGTGGGGTCTGGCTCCACTCGTTTACTTAGTCTGGCCCCTTCTCATAGAGGAGGAAAGGACTAGGATACCAGCATACTAAATCCGTTTTACTGGAATCCTAATTATAGCAAGTGTGGTAACGTAAAATTAACTAATGCAGAAATTCTGTGTTAGAGTATGCTAGCGTCCCAAGACCCTTCTTCCTCTATGTTAAGGGACAGACTATAGTGTATTATTACCTTGCAAATAGCTGGTTGCTTATAAGCTCTACCCAATGTTGTGTGATGATTTATTAGGGAGCATTTGTTGCCATGGTAACACATGACACGGTAGACCAATCTACACTGTATGTTACCATGGCAACAAGTGAATGCTGATTAAGATTTTATATTCTACATTTCGTGCTTTTATTCCATTTTCTATAGCTTCTTAGATCGTGTTAGACAAAAACGTGATCAACAAGCAAATTTAAAGAGCCAGTGAAGACAGCTGCATACAATATACATTGTATAATGTGTGTACATGCATACAATATAACAAACAACGTTATTTATGTCACTATAACTATATACACTTTACGAACCATTGGGACACAATACAGAAAATTTCGCCTTGATAAATAAAATAGAAGTGTACTCCATGTACATGTACTATAGATACTGAGAAACAACTAAATAGTTACATAATTTCAGTTGATAAATGTTTCACCACACATCCAAAAAGTCAATCTTGAATATTGGCTATCTGCTGTAAATAGATTTTTTTTGCGGTATTAATGTGGGCATAGGCCAGAGTGCAGAGGGTTCGAATCCCATCTGAGGCAACTCATTTTTGTCTGTTCATTTGCCTCAGGTGTCTTTCTTTCTTTAAATCATAAGTGTTATATATCATGTATTGGAAAAACGTGAGCACAAAGAAATCTTTCCTGTATCTGGTTAACTTGTAGTCTCATTCCCAGATTCAATGAGTCTGGGAATGAGACTAGTTAAAAGTATACTTTCGGGAGCGTGGAAAATGTTTTTTTTTTTAGATTCCTTATACTCATTATTAATATTTATATATTTGTCATTATAAATATGATTATATTATGTTCAATAATATTTTATGAATGAATAATAAAAATGGATCAAAAATAAATAGAATACAGACATAACGAAACACCCATTTTGAATTAAAAATTAATAATCAATTTGTTAATGATTAAGTAGGGGCTTCCTCGTATTCTAACACAACGAATCCATCATCTTCTGTCCAGTGTGAACCTTTTGAGCCATGATCACTAAAAGCAGATGAGCTGATCATACTAATTTCTGGGGTTATGATCTCTCCGACACGTTTTTCAGAAAAGGTAAAGAATGGGTAGTGACCTTTCTGCATTGGGGGAGCAAGAACCTATAGAAAAATAAAATAATAATTTTTTTTTAATGGAAGAGTATGTAGGGATATCAAAACTGGAAATGCACAGTAACAAGATTGAGATGGCACCTTAGCAACAAAATCAAATACTACTTCCACATAATTAATATGGCTTCTTTGTGCTACATGTATGCTTTTACTCTAGTTGTATATGCTCAATGCATGGTTGTTAATTTTTTATGTGGAAGTAGTGTTTAATTTTGTTGCTAAGGTACCATCCCAATCTTGTTACCTGTGCTTTTTGGTTTCGATATCCCTACATACTCTTTCTAATTAAAAAATATGACTATAACTGAGAAAAGGGATTGACTGGTAGGAACAGCACTTCAAGTGGGTGTGGTCAAATAAACTGCCTAGTATCAAGGACACACCCACTTAAATTAGTAAAGTGAGTATAGCAAATATATGTAGATGCACTTTATAGCTATACTACACATCTTCAATATCCGTATTATTACACCACACCCCCTCATTTAATTAAGTTTTGTCTCACCTTTTCAGCTTGTTTTCTGAACTGTTTAAAATCTTCTAAAGTATGACAATAAAATCCGAGAGTACATGAAGGATCCATTCTAGATACTGGTATCTTCTTGGGTGTTCGACAATGATATGTCTGTAATAAGTATAATTTATGTGTGTATATATGTATGTGTGTGTGTGTGTATGTATGTATGTATGTATGTAACTATGTATGTATTATGTATGTATGCATGCTAATGTGAAATGGAGGACTTACAGAAATATCAAATTCTGGTCTAGTCATATCCACAGCTAACTGTGAATAATGTGGATCAAGATGAATAAGATTATCATCTGAGAAGAAGGAGGAGGAGGAAGAGGAGGAAGAGGAGAAGGAGATCGAAATGGAAAGAAAGGAAAGGAAGGAGATGAGGAAGAAAGGAATATGGAACGATGATGTTGTTAGTGTTTGTTTATTTGTATATATATGTACATGTATGTTGTTCTTATTTATGTATTTGTATATATGTATGTTGTTCTTATTTATGTATTTGTATATATGTATGTTGTTCTTATTTATGTATTTGTATATATGTATGTTGTTCTTATTTATGTATTTGTATATATGTATGTTGTTCTTATTTATGTATTTGTATGTTTGTTTGTGTATTTGTATGTTGAATAAACTGATAAGAGATATTTGATGTTTCCATTTGACATAACATGTATTCATACATGTATAAAACACTAAACACATGTTATGAGACAATAATTACATGTAATAAGTTTACCTTGAAATCCAACAAAAAATACTGAGTGTCTGGGTTTACCACCTATGATTCCTACACTATGATCTAATGATAACAATGACTACACACAAGAGAATAACAACAAATAAATATACATGTATTATTATACACATTCTATATAATATACATAAATCATACATACATACATACATACATACATACATACATACATACATACGTACGTACGTACATACATACATACATACATACATACATACATACATACGTACGTACATACATACATACATACATACATACATACATACATACATACATGTACATACATACATACATACATACATATATACATACATATATACATACATACATACATACATACATTACATATATACACACATACATGTACATACATACATGCATACATACATACATACATGCAAACAAAAACAAAATGAGATTGTGAAATAAGAAATACCACAAAGAGACAGACGCACAGACAAACATACATGTACAGATATAGAGACTAGGTATAAAAATATCATACCTTAATACACGGTATATATATTGGATTAAGAACTTCACTGCCTAATCTAACTGGTACTAACACTAATAAAGACTGGTTAAAATCTTGAGCGAATATATCTAATACATCACCAATATAAACTATATAGAAAAATGAGATTATATCATCTACATAATATAGAATAGTCAAGATGACTTGTAACTATGTCGTTGTATAAAAATTCATAACTAATAGTAATGTGTTGTCTATATAGCTTAGGAAATCATAAGGAGCCAATTATTACATTTAATGGATGTGGCAATTGTAATTGGTCCATTTAATGGGCGTGGCATGTAAACAATAAACACATTAGCTACTTGATTGATAAATAAACTCAGTAGAGCAGGGATGTTTCTGGAAAATATTTGAAGGGAGGGAAGATATACTAAATCTAAGAATCCTCAAGCAATCTCTTAAGAGTATAATTCCTGGGGATACATTCTTTACAATGTTATTGGTATTAATGTATTTTATATTAATCTGAAGGGAGGAAGATCACCCCACCCCCCATAGAGAACACCTTGTAAAGCAATAAGAAATATTATCGCCATTTGTCTATATATGTATATATTTCATAATCAAAATTGGCTATATTCAGATCCAATCTGATATCATTACATGTCTGTATTTATCTACTTAGTCATTCTAATATACACACCTATTTATCACAAATTATGAGTTCAACACTCACTGTTACTAGTTTTGAGAAAAATAAATAATAATTTTGTTGTTTTCGAATTATTATCATAGCGAAGTATTTCATTAATAATAATTAATGAATACTAAAATTATCGATCATAAATATTATTAATCCTATCACAATTAGGTACTTCATTAATTAATGACTATTAATTATAATATTACAACTTCTGACAATGTAAGAATGTGATAACAATAGCACATCCTTTATGTTAAACAAACTATAGTTGAAAATGAGCATGATGCAATAATGGTGACTGACCTGTACAATCATGAGCTACATAAGTATTCAATTTATTCAAATTTATGTGTTCTTTGAGAGCTCTCCAAATACAATCTCTAAAAATATGTTAATATCTTTCAATATCAATCCATCAAACTACATGTATCTATCCATCTATTCATCCATCCATTTACCCATCTATTCATCCATCTATCCATCCATCTATCAATCCATCCATCCATCCAACATCCACCCGGCTATCTGTCCATCCATCTGTCTGTTCATTCATCCATTCATCCGTTCATCCATCCGTCAATCCTCCTGTCTGTTTGTCTATCATCCTCCATCAATGCTCCTCCTTTTCTCCATCTCAGTCTTCACCTGATAAGAATGGCTACTTGTGAAGGACCAAACCAATCTCCTGGACTATTACCATGTAAAATAGCAGCTTCCATCATTCTATGAATAGAGAATGGATGAAGTCTCTGAGGTCCATCACCAAACCACGATAAAATCTAAGAACAAGATTAGTAACTCATTAACTCAGAACTCATCAAATTGGTATTACATGTATATACATGTACATCCAAAAATACATCCATTTATGTATTCATACAGCAATTCATCTATATGACATCCATCCATTTATTTATGTATCCATCAATCAATACATCCATCCATCCGTCCATCCATCTATTTATTCATCCATCCATCGGATCCATTCATTCGTCCAATCATCATCCACCCATTAGTTTATCTATCCATCCATTCATTCATCCGATCATCCATGCATCAATCAGTCTCTTGATTCAATTGTTCTTTTATCACAAGACTACATCAACACTACACACCACATAAATCACAAGTAATTAAGTTGAAAAGAAAACATATGATAACATATCCCAACCTGTCTATGTACTGCGTGTCCATGATCTGTTGAATTACTTAATCTCCATTCTAAATAATATTAAAGCACATCAATTAACCAATGTCTCTGTTTATTTGGTCGTCTATATATCCATCATGTCATCGATAATTGTTATTAATAGATAAAGGGATGATGTGATGTATGGACAAATGATTGGATGGATGAATAGATGGAAGAATGGGCGGATGAATTTATTGATGGATGCTATATGGATAGGTGTATTAATGAGTGGATGAATGGATGGATGGATGAATGAATGGATTAATGGATGGATGGATGGATAGATGGATGGATGGGTGGATTAATGGATAGATGAGTGGACAAATGAATGAATGGATTAATGGATGGATGGATTAATGGATGACGAATAGATGGATGGATGGATGGATTAATGGACGATGAATAGATAGATTAATGGATGGATGTAGCAAGACGAATGAATGGATTAATGGATGAATAGATGGATCAAGGAGTGGTTTATGGAGATGTACAGTTGCATGAATATTTAGTACATTTTACCTCGACCAAGCAAATGAAATTGAAGAACAGTAGCTAGCATCATTTGACCAGATCGTACCATACAGCCCCACCCACAATCTGTAGTAAGATTGGTAGGCGGAATTGGTGAAAAACCACATCTATACGTTATCCATGGAATGCTATAAACTTGGTCCAAGAATTGAAATACATGTAACGGGACACCTTCACTATGTCCTTTGAGATCTATAGATAGATAGATAGATAGAGAGATAGATAGATAGATAGATAGAAAGACAGAGGGACACCTTGACTATGTCCTCTGAAATCTATAGATAGACAGATAGATAGATATATAATATTATAACTAGATAGACTGTTCACTATGACCTTTGAGGTCTATTTGATAGATAGATAGATGTAATAATACTATAAATAGATAGATTTACTATACATGGGAAGTTATGTAGATAACATGAAATAACGTTCATCATAATTTCTAAAACATTTTATATGTACATACACTGTCGTATGACACTGTACATACCTCTATCTGGAATATAACATTTTCCAAGTACCATTACTGGACTGCTCCCAACTTGAACACTAGAACCAAAATTCCATCCTTTTACAAGAAATGGACAATGATAAATGTCTCAAAATAATAGAATTTCTAACCATATCTAAGTCTATATAAAGATGTGTACACGCGATCTTTGACAGGAGCAGAAGGTGTTGGAGTACTTTGTGATCTTCTTACTCTAATTGGTAACTGGTTGTCTCCTTCGACACTTCTAGTTGCCATAGTCGGGATATGCGAGTTTGCTAATGGGCGTGGCACTATTGGTCACACCTGTATCCGAGACCCAACGAGCCACTCCTCCATTTCGCAGCTGATTGGCTGTGAATAACACTCCTACACATCAGAGATGCATCTTGTATTTTATCTATTCTCCACAGCTTCATTTCTCCTTCAGCAAGCTGTAACACAAAATACAGGTTGTTGTCCACCACCAGTGAGCTTGTTTGCACTGAGCAGTGATCTAAATGATGGATTATTCCCCGGACTGACAAGTTAGTAAAACTGCAATATGAATATGCTTCAATGTATACATTTCTATTTTTTTACAGCTGATTTCTACCTAGTGACAGCAGGAGAAGTCGATTCTATTCTGCAACTGCCAGGAGTCAGTTCACGGTTAGCTCTGAGAACAGACATTGTAGACTTTCCTCTTGTGTGGGTCAGCAATGAAGCTGGAGTGTATTTTAACATGACAATAACATCATCTAACACTGATATACTACCAAATCCAGTAGCTTTACCAACAAGCTTTGGAAATGTCCCAACAGATCCCCTCCGTGAGTTAAAACCCAATATTCCACACACAACCTTCAGTACAACCCTTGTACTAAAGGTCATTCATGTTCATTCACTTTAACCTCGGACATAATTATGTTCATAATTTTAGTTTAGAATTACCAACACTGTGTTTAACTGCACCATTTCATATGATTATCCTTCCCATTCTTTTTTATGTCAATCCATTGCTGCATGAGTTACAATATAATCATGTATTAACTTTATGATATTACACTATAGTACATATTAACTCATCACATCCTAATTTTGAGGTCATTGTGAATGTTGACAAACTTTATTATAACATTATACCGCATATTGTGGTTCTTACAGGTATCCATATTATATATGAGTGCGCTTCAGCATCAACAGAGATTACCGAAGTACAAATTGATATATACACGTACATGGAAGACACTGGGGAAGAATTTTGTCGGCTTTTTTTCAAATTTGGAAAATATTGTGAAATGGAAAGTGAGCCAAAAAATATGTAATTATATAAAAAGTCCATCCATCAACATTCCAATTATCTACAAATGTATCAAAATATTGTCCACAGTTATAAAATTATGTATATATATATAATTATGCAGTTACCATGACTGTGTGTATTTGCATATACACTCCATATATATATATATATATGCTGGTGTTCAGAATGTAGAAATATCCCTCGGCCCTACTGGCCTTGATCATCGAGTTATATTCACATATGTCTCCGGATCCTCCACAGCAGGTGGTATATCTGGCATGTACACCAACTAAACATGGCTTATATATTAAATTTTTGTATATATATAATTATATTATATATATATATATATATATATATATATATATATATATATATGTATATTATATAGTATGCTAATAGGTCCTATATACAAAATGTAGGACCTGAGTTTGTGTCCGAGGATGTGATATAGCCCGAGCCTGCAAGGGCTATATCACATCCGAGGACTAGGACCTATTAGCATACTATATATATGACATATATATATATATATATATATATATCCATCCATCTTATTTATCTACATCAATTGACTGTATCTATCTATTTCTGGTAATCTATCACATCTATTTCTACAGCATCTCTTAGTTCTGGATTACGAATGGGTAGGGATAATTTTAGTGTCTGAATTTTGAAAACATTTTCTTTATTTGCTCAGATTATCAAGAGTTTGATTATATACAAGAGATGGTTACCATACCTCCATATGTAGGCTGCAATGGATCAAACATGACAATGGGTGTGTGTGTATGTATTCATGTGTGTATTTAGTCTGGCGTACCCCGACCTTCGCAAGGATCTTCCTTCAAGTAAAGGGTGTGGCTACACCAGACTAGTGTATATTTGTGTGCATATTTGTGTGTGTATTTGTGTATGTTTGTGAGCGTGTCTCTTCAATTTGTGTGTGTTCATTAATTAATGTGGTGTGCGTGTGTATTTATGTATACTTGTTAGTATGTATGAATAATTATGTTAGTATTCTGTTCTGTATGTAGAAAGTAGTCCATCCAATAATATTCTTAGGAATGTTCTGGCATCAGTCCTGACAATTGTATTTGTACTTATACTTGTGGTTGGAATGGGAATTGGAATGTGGACAATTTGGTATTGCAGATTAAAAAGGCATAGCGAAGAGTTAGAACTGGTTGCTGTAGGAAAAGCATTTCAAGATACTCATGAATCGTGGACTCCGTTGAGAGAACCGCATGAAAAAGAATTTCCAGCAGACAGACTGACAAAGAAACGCGAATTGGGAGAAGGAGCATTTGGTATCGTATACGAGGGATTAGCTGATGGAATTGAAATAGAGGGAGAATTATCACATGTGGCTGTGAAGCAGTTACGTGATAATGATGCCATTGACGAGTTTTTTAGAGAAGTGGAATTCATGTCACATCTTGATCATCCACAAATAGTCCGATTGTTAGGAGTTTGTAGCTTACAGGAACCGTTCACTATGATATTCGAATATATGGATTTAGGCGATTTGTGTTCTTTCCTACGCGAGGCTGCTCTTCTTCAAGCCGAGGGTGAGGACGAGGAACTCCTAGAACCTCTACAGATGCTTGATATATGTCTTCAAGTTGCACAAGGAATGGTTTATATATCCCAAAAGAGGTTTGTACACAGGGATTTGGCAGCAAGGAATTGTTTAGTGACTACTGGTTTGGTTGTTAAGATAGCAGATTTTGGAATGTCTCGAAATATCTACTCAACTGATTACTATCGGTAAGTGATACATGTAGACAGGGTTCTCACCAGGAGACCTTAATTCTAAATGTTACCAGCACCCTTTTTTACAAGTAGAAATTGAGTCTAAACTGTACACCTACATTATAATATATGTGACCCAATTTTCAATAAGGGCCTGAAAACACTTACTTTTCAATCACTCATCATTCCACCATTTTGTACAGAAAGTTAATAAAATTTGGTATCAGCTGTACAAAATAGACAAATGATAAGTGATTAAAGATAACCATTTGATCAAAATTATTCCATTTTGAAAATCATATATCTAATAGTATCTATTTTTCAGTGTTCAGGGATCTGCACTTCTGCCAGTCCGCTGGATGGCACCTGAAAGTGTTCGTTACGGTAAATTTTCAGAAGCATCCGATGTCTGGTCGTTTGGAGTTCTCATCTGGGAAGTGTTCACACTTGGAGAGCAACCATTTACTGGATACACTAACGATGAAGTCATTGAGCTGTTAGGTAAAAAAACGCACTTGGACCCACCTAAAAACTGTCCAGCCAAACAAGCAATGCTAGACTGCTGGGAATGGCATTCTAAAGATCGTCCAAAGTTCTCTGAGCTGTGCAGCCATATTTCAACAGTGATACATGACATGGAGAATGACGTCAGGGTAGGGTTGGAAGCTATATCAACAGATTCCAATGTGTAACTATAAAAACAATCACCTTTTAATAACACACTATGGTTGTGACATAATCTTCAATTAAATAATATTGTCAGAAAAATCTACAATGTTAACTTATATACTATATAAAGTATTACATACTTATTTTATAATAATAATTATTAATATACATGTATTCATGTATGTACATGAATACTACTATAGTATGATAAGTATTCTTTTATATTTTAAAGCACCTAATATCAAAATCATTATTTGCTGAGCTTGTATATTCACTGTTCTTCAAGAGAAGTATGTTGCTCTGCTAACCTCTGAGATAGAGGTGACTTATACCACCAATTCTCACCATCAGAATCAAAATGCTATAGAAAAAAATCAATTCTGTAGTAAACAGCAGGTATACAATGCTAAAATGAGTAGTCTTTAGAGTGTATAGAAAAAAATCAATTCTGTAGTAAACAGCAGGTATACAATGCTAAAATGAGTAGTCTTTAGAGTGTAATATTTCTAAATTAATATTGAATCCAGTGCTCGAAATAAGATCCAGCAGTTGGGCATTTTCTGGATTTTTTGGCTCTTTGTCCAAACAATATTGTATTTGACCGGACGATTTGTCTGATTAGTTATGCAACGAAATAAGAATAGTAACCTCACAGTGAGGTTAATTATTAGTCAAGAGCAGTCATGGACTAGTGGGTTACTTCTATATCTCATAAGCCACAAATGGGTACAGTGTTGGTTTTCTGGACTAAATTCACAACTTGCTGGTCAAATATTGTTTTATCTAGACGTTTCTGCTAGACACTTTCAAAAACTATTTCGAGCACTGTGAATCCGACCTCAAAATTAGGATGTTATGACTTGTATGTAATATAGTGTATAGTTTAATGTCATAAGGTTAATACATGATTATACTGTAACTCAATAACTTATATGTACCATAGTGTATAGTGTAAGATTAATACATGATTATACTGTAACTCAATAACTTATATGTACTATAGTGTATAGTTTAATGTCATAAGGTTAATACATGATTATACTGCAACTCAATAACTTATATGTACTATAGTGTATACTGTAATATCATAAGGTTAATACATGATTATACTGTAACTCAATAACTTATATGTACTATAGTGTATACTGTAATGTCATAAGGTTAATACATGATTATACTGTAACTCAATAACTTATATGTACTATAGTGTATACTGTAATGTCATAAGGTTAATACATGATTATACTGTAACTCAATAACTTATATGTACTATAGTGTATACTGTAATGTCATAAGGTTAATACATGATTATACATACTGTAACTCAATAATGAGTCAATTGATTGACATTTGACATACAGAAAAGGAAGGACAATTATATAATTATATACTCACTTTTTGTTGCCATTCAATACCTTGTTCTGCCCTCTCACGTGCATCTGACCTCTGTTGTTCTTCAAGCTGTAAAGAAAAGATTTAAAGCATAGCAGAATGTACATATACATGTAGATGATGTATGTGTGTGTATCTATTTGTGTTGTTATGTGATGTGAGTGTGTGTGTGTGTGTGTTTGCATTTGTGTATGTGTTTGTGTGTCGGTGTTCTGCCCACACTGGTCACCACTGGTCGGGAATAACCACCACTCAGCATAAATTAACCACCTCTCGGATGAATTAACCACCTCTCAGATGAGTTAACAACCTCTTGGATAATACATATATAGGCTACTGAGATAGTATATACTGGGTAAACAGCACTAAATGCAAGTTATAATCCAACCATCACTCTAAATACCCTGGGCAGAACACTGTTATGTGTGTACATGTACCTTGTGTTTAGCATCAGTAGCAGCTTGTTCATCTTGGTTTTGTAGTGCTATAGTCACTTCTCTCCATTGCCTCTTACTTTCATTCGGTTCTTGTCTATCAACTTTACGTAATTTCTTTCTAATTGTAGGCATGTGAAGTGTATCTACAAATACCTCTTCATCCTGAAGAGGAGTGAATAATGGATCAAAGAATGGATGGATGGAAGGATGGATCAATGGAAAGATGGATGGATCAATGGAAGGATGGATCAATCAATGGATGGATGGACGAGAAGGGATAGATTGATGGATGGATTGATGGAAGGATGGATGGATGGTGGGTGGGCAGATAGATAAGTGGATTAATGGATGGATAGATAGATAGATAGATAGATAGATAGAGAATTAGAGATACAACACACAAAGTACAGATTGGCGACATACCCCATTTGGGTGTTTTATATTCATAACACCATTCCACTCTCCCTCCACTTTCATAAAGGGCTTACGATCAGTATCATCACTGAAGGATAAAATTACAACTCAAACAGAAATATATACAATAGAAAACTTACAATATTTCTGCAGTCACTCTGTGCTTTCTTCCACCATAGAAAGGCTAATGAGAAGGAAATAATATCATAAGTTAATTAAGACTATCAAAACAGAGTCACATGAACATGTATAATTACATCAATACAGAGCCATCATACAGTACAGTAATTACTCAGTAGTTTCATTTTCAAACTACAGTAGTTCAATATTTTAACAGTAATTACTATACATGTCAATTGAACACCACAGTAGTGAGACAGTAATTACTGTTACTGTATGGTGACTTTTTATTGATATATTACATGCACTGTGCATTGTATGTATCAATAACAAGTGTATATAGAGAAGAAAGTATCCCTATGATTGCTTTGTGGTGTCCAGCATTCAGCTGACTTTATTATGCCTGAAACACAACAGCCTATTATAGTTATTATTTTGATTATCTACTCTCCTTACCTTTTAAAGGACCTTGTAGAACTTAGGAATATATTTCAGGCAGAATAGTTCCAGTTTCAACGTAAGCTACTTAGCTACAAGTGTACCAAGCAGCTTTCTTTTTGCTGGTCTGTAGAGCTCGAGCGTGCATTCTTTTACGCGCCACACCCATTAATTGACCGAGGCCCTGGGAATGACGCAACTTCCTTAATTATGTATACAACGCATACTCGTGCAAGTGGACATAAGAAAAAAAAATATATATATATATATATAGATTCAACCCCGTGGAAAGCACTCATAGGGATGGCCCTATGGGCCATAAAAAGTCACACCATACAGTACATTAATTACTCAGCACTGTCAGCAGTTTCATATTTGAACTACAGTAGTTCAACAGTAATTCCTGTTACTATATGGTGACTTTTTATTGACATATTATACTGTACATATATATATATATGATATACATGTACAAACATAGTTTAGGGTTTAGTGTTTAGGATTTAGGGTTTAGGGTTTAGGGATTAGGGTTTAGGGTTTATGGTTTAGTGTTTAGGGATTAGGGTTAAGGATTTAGGGTTTAGGGATTAGCAATACCCATATAATTATACCATACTATTAATTAGCTGATTTGAGCAATACTGAGAATAAAACAGCCAATCAACGTTAATGAATTGAGTATCACACAATTCTTACCTTACAATGAAACTCAAGATTAGCATGATAACCAGTTTGTATGCATTTCACTGTACATTTACCACCTAATTCCATCCAAGGGTATGTCAATATAGATCTGTTGAAGAGAGAATAAGGGGATTGAAAAGGTGGATGGATTAATGGAACATGAAGAGATGGAGAGAAACTGACCTGCCATATGCATTTGGTAAGGTGGCCTCATAAACCTCATCATGATCCATAAGCGTTAATGTAACTAGATGATAATTAAGATAAAGAGGGAGGGAGGGAGATAGATAGATAGATAAACAGATAGATAGATAGATGGATAGATAGATATATGTATATATATTTAAATAGATAACAGATACACAGACAGACAGATAGATAGATAGATAGATAGACAGACAGACAAACAGATAGATAGTTAAATAAATAGATAGATAGATACCTTTCCCTATGTTATGAACACCGAGAGATAATCCAAGAAATTTTGATTTAGTATATATAGATCCAGTGGTATACATCCTCTTTGTAGGACATTCTGCATAGAATCCAGAAACTGAAATGGGAATGAAGATAAATGGAATGGAAATGTGGATTAATAGGAAACATGGAATGAGAATGAGGATTGAAAGGAATTTACAGCTGAGTTTAATTAATTGTGATTGAAATTAATAACAAGATATATAGAGAAAAAAGTATCCCTATGTCTGAAACACAACAGCCTATTATAGTTATTATTTTAATTACATATATCTATTCTCCTTACCTTTTAAAGGACCTTGTAGAACTTTAGGAATACATTTCAAGTACAATAGCTAGCTATTAGTTCCAGTTTATACGTAAGCTACAAGCAGCTTTCTTTATGCTGGTCTAGTCTGTACAACTCAAATACGCATTCTATTATGCCGCCACACCTATTAATTGATCAAGCCCCCGGAATGACGCAACTTCTTTAACTATGTATACAACGCGTGTGTTATCATAACATAAGAATATAACATTAAACTCAGTGGAAAGCAAATATAGGGATGACCAATTAAATTCTGAGAGAATGACCATAAAATTATTATTACTTCTGAGAGAATCACTAATTAATAGTAATTATTATAATTAACTAATTAATCACACAATTATAATTATAATTAACCTGGAGGATGATGAGAAACTTGCTCAGCTATAAATGTTACTGAATCATACGTAGCATAAGGAACAGGTCCAGATTCTAAAACATGTCTACTTTTTTCGTCTGGAGGATTCCGTTGTCCATTAGGAAGATGCCAATAACAGCGAAACACCTCTCCAAGGATAGGATTATATGGTTTCTTAGCAACAGTACCCTGTATTTAATAAAATAGTAGATGAATACAAGTACATGTAGAACTGGAAATACATTAGTTTGAATGTAGTTTTGAAACAAAGAGAACTCATATACATGTACATGTACATAATTATACATGTACATATATACATGTACATATACATGTACATACACATGTACATACACATATACATGTACATACATAGATGTACATATACATACTTGTACTATAGTATATTATACTCATCCCTTAGGCTAGCACTAGTATGATACAATGTTAACAAGATAAAGTACGATCATACATCATTATAGATAGATTCCAGTCTCTCTGACTAGGTATAGTTTTCAAGTCATATACATACATGTATTCTGTACTATAGTATATAGTATACTATACTCACACCTAGGCTAGAACTAAAGCACAGCATATAACAAAGCAGAGCACAATTATAGACAGTTGATACACATGTACATGTACATGTGTGTATATAGTGGGCTAGCTTGTATGTATTATAGTTAATAGCATTATGAATGTCTAACTTTTCTAGCGGCATGAAATGATGATAGAATGTATCTAACAGTAGCAACCATTCTTTCTTTTGGAGTTTCATAATCGGTAATACTATATGAAGAATAAAAGATTAATGAAATGGGATAGGTGGGATGAGGGGGTTAGTGTACTGGTACAAGGGAAGGGATGGAGTGGTTAGTGTACTGATACAAGGGTACTGATGGGAGTGGTTAGTGTACTGGTACAAGGGTAGGGATGGAGTGGTTAGTGTACTGGTACAAGGGGACTGATGGGAGTGGTTAGTGTACTGGTACAAGGGCACTGATGGGAGTGGATAGTGTACTGGCACAAGGGGACTGATGGGAGTGGTTAGTGTACTGGCACAAGGGGACTGATGGGAGTGGTTAGTGTACTGATACAAGGGTACTGATGGGAGTGGTTAGTGTACTGGTACAAGAGTACTGATGGGAGTGGTTAGTGTACTGGCACAAGGGGACTGATGGGAGTGGTTAGTGTACTGATACAAGGGTACTGATGGGAGTGGTTAGTGTACTGGCACAAGGGGACTGATGGGAGTGGTTAGTGTACTGGTACAAGGGTACTGATGGGAGTGGTTAGTGTACTGGTACAAAGGGACTGATGGGAGTGGTTAGTGTACTGGTACAAAGGGACTGATGGGAGTGGTTAGTGTACTGGTACAAGGGTAGGGATGGAGTGGTTAGTGTACTGGTACAAGGGCACTGATGGGAGTGGTTAGTGTACTGGTACAAGGGTACTGATGGGAGTGGTTAGTGTACTGGTACAAAGGGACTGATGGGAGTGGTTAGTGTACTGGTACAAGGGTAGGGATGGAGTGGTTAGTGTACTGGTACAAGGGCACTGATGGGAGTGGTTAGTGTACTGGTACAAGGGGACTGATGGGAGTGGTTAGTGTACTGATACAAGGGTACTGATGGGAGTGGTTAGTGTACTGGTACAAGGGTAGGGATGGAGTGGTTAGTGTACTGGTACAAGGGGACTGATGGGAGTGGTTAGTGTACTGGTACAAGGGCACTGATGGGAGTGGTTAGTGTACTGGCACAAGGGGACTGATGGGAGTGGTTAGTGTACTGATACAAGGGTACTGATGGGAGTGGTTAGTGTACTGGTACAAGGGTACTGATGGGAGTGGTTAGTGTACTGGCACAAGGGTACTGATGGGAGTGGTTAGTGTACTGGCACAAGGGGACTGATGGGAGTGGTTAGTGTACTGGTACAAGGGTACTGATGGGAGTGGTTAGTGTACTGGTACAAAGGGATTGATGGGAGTGGTTAGTGTACTGGTACAAAGGGACTGATGGGAGTGGTTAGTGTACTGGTACAAGGGTAGGGATGGAGTGGTTAGTGTACTGGTACAAGGGTACTGATGGGAGTGGTTAGTGTACTGGTACAAGGGTAGGGATGGAGTGGTTAGTGTACTGGTACAAGGGCACTGATGGGTGTGGTTAGTGTACCGGTACAAAAGACATTCTTCTTACTTAATAAACAAGTCTGGATGAGCTAGGAAGTCAGCATACATCTCCAGTAGTGATCGTTTCTCCAATATGAATGTTGGAAGGGTAACACGAGATAGATCCATTCCTACTCTAACTTGACCTAACATGTACATTATCATACTTTTATTTGCAGCTACTCCACCTGTATTGAGAGGTGTGGTTTAATAGATGAATAAATACATCAATGATTAATGCATGGCTAGATGGATGGCTGAATGGATGGATGAATGGATGAATAGATGGATGAAATGAATGAGTTAATGGATGGCTGAATGGATGAATGAATGGATCAATAGATGGATGAAATGAATGAGTTAATGGATGGCTGGATGGATGGTTGAATGGATGAAATGAATGGTTAATGGATGGATGAATGGATGGATGAATAGATGGATGAAATGAATGAGATAATGGATGGATGAATGGATGGTTGAATAGATGGATGAAATGGATGAGTTAATGGATGAATGAATGGATGGTTGAATGTATAGATGAATGGGCGGATGGATAAATGGATTGATGAGGGGTGGATGGATCGAAGGATGGACGGACGAAAGGATAAAAGGATTGATAAATACATGGACGGAGGAATGAATAAACAAATTAACAATGAATGGATGAAGAATGGATGGACAAATGGATGAGCAGATGGATGAGTTAATGGTTGAATGGATGGTTAGTTTTCTAATGGATGAATGGATGGAGAACTCTTACTGCTGGTGTCATCTTGTTCCTCATATTCCTCATCATCTTCAATATCTATTTTACAAAAGAGAAAACGATATCATATAAACTGAACTCTTTAGACACCTACCAGAAGGATCTCCTTCGGCTACAGGTATTGCTAAAGAAGGAACGGTGGCAATTGGTGAGTGAGCCTCTTCTTTTGCATCGTAGAATTCTTCAGAATTGACACTATCCGAGTCACCAACTTCATCATCCTTTGTCTCTTCCTCAATGGCCTCCTGGTCAATCAAACTGAGTGAAAAAATAATTAAAATTGTTAAATGACTTTCAACCAATGGAAAAGCTAAGAAATAATTTAAATGCGTCACATGATTTCCAACCTCCCAACCCCATCCTTCACAACCTTTCTCTGCTGCTGCTGTCATCATGTTGATTACTGAGTGTTAACTCTTCTTCATGTCTTGAAGTAGATGTAGCTGTACGAAATGAACTAGGACTACCACTATCTGTTGACTACAAGTATGTGACAAGAGAAAGAAAGTGAGACAGACAGAAAGAATGAGAGACAAAGATAAATAACACATGAGGACAAGAATGAGGTGTACATAAATACCCACCTGTTCATCTTTCATTATATCAATACATTGTTTCATAGCAGTTAGCATATTCTGTTAAAAAAAATATTGTTATCATAATTAGTCTGGAGGCATGTACAAGTGACCCGATATAAAGCAATTTGATTGGTTGATTCAAACAGCACACAATGTGCTTATATTATTCACCGATCAATCATGATCTAGTTACAGTGGTGTGGAAACAGCCAGTCATACAGGACATTGTCCTATAAATCTAGTGAATATCCGGTAAATTGAAACTGGGCTGTATACAATGTATATGGGGAGCAGGACAAGAGTGATGAAAATAGGTCAAAATGTCCGGCAATTGGCTCACTATTTCCACACCCATGCTTACTAATAGTCATAAATCATATCTTTGTTCACGTCTTCATATATACACATTATTTTTAACTAACTGCAGCTGTCTGTTTGATAGACTCAGCTTCTTCCGAATTATTCATAATATCCGACAGACCCTATAAATAATAATAATTATTAATAATGATATATATTTTATAAATACACACATATGTATGTAAGTATTTCCTCCAGGATAAATATTGAGGGTAGAGGACAGCATCAATGGTACATGACATTTGGTCAACACTCAACAATGTTGTAAAACAGTGTTGAAAGGGTGGGGACCACATTAATGAGCATATACATATACATGTAGCAGATACAGTATGTGGCTAAATAGAACATGTGGTATTATGTACAGCATGACAAAACACATATACACCAATGCAACAACTCCCTATTGTGAGACTGAGGCTTGTCCTAACTCCCTAGCATAGGGCTGAGGCTCATTCCAACTCCCTAGAGTGAGGCTAAGGCTCATCCCAACTCCCCAACGTGGGACTTATCCCCACTCCATAGTGTAAACTCAACAGCTCGTTCCAACTCCCTAGTGTGGAGCTGAGGCTCATCCCAACTGCCTAGTGTGGGGCTCAGGCTTGTCCCAATAATGTATAAGTTATATTTATATATGTATAGACAATCTAAATGAGACCAGATGTCAATATATGTGTATATCTATCCAGTAGTAGTATGTATCATACCTGTATTTGTTCATTAAGAAGAGCATAATAGCTTTCACAAATAGCTAAACGATGTTCCATATTGAGTCCTTTCTTCGCTTTAGGTAGATCAAGACGCTGAGGGAGGAGGAGAGTCAGAGAGAGGGTGAAGAGAATGAGGAAGAAGAAGAGGAAGAGGAGGAGAAGGAGAAGGAGGAGGTGAATATGGACATTATACAATGTAGATGTACATGTACATGTATGTATGTATGTAGTCTAAATTTCACAAACTTGTAAAGGTTGTTTCAAACGTCTTATTGTTGAATCCAATGCTTGAAACCAACGATCTCTTTCCTCTCCATTTTGAGCTGTTAAAAACAAAGGAAAAAGGTATAAAGAAAGAAGGGAGTGAGGGAGTGAGGGAGCGAGGGAGTGAGTGAGGGAGAGAGGAAAAGGGGTTAACATTGACCAAAAGGAATTTCAATTTATAAATACCTTTTGGAAATTAAAATGTAACTAACAGAATTTACATGTACATGTACATGTATATAATCATATAGTAGTTATACTAACAATATACATGTATATACATAATATACATGTACATAATATAATATACATATACATACTTTGAAAGTGAAAGGTGCGTCCCTCAGAATGTAAAGTAAACGTACATTCATCTTCATCATCAATACCCATTAAAGCTTTCTTTAGTTTTATACAACCTCTTCTGCTGCCACGTGTCATCTTGTCTTTGCTCTGTGAATCAAAAGACAATACATAAGTACAATATGTATATACATGTATATACACACAGACAGAAAGATGGGCACACACATTGTCCTTGCAGAGACAGCTTGTGTGTGTGTATAATAAAGTCTGTTCACATTCACAATTAACCTCAAAATTAGGATGTGATGACTTTATAGTGTAAAGTCATAAGATTAACACATGATTATACTGTAACTTAATAATGAAGCAATGAATTGACACTTAACATACACAAAAGGAAGGATAATTATATGAAAATTGTGCAGGAAAGGCCATTCCAAACTAAAGTTATGCAGATCTTAGGTTAAAGTGAATGTGAATGACCATTTGTGAATTAAGAGTTTGATAAATATAAAAATATACAAATGCACACTTACAGACACACACATTGCTCTTGAAGATATACTAGTGATGG
The DNA here is from genome assembly GCA_947044365.1 of Petrosia ficiformis. NCBI lineage: Eukaryota > Metazoa > Porifera > Demospongiae > Haplosclerida > Petrosiidae > Petrosia > Petrosia ficiformis. The sequence continues at coordinate 5,047,994 of OX345647.1, forward strand.
GGTGATACCAAAGTACCTCAATTACCAGCTTTTTGACTCCGTACTACTCCAGAATTGATACTGATACTATACTACCACACCCATTTCATGGGCATATTAGTAACCATTTCAATTGTATATCATAATTAATGATATGGCATGCAGTGTTATGCAGGCACTCAATACTATTAATATTGATTCCAAAACAACTTTTTTTCTATAAGTATAAACCAATGGCTACATCATCGCTAAAAGCTAATACAAGTATGCAGCACCCAATTCTATAAATATATTATATATAAGAAAAGAGGTGTTATATATATATATATATCGACTTGCTTGGCATCGTTTTATAAATTTCTTGTATTGTCCAATACTAACATATATACACATACATACAGATGATGCAACATCACCAAATAATATATACATGTACAGGTATGAATATGGGGAGCCTGTATGGTGCTTCTACAATCTCTACTGCATAAACAGTAACATGCATAAGTAATTATAAATTGTTTAGATCAAACTGTCTGTCTATACCGTATAGTAGGAGAGAAGCCCAGAGTTCTGGTCCAACACGAACCAACGATACTGCCATCCTGAGACTACATTCGTCCACTTTGAGAGAGGACCTTCCACGAGACTACGAGAAGAGGACGCCATGACAGTTTCCTTATAAGGAAGTCAGCTGACCTGGTCCTGCCCAAAGCGGTAAATTCAAAATCTGCTAACAAGAGAGAATGGCTGAAGCTTTGCTAAATGAGACCACCAATCCACCTCAATATAAGGCTACACAGCTGGTAAATCCAAATTCAAGTACATATACTTGTATATCTGTATGTATAATAACTATATATATATGTATCACCCCATGATAAATGGTAGGAGTGCTTTAGTGGTACACGACATTGGGTCAACAGTGTTATAAACAGTTTTTTTTTTCATTCTAAACTTTAAAATTAAAGGTGGGGGAGCACCATGGTACCATCCTTTGTGGGAAACACTGGATGTATGTGTCATAATGTGTGCATGATGTTTGTTCGTTAACGTGTATGTATGTACATGTTTATAAAAATATGCATGTATACCTGGTTTGTGTATGCATCTATGTACATTGTATGTACATGGGCGTGTATGTAACTATGTACCTGGTTTGTGTATGTATCTACGTATGTATGTATGTATATAGGTGTGTATGTAACTATGTACCTGGTTTGTGTATGCATCTATGTATGTATGTATATGGGTGTGTATGTAACTATGTACCTCTATGTATATGTATGTATATGTATGTGTATGTATGTACGTACGTACATGGTGTCACATGATAAGAACAAGGATGCTGTATGAAACCCTATGAATGTACATATATATGTGTATAAGTAATTAGGTATGTATGTATATATGTGTATATATGTACATACAGTGGCGTCAGATGATTCATGGTTTCAGAACAGGGATGCCAGTTAGTAAACACAGAGTGCGAATGAAAGTAATAGAAGATTCTTTTACTGGAGCAGATGCAACAGAATGGCTGAAACAACATCTAGAAATGTCTGGACTGTTTCAAACAATCGATAAACAACAGGTAGGTAGTTAATCATATCGCTGCAACCGTATTAGAATATTACAATACCACAAACGCAATATTATTGCAGTCATTATTTCATATACACGTAGGATAGTAGAGTAGCTATATTATGCATTCAAAATAGTCTTATACAAACCACAGAATACAATAATTTCATGTAAAAACATCCTGATATAACCCTAACAATGTCAGTACTCCTAACATAATTCTTATACCATATGAGACTATATAAATGTAATATAATTTTGTGACTTCTTATATGAAGAAACAACCATTATATAATGCTATTTACTGATTAAACACACCATACATACACTCTTGATCCTGTCTGAGATATTACTAGCAAAATTCAGTTCGTGTTTTGTTTGTATCATACTAATTTACTAATAACTCACAGTTAGGATACAAAATTATAAAATGATAATAATTTTATTAATGTATTAATGCTATAATCGTTTAAGCTAAATATCAAATTGCCCATAGTTATATCAACACACAGACACCATCCTCTGATCTGTTCCCAGGTACTGAAATTATTACAAAAATTTCTTGAAAGTGGTGTTATTGAAGATGCCAAGGGCAAAGATAGAAGGGCATTTGAAGATGGGTCTCGCTTATATCGATTTGTGACGAGCCCCAATCCACTGAACTTTATAGAGGAGGAAGAGGAGGAGGAGGTGGATGAGAAAGATAGTTCTGTTTTGTGCATAGCTAACTCTTATGCTTTAATTGGTGGAGGTATTGTGAAATGGTCATCAATCAATCTGTTCTTCCATCCATCCATCCATCTGTCCATCCATGATGCATTCATCCATTCATTCATTAATTTTGCATTATTTCAGAACAAGACACTTCACTTATTGAAATTGAACCATCAACAGATGCCATGATGAGTGAAGATGAATGTCCTTCACATGTTGCAGCTGTATGGAAAGAATTCACTCTAGCAAAGTGTGTATAGCAATACCTCAGCATCTATCCACTTCTATCTATCCATCTGTTCCTTTAATACATCTATCTGACACTCAATCATACATCTATCCATCCCTCTATCTGCTATCTATCTATCTACTCAGTTTAGAATACATTATTCATATGTACGTATATCCACAGATTACTAAAGATTATAGAACTGCCTACACTTGATTCTATATTATCATATGATGCTGTTGATGGTAAGATAATATCTTATAATATAATAAAAAGTCTGCAGCAACTGGAAACCGTTGAGAGGGGTGAGTATATTCCTATGAACCTCCTCTGGTCTGTTTACTGCTAAATTTAGCTATCAGAAAGATTGTGTACATACATGTATGTATGTATGTGTGTACATGTATGTATGTATGTATGTATGTATGTATGTAAACTATGTACATGTATATGTGTATGTACATTGTACAATGTATGTATGTACATAGTGTATGTGTGTGTGTCTGTATGTACGTAATGTACATGTATGTGTGTATGTATGTTTGTATGTTTGTATGTATGTATGTATGGTATATGTAGTACATACATACTACCTACATGTACATGTGGTGTATGTCTGTGAGTGTAAAATACATTTTCAGATGCAGTAGATGATATTCCTAGTTGGGTTATAATGGCGATAAAATGCATATCAAAATGTAAGTCACACCCACAAACAAAATAACCAAGTATTTCATATTTCTATCACACACACAGGGCCCGAGGAGTGTCCTGAAGGATTAACAAGTGGTTTACCAGTGTATCATGGGTTTGAACAAGACATCTTGCAGTCTCTAATCACCTATTTCACATCTCTTTCTCAACCACTAATATCTTCAAAGTTGTACGATCTTTTCATGACAATATATCCACTAATTGAAACCAATAGTCTTAAAGCTACAGATGCTTTACAGCTCTGTTGTCTGTTCTTACCTCATACAAATCGTATTAGACTCCATCGAGTAATGAGAATGATAAACAAAGCATCTCGTAATACTCAATTACAACTCTCTTTAGCTAGACACAACCAACATGTGGTATGTACATAACATGTAACTATATCTACATCTACATGTATGTATCTATTTATCCACCCATCTATCTATCTATCCATTACATATACCCTATATCTATCTACAGTGTATTTACATGTATATCTATCTATCTATGTATCCATCCATTCATCTTATCCATTGCATATACCAATTATCTACCAATTATCCATCTACATTGTGTACATTGTATTTATCTATCTATTTATTTATTCATCTACATGTATGTATCTATTTGTCCACTCATCTATCTATTTATCCATTACATATACCCATATATCTATCTACATTGTATTTATCTATCTATTTATTTATTCATCTACATGTATGTATCTATTTGTCCACTCATCTATCTATTTATCCATTACATATAAACATTAAGTATATATCTATCTATCTATCCATCCATTCATCTTATCCATTGCATGTACCAATTATCTATCTATATTATATAGATAAATAATTGGTACATGCAATAGATAGATAAATAGATAGATAGATAGATAGATAGATAGATAGATAGATAGATACGTACATAGATAGATACATAGATAGATACATACAATGAAGATAGATAATGGGTATATGTAATGGATAGATAGATGTATAGATAGATGGATAGATAGATAGATAGATAGATACGTAGATAGATACATAGATAGATACATAGATAGATACATACAATGAAGATAGATAATGGGTATATGTAATGGATAGATAGATGTATAGATAGATGGATAGATAGATGGATGTAGACCCAATTATCTATCTATCTATCCATCCATCTATTTACCATTGCATATACCAATTATATATCTATCCAACTAATTATCTATCTATACATCTATCCATATATCCAGCTCTTGGAACAATTCTGTCCTCTTATTCTTCGTCCATTGAATGGATTACTGACAGATGAACAAACAGGAAAGAGACTTACACTGATAAATCACATGGCGGATAATTATCGTCATATTTTTAGAATCCCTGTGGATCTACGTCATGAAGTGGAACAAGAATTAAAACGACTCCAAATGGGACAACAGGAACTTCCTGTCATAACGGGTTTTTGTAAGAAAGTATCTATTGAGCAGTATGAAGAACAGAAACGAGCAACGTCACAAGGTCACCTGATTGATCTATTAGGAACTATCGTAAGAGATGAGAATATGACTTCAAAAATGAAGAAACAAAAGCTAAAACTGGTAATACCATCAAAACATATTTTTGTGAAGATATCAATGATGTACATGTACATGTAAAAGTTACATGTACATTTTTGTGTGTATATAAACGTACATAATTAAGACTTCTAGTTTTCAAATTTTGAACAGACAGATAATATCACACAAACCACCATGTCCTTATCTCTCTCTCTCTCTCTCTCTCTTCTCTTCTCTTCTCTTTCTGTATCAGTTTCAGAAATCTTATCCAGAACTTTATATACAACATTTTCCAGGACCACCAGCCGCAAAGAGAAATAGAGCTAGATCCTCTTAAAGTACATGCAGACACTTCATACTATTGTAATTATTATTCAACTCCGTTAACTTCTACATATTCTTATACCTATAAATTATATATATATATATATATTGTATGTACCATATACATCAGGAACTTATGACTATATCATTCTACATGTATAATTATAACTATGTATATCTTTTTTCATTATAATTTTACATATAATTATATATATATATTAATACTAGCTTAATACTGCCTTTGGCGGTTGAAGCTAGGTAAGCATAGTATGTTCTAAGCATAGTAGTTTAGTATGGTCATTGAAAAAAATATTATGTAGAATCATAACAATAATTAAATTTATATACTACAAATGAATGTATCATAATTTTCAATTAAAAATTTTATAATAACTACATGCGTGTAAATCTCTCTCTTCGACCGTGTTCAATCTTCACTGTACTTGTCTTTCCTGTTCTAAATGCCTCTTTCTTCTACGCACATAAATTTTACGCATGTGATTTATATATGCCTTTTTCGTTGCCTGGGTCATGGTGCACATGGTGGTGAAATGGCATAGTTAGGTAAGTCTAGTGCGATTCTCTCTCCTGGAAGTAACAAAAAATATTTACACTGTTAGTTTAGCGGCCTAATGTGTGTGCTACTTCTACATAGAAGTTTGAATGCTTTTAGGAACAAATTTATGATTGCCCTAAAAAATTTTTAAAAGGCTATTGAGGAATATTGGAACATACATTTCATTATCATAAATGATTTCTATAAGATGAGAAATATTATAATATTATGGCTAAAATAATATGAAAATAAAATAAAATATTAATTGCTATTCATTCTTTTCTCTTTTTTCTTTCTCTCTAATTTGATTGGTTCTAAACCCTCAGGTTTGTGATCTCTGCGTAAAATAGAGTGTTTGATTCAGTGAATAAAGGCGGGGTTATGTTGGTATAGATATGTGCTTATATCTAACATAAGTTCAAAAAGTTTTTCGGCTTCAGGCTCTACAGAATATACATTGAGGATATAAGCATTTTACATTGCCTACACACAAAAGACAAATCAGCTCTCAAACTTCAATAGAACGTTTAAAATATAATTGACTTAAATAATATTAGAATTATTATCATGTGATATTGAGGGGTATAGAATATGGAGCCGACTGCTGGCATTACACTCGTCTATACTTTGTATACAGTTCAGTACAGTGAACAGATTTATCATGCAATATTTTATATGACTGAGTTGTGATTTCCACTCTGAATACATGATAAAACTAAACTGGTTTGGCTTACTTGTAAGGTGAGTAAGGTACACCAACTACTAACACATGATTTCCTTTTAACCAAAATCTCCAGAGACCATGATGATATCCTCTGGCATCAAGATCCCAGAGATGAAAGCACTAAGGAAGAAAGAATAGTAAATAGGAGAAAGGGGGGAAGGAGGGATGGAGCAATGAACCTTTGCTAGTTGCATCCATGTTTCATAATCATTACGTTTTACCATACTAATAAACATGATATACGTTTTGTCCTGAAGAGAGATAAGATATGCATACATGTATATATACATGTACATATATACATCTCACATGTACTATGTGTACTACATGTATGTACAGTGGTACATTACCTTAGTGTCGGGTATAAATCCAAACTCTTTCATACAAGGATCAAGTGAGTGATCCAGTAATATAGCTGATCTGTTAATAATAATTATAACAATTATAATACAATAATAAATAATGATCTTAATACTATCTCTGGGTCCCCTGTACATGTATGTACATACATGTACATTATTCTCCATCCTCTCTGGATCCCCTGTACATGTATGTACGAGTATGCACTGCAAGTACATGTATTACATTATTCTCCATCCTCTCTGGGTCCCTTGTACATGTATGTACATGTATGCACTGCAAGTACATGTATTACATTATTCTCCATCCTCTCTGGGTCCCTTGTACATGTATGTACATGTATGCACTGCAAGTACATGTATTACATTATTCTCCATCCTCTCTGGATCCCCTGTACATGTATGTACATGTATTACATTATTCTCCATCCTCTCTGGATCCCCTGTACATGTATGTACATGTATGCACTGCAAGTACATGTATTACATTATACATTATAACAATACTTACTGCATCAAATCAAGCAGGTATTTTTCATATGCATCTTTAGTCATTCTATAGAGAGTAAAATAGATATATACATTGTATATATATATATATATATATATATATATATATATATATATATATATATATATATATATATACGTGTATGTACATGTATGTATGTACGTACGTATGTATGTACGTGTACATGTATGTATGTATGTACATGTATGTATGTACATGTACCTGTCTGTATTCTTTAATGTGACATCATGTACTTTGCTTATAGTGTGTTTCTTGAAATAAACATTCTGTATAATCATGAAATTGTATTCTAATTAATGCCCTTGATTCTAATTGATGCCCACCTGAAAATAAGGATTTATATTTTGACCCGATTCTCCAAAATGATATGTACGTGATACATCAGGAATAATACACTCCCTGCACGAAAAAGTGGCGGGTAAAATCACATGACATGCATACTGATGTCACCTGACCTGCCTTTGCGTATAAATTCAGTTCTCATCCACATATCCCAATCCCATAGCTGAAAAAAGGGTGTGGTCATTTCAGAGGTCATGTCAAATTATATGCACTTACTTTTTCAGGTGGTGGCCATAGTGGTTCTAATTCCTTTTTAAAAAGATTACGACTTAATAACCTAAAGAGCCAGTACATAACAATATATATACTTACATGTCTATACATACGTAGACAGATAGACAGATTGATGGATAGATAGATATATACATGTACAGTGTACATGTATATACAAACACACTGTGTACAACAGTGTATAAATCTTCATGTATACATACACACATACATACATACATACATACACATGTACATACATACATACATACATGTACATACATGCATACATACATACATACATACACACATACATACATACATACATACATACATACATACATACATACATGTACATACATACATACATACATGTACATACATACATACATACAAACATACATACATACATGTACATTGTACATACATACATACATACATACACACATACATACATTATTGTACATACATATATACAATGTCATTCTGTACATGCATAATTACATACATGTACATACATAAATGCTCATACATACATGTACATGCATGAAGAACACACAGACAGATAGATGAATGGATTGATGTCTTACCATCCTAGTCCAGGCATAGTTTCAACTCTGTATAAAAGAGAAGGATCTTCACAAGAGTGTTTATATCCCTGATCATTCCAAGCTGATATACAATAAAGAGACGAGTCCTCGTCCATTAAATGACGAGTCTGACTAAAATAACTGTGAAATAGAATGAGACACACTAACATAAATAGACATGTCATGTACATGTATACAAGCACTATTTTAGTATCATACATGTAGTTAGTTAGATATAGGTGATTAAAACATTTGCAGTGGTAATATTTCTATTGCATTTTTGTTTACCTGTAAAAGTCTGGAGACACATCTAAGTCTTCCTCTAGTACAATAGCATATTTGGCATTCTAAAAGAATATTTAATATCACATGTACATAAAAATGTCAAGTACCATGTTTGCCTATCCATCCATTCATCCTTAAACGCATCCATCTGTCCGTCTGTCCATCGTTGTCTGTCCATCATGGATACCTATCCATCCATCCATCCATCCATCCATCCATCCATCCATCCATCCATCCATCCATCCATCCATCCATCCATCCATCCATCCATCCATCCATCCATCCATCCATCCATCCATCCATCCATCCATCCATCCATCCATCCATCCATCCATCCATCCATCCATCCATCCATCCATCCATCCATCCATCCATCCATCCATCCATCCATCCATCCATCCATCCATCCATCCATCCATCCATCCATCCATCCATCCATCCATCCATCCATCCATCCATCCATCCATCCATCCATCCATCCATCCATCCATCCATCCATCCATCCATCCATCCATCCATCCAACCAGCCATCCATCCATCTATCCAGCCATCCATCCATCCATCCATTCATCCATCAGTTTATCATACCGGAAATGTATCAAATGTTTTAGTCAAAGAAGCCCTATAGTGTTGAGATATTCTTCCATTTTTCTGACTGGCTGGTTCATGTTTGAAAGCTCTCACACCAAACATTGCCGCTACATCAACAGGTTCTTGATAGAACCCATCAATAAACACAAGAGTTTGTGAAGCATTAGCGCCAGGTGTAGATAAGAGAGTTTTGAGGGATCTATATAAATACATTGGTCTGTTACTAGCGATTATAGTAACTGGAACATCTGAGACTCGATTATTAGGCAACTGTAGTGAAGAAAGGAGAAAGGAAGATGGTTATAGTGAAGTAACAGGGAGGTGGAAATTGAGTTAAGAGAAAAGGCAGTTTGTAACCATTCACTACTATAAATAGAAACTGTTTACTACTATAAATAGAAACTGTTTACTACTATAAATAGAAACTGTTTACTACTATAAATAGAAACTGTTTACTACTATAAATGGAAACTGTTTACTACTATAAATAGAAACTGTTTACTACTATAAATAGAAACTGTTTACTACTATAAATAGAAACTGTTTACTACTATAAATAGAAACTGTTTACTATTATAAATACAAACTGTTTACTATTATAAATACAAACTGTTTACTATTATAAATACAAACTGTTTACTATTATAAATACAAACTGTTTACTATTATAAATACAAACTGTTTACTACTATAAATACAAACTGTTTACTATTATAAATACAAACTGTTTACTATTATAAATACAAACTGTTTACTATTATAAATAGAAATAAGGAAATCGATAAAGAAGAAGTGAAGGAGTAGAGACACAACTTACAACTGGAGAAATACTGGTGAGAGGAAAAGGATTAGCACAATTACACAATTCATCGTATCCTTCATATATAGAACAGAATTTCTTTCTTCTATCATTAGCTGTACTCTGTAACCACTCACATTCCACATCTATAAATATAAAACAGATCTCATAACCTCTACACTCCACCCACCTCTGTACTAAAACCATTAACTTGAAACTTTACTAGTACTGGTTGTTAATTAGTCGCAAAATAATGTTATATTTATTTATATAGTCTTGTATGGTGTAAGAAGTATAGGTATTGCTAGAGTTGTGTTGTATAAAAACACTTTTTAAATGAGATGACAAGTGATCACAGGAATCTCATTTTGCTATTATTTACATATATACAGTTATTTTTAAGACCTCACTTGTTATATAACACATGTACATGTACATGTTTATTATAGCTTACTATTGTCCTAGAATCAATATCAAATGTGCATCTTTATCCTCTAAGGTGAACACACAAGTTTATATAAGTATCCTAAATCATCCACTTGTTAGTTATAATAGTATTATATACACTACTATTTACTTTCTCTTTCTACAATTACTGGTATAGTGACATCATATTACACACACCATTACTTACTTTCTCCTTCCACAATTACTGGTATAGTAACATATATATGAACAGGATTTCCCCATGTAGATACAGACACACTCCTCCCCACATCTTCTGCTATGTTCCCTTTTCCTTTGATTGTTACATACGCCCAAGCATCACGCCATTTTAGTGTTTCTGGAAGGAGGAAGAAATAATAGTCTTACTCCCTCTGCAAGCTGCTGTGAGTGTGTGTATGTGTGTGTGTGACTGTGTGTGTATTCACATGACAATATGTGTACGTGTGTGACTCTGTGAATATATGTCTTCACACACATTATACATGTATATGTACATGTATGTACATATACATGTATATGTATGTACAGTAAACAAATTGGCTATATATAATCAATGAACAGTGGATAGTAATTTTCCTAGAATGGATACCACAGTGTATGCGTACATGTAATCAATTAATAGTACATGTACATGTATTCAATTAATAGTACATGTACATGTATTCAATTAATAGTACATGTACATGTATTCAATTAATAGTACATGTACATGTATTCAATTAATAGTACGTGTACATGTATTCAATTAATAGTACGTGTACATGTATTCAATCAATAGTACATGTATATGTATTCAATTAACAATGAGTGGATATTACAGTGTAGATGTAATAGTACATGTACATGTATTCAATTAATAGTACATGTACATGAAATCATTATGACTTTTAAAATACTTACTAATCAGCTGACTATCTAAATCACTGATTGCTTCTCTACTAGTATCAGTCAGCGAAAAGGTTGCCTCGTCCTAAGAGTAAAGAAGAGTAAATGTATGTGTTTGGTGGATGGGTGTGGTATAGGGAGTAAGGAAAGAACAGTAGTGTGTTTGATGGATGGGTGTGGTATAAGGAGTAATGGTCATTCACATTCACCATGACCTCAGAAAAATGTTCATAACTTTAGTTGGGAATTACCAACTAACTTTTTACATGTACCATTTTCATATAATTATCTTTTCCGTTCTTTTTGGTTTATATTAAATTTGCTTCACTAGTAAGTTACAGTATTAACCTTATGACATACAGTTTATACACTATATTACATATAAAGTCATCACATCCTAATTTTGAAGTCATCGTGAATGTGAACAGACTTTAATACACTTACACGAATGGTAAATATCACTATCCTTCCATTAGCTAATGATTTTATAAAGGAGGGGAGAGTATTGTCACCACCTGGAATATAACAATCAAACCTTCTGCTAGCCATTAGTTGTCCCTATTAAAAATATATACATGTACATGTATGTGTATTTATAAACTAACAAAATCTCAAGAGGAATACAAATTAGATAAATAGAAAGATAGTTCATTGAGATAAAGAGAAAGTTCTTGTATAGATAGATTGAAAGGAGTACTTACAGTCATTTGGTTCAATACTAATACGTGTAATCCTCTTTTATGATTCTCTGAAAATATCTATTATATTAATTAAATGTACAGACTAATATGCTAGTTGTGTACATATACCTACATGTATAAATTATAATATTATATATTATATTTACTTTAACATGTATAAACAATACATTCTACATACAGCACATATATATACATTGTATACACTGTATATACATAGGTCTAAATATACACTGATACATACATGTATATAAATACATATATACTAGACAGACTGCCACAGACATAACATATGTTCCTACAGTATGCACGTATAAATAACATACATGTACATACGTATAATATATATAGTACATACATACATACATACATTGTACATAGATATATATATATATATATATATATACATACATGTACATGTATGTACATACATACATACATACATACATACATACACATGTACATACATACATACATGTACATACATACATGCATGCATACATACATACATACATACACACAGTACATACATACATACATACATACATACACACAGTACATACATACATACATACATACATACACACAGTACATACATACATACAGTACATACATACATACATACATACATACATACAGTACATACACACAGTACATACATACATACATACATACATACATACATACATAGAGTACATAGATATTAGATACATACTATACTTCCATCTACAGATACAGAAGCAGCTTCTCTACTGGACAAAACTTCAATTTTTAGAAACTTTGTTGGACCTTCATGAGGCCCTGATAACCATTTTTTGATATTATCTGTAGGAGTGAGAGAGACAGAAAAAAGATGGAGAAAGATGAGAGAGAAGTAAAGTCAATAGAATATTGGGGAAGTGAGAGAGATAAAGGAGAGATATACATGCATACATGTGCATGTACATGCATACATGTACGTGCACATGTACATGTGCATGTACAGAGAAGAGAGATGCAAGTCATACCAGACCACAAAATTTAACATACCTGGTGAAGTATGTCTAATTGTTAAATCAATAATAAATAATATATTTAGAAGGAACATTGATACTATAAAACATGTCCACAGGATTTGCTGTGAGTGGAGATACAAAGATACAAATATATATATATATATATACATGTATAATATATATAATATATATTTTATAACACATTTTACAATATCATATGAAAATATATATATATATATATTATATGCAACTCACTCTGTATTTTAGTCTAATCTTAGCCATAACAGTACATCTGTGCCAACCAGATCCTCCCTAGTGCTAGTGCTCATGTAATTAATTAAAGGCTACACCCCTTTTATTATTCTAATTAATGCTCATACACTGAAGTTCACGGAAGTGCAGTGTTGTATACAGCATAGATAGATTGTGAGGTAGTAAAATAGATCTGTTTCTTAACTTTTGAAGATGTTCTCTCCTATATTTGATGGGCAGTTTCGTTCAAAACCTTCTGTCTCTTTAAGAGGTGCTAGTAAACAGGTATATGACTGAATTTGATCATGTGACTATCATGTGATACTTTATATCTTTTAGGGTGAGCTATCGTCATCTCTTCTCCACAAAGCACATCATCAGAGGGAAGAACGAGAGGTAAGGATGTCTGGCATTGCCACCCCTTTTGTTTCCTCATAGTGAAGGAGGTGGCCATACCAGATGAGTCAATAATCACATGATCATGGATAGTTGATAATTACTATTTTTGTCACACAGAAAGAACGTGTTAGAAATCATTCGGCTACTGTGATCCAAGCTACATTCAGAGGTCATGTGACCAGACAAAATGTGGTGGGTGTGGTCAATAATGACCAATATTAAAATTATTATTAAACGTGACTGAAGACAGTTAGTTAGTCCACTTAGAACCAATCATATTGTAACTCGATCATGTAAGAATTGAGCTACATGTACATGTAGAGCAACTACATTGTATTACTCCATTTACAGGATACATGTACATGTAGTTAGATCATAATAACAAGTGATCTTAATTATTATATTCCTAATGCCACATGTTTTTAGAAGAGATGTGTTGTATTACTTCATTTCTTTCTCATCAGTATAAAGAATTAAGAGAACAGTATGATATAGGATGTGTTCAATGTACAAACCACACCCAACTAATCTCTCTTACAAGAAAATTTCTATTATTTTATTCCGAATCAAAAGATCATCCCAGACTAGTAAGAAACATTCATCCTCTTCTCCTTTCAATTCTTACTTTATTTCTCTTTCACGATACATAGTTAATTCTTTGTCAGAAATGGATACAGTTCAAGAACTCCATGATCAAAACAGTGACCACATCCAATAGCCATGCCCTCAATATTCTATGTCGTTTAATTACAGTATGTCTCAAGAGTTTATATCATAATCCTCATCAGTCTCTCGCTGGACCGTTAAGAATGATTGAAGTATTTACAAATGAAGTTGAACTACATGAGTTCACTCCTGTAATCTTCAACTATTTATTAAAAAAAGGTATGTACATTGTATTGTACAGTGGAACCCCTCTATTCCGGACACCCTTGGGACAGATATAAGTGTCCTGATTACAGGGGTGTCCTCATTTCAGGCACGAAATTATTTAATACAGCACAGTTTAGAACATTTGTTATTGTCCTCAATAGAAGGGTGTCCTCATTTCAGGGTGTCCTCAGTAGAGGGTTTCACTGTAGTATAATACTAGTATCCATGATGTATAAATTTATAAACAAAATTATAAGTATATAGGCCCTGCTATATCACCCTCTTTTTTTATCAAGGTTATTTCTCAACATTGCGTCACATGCTAGAGACACGCCTCCCACCTCCTGATGAAGACTCATCAAATCTCCTCCCTTTAGCATCCAGTCTGTTAGAATATATTTATCGACCAATCAAATCATGCGAAAAAGAGTAAGTAATAAAATATCAAAAATAAGTTATTAATTATTTGTAAAGACACTACTTTATTCCTCTCTTTTCTTATCTTGTCTACATGTATATTCATTATCCATCTCATTATCTTAACCCTTCTCTCTTAATTTAATCCTCCTCACTCATTATTGAACCCTTCTCTCTCAGGTCTTACATATTTGTCATAACTGAACTCTTAGCCCCGCCTCTTTCTTCACACCTGTGTTATCTAGTGGTACCCGCATTAGATGATTTATGTCTTCATTTATCCTCTATACTGGAACTAATTACTAGTAATATTGTAAGAGGTCATTTAGAACCTTCTTCTACACTGTGTTACTGTATAATGAGACTGGCTCAATCACATATGAGTGAGTGTGTACATTTATGTACATGATGTATGTGTCTGTCTATCTGTGTATGTATGTGTCTGTCAGTCTGCCTGTCTGTCTGTATGTGTCTGTCTGTCTGCCTATGTGTTTTTTTATGTACATGTATGTGTCTTCTGTCTGTCTGTCTGTGTCTGTGTGTTTGTGTGTGTACATGTATGTGTCTGTCTGTCTGTCTGTCTGTCTGTCTGTCCGTCTGTTTGTTCTTCTGTCTGTCTGTGTCTATGTGTTAGTGTATGTGTTAGTGTATGTACATGTATGTGTTTGTATGTTCGTCTGTCTGTCCATCTGTATTTGTGTATATACATACATGTACATGTGATTGTGTACTATCAGTATTTATTCATTTATACACACACACACACACACACACAGGTTCTTTATCAGAAGCTGAAATGTGTCACCTGTTATTAATTATTAACAGAGTAATAGAAAGTGGAGTATCATTAGGAAGATCATCAGATGAGTTAGAAGATGAAGAAAAACAGGATGAGGAAGATGAGACAATGGTGAGGTTTTGACATTAAATACACCATTCAACCACCAGTGTCTGCCCTTTGGCACTAACCATTGTTAATATATGCCATTTAACCAAATGTACCCTTCCATTGGTCCAGTAGTCCATTGTAACTATTATCCACTATCTATTAACCATTGTTTTATATACATGTGTACATATACATGATAACTATTCATGTACATGTACGTACATACCATTGTACTATAGGAACTAGACCCCACCAGTGGTCCATTTGCTCTCTTCTCTTGTATAATGGAACAAGTTACCAATGGTCCAATAGTAGACACATTCCTGAAATACCAGTGAGTTAAACCACACCCATTGACCACACCCATAACACATCATATCATATCTTACTATAGGAATCCATCTGGAAGATTTATCAATTCTTTGTGTTCAACATGTTATTATGTTATAGCTTCGTCATCTTTCTCCTCCCCTTTTCGATATCGTCTGTTACGATACTTAGCCCTTTCTTCACCTCTCTTACAACAAATTTGGAAATCTTTGTCATCACTTTGCGTCCAGAGAAGTTTCAGTCCATCTGTAAATGCTTTAGATCACTTACGCCGTGGATCTTCTCTACCTCCCCATGAAGGAAAATTGTTTTTGCACTTACTGTCAGCATTCTCATCTCTTCTCTCAATCTCTCTTTCATCTCTTCATGATATTGAGTTATCTACACATTCTCCTTTCTCTCTCAAAGTGTTGAGTGAAATGGTGTTGAAATTAAGAGACGTCTTTGTCACTTTACATATGAACACTTACATGTCTTCAAATCATCATATCGCAATATCTTCACAAGGACCCAGTATACAAGAATGGCAATTATTAAATAATGTAAGTACATATACATATGTACAATACATGTACATGAACATCAGTATTTTTGATAAACTCATATGGCACACCATTGGCCCAAAGAGCTTCTTATTTGGCACTACACAGTACTCTCTTTGAGCCAGTGGCACAGTTAATTATGATTATATTATCACTAACAGCATAAAATCTTTGTTAATTGGCTCAAGATGTATTCCCAATGGCACACACACTAACCGTTGTTGAGCCCATGCTTCAAAACATATCAAAAGCTATGATGTACATGTACTTGATAATTATTATTTATCTATGTATTTCTCTATATTTACATGTGCATGTCATCTGTCTATCTAACATGTATCTGCATATCCATCTATCTATCTATCTATTCAATCACATTTTCATGTACCATCTGTCTATCTATACATTCATCCATCTAATTATACCATAACTCTCTGTATCATCTATACACTCTTTTATCTTTATCAATCCATTGATTTATATGTCTACATGTATATATCTATTAATACATCTTGTGAAATACAAATCCATTAATATCTTCTCTATTTAGCTGTTGTATCGTCTATTGAGATCTCTATATGATAGAAACTCTCGACTGGATTTCTGTTCCTGTGACCTATGGGCCTCACTATCACTAGAGAAGATACCTCCTGAACTGTATCAAGAAGAAGGTTTGTATGAATATTAGTGTTGTTTTAGTTAACTATAACTAAAACCTCTTTTAGTAAATGATTATGACTTTTAGTTAACTAAACTATAAACTGAACGAATTACAAGTCTATGTAAATACATGTAACTAGAACTATTTTGCTAAAACTAAAACCCTTTTAGTAAGCCTAATATTATTTTAGTTAATTAACTATAACTACATGTATAACTAAAATTATGATGAACTAGCATACTATAACTAAAAGTGGTCATTATTGTCATACTAAAACAAATGCTAATGAATAACAGGTTTACAGAACTCGTTTGACTAGATTGACTGACGTTTCAGTAAAATTGTATATTATATTCACTTTTTCTCTTCCTTACCTCTCCTATCAGAGGATGAAGATGTTCCACGTCCTCCATATCCAGCTGTCGTACTCAAGCAAGCTGCATTATTAAACAAAACACCATTTGTGTTTTCTTTCATGGATAGAGTCACTGTGAGTGAACACATACACAATATACAATGTAGTATACCAATAATATACTAATTGCATGGTTATATTAATAATATACTAATAATAAACTAATCATATACTAGTATTATGATCATAATAATTACACTGTATGCTAATAATAATTATATACCAGTAATTTACTAATAATTTACAAATAATTTACTAATTTCTTATTATTATACTATAATTATTGTTTTACTAGTTCTTTCATAAGTTGGTGATGAGTTCCCGGACTTCACAACAAGGAAGACTGCAGGAATTTCTGATTGGTCGTGCAATAGATATTTCAGTTCGTAGAACACATCTTTACGAAGATGCCTTCGCAAAACTAGCCACAGCAGGTGTGTATCACTTCATACATATATGTATATCAATGATCATTAATTCGTTATTCTTATTTATATCCTCAACAGATATCAGACAGAGATTGAGAGTGAACCTCATAAATGCTCAGGGACTTGATGAAGCTGGTATTGATGGTGGAGGTCTCTTCAGAGAGTTCTTGTCAGAGACTCTTAAGACAGCGTTTGATCCTAATAGAGGATTCTTCACTTCTTCTGAAGAAGGATTTTTATACCCAAACCCAAAAGTTCATTTAATAAATGAGGATTATAAAATTCATTTTAAATTCCTTGGAGCTCTTCTCGGCAAAGTAATTCGCATGTAATTATATATACATGCATGTACATGTATGTATGTACATGTATGTATGTGCATGTAAATGTATGTATGTAATGTATGTATGTATGTATGTATCTACTGTATGTACTGTATGTACTGTATGTATGTATGTATGTATGTATGTATTTATATGTACATGTATTGTATGTATGTATGTATGTATGTGTGTACATGTATGTATTTACATTGTATGTACTTCACTACATGTACACGTCAAGGACATTTGTACACATGTACACTTTGTACAGTGTACATGTAGTTAGGTGTTTGTTATTGTAATATACATGTACATGTATCATGAATTGTTTCCATATCTCCACTGCAGGCTTTATTTGAACGAATGATGGTGGAGTTACCATTTGCTTCCTTCTTCCTACGTAAATTAACATCAAGTGGGCGTGGTTGGGTGGATACTCATCACCTTGCCTCTCTTGATCCTGAACTATATCGTCATCTACTCTGGTTAAAAAACTATAATGGGAACTTTGAGGATCTGGGACTTGACTTCACTACATTGTCAAATGAATATGGACAATCCAGAGTGAGTATACATGTATAAACAGTGTACATGTAGTATGTGTACTCAATTGCACTGTACATAATTTATTTATACATTATTAATACACTGTATGTATGTATGTACATGTATGTATACATATGTACGTGTGTATGTACACAGGGTTTCATTTAGAAAATTCATTAAGGGGGGCGAAACGTGAATTTGAAAGATTTACCCTGAACCATAGCCTTGGTATTGATGTTTTCATTCCAAAATCAATCATTACAGTTTGGGCCAAAACATGCATGTATGTAACTATGTACATGTATGTATGTATGTATGTATGTATGTATGTATGTATGTATGTATGTATGTATGTATGTATGTATGTATGTACGTATGTATGTTTGTATGTATGTACGTATGTATGTACATATGAATTAATTAATTTATGTAATTTATGCTCTTTTAAAGGTTATAGAATTAAAACCAGGTGGCAGGCATATTCCAGTCACATGGACCAATCGAATTGAGTACATACATTTATTAGCAGATTATCATCTCAATCGACAGCTGGAAACACAATTCCAGGCGTTCAGAGAGGGACTAAATGGGGTTGTCCCTCTCTCATGGTTAACACTATTTAATCAAACAGAGTTACAGACTCTTATATCGGGAGCTGAAGTTCCTATTGACATTCAAGATCTGAGGTCTCATACACGATATTCAGGTACTTAACAATTCACACTACAGTGGAACCCCTCTATTTCAAACCTTTGAGACAAATAAAGTGTTCTAATTAGAGGGGTGTTCTCATTCCAGGGGTGAATTTACAGTATATATTAATAAAAAGTCATCATGCAGTATAGTAATTATTCAGTAGTTTCATATTCAAACTACAGTAGTTCAATAGTAATGAGACAGTAATTACTATTACTGTATGGTGACTTTTTATTGGTATATATAATACTGTAATCATCCTTAATACAGGGGTATCCTCATTTCATAGAGGTTAACATACATGTATGTATTACAACACATAATAGGTGAATATAAAGAAGATCATAGTTCTATCAAGATGTTTTGGAACGTTGTAAATAGCTTTTCTGAAAATGAAAAACGTCAACTCCTCAAATTTGTCACAAGTTGTAGTCGACCGCCAATGCTCGGATTTAAAGAACTTCATCCACCATTTACAATACTCTCAGCACGAGAGTCAAGTCACTTACCCTCAGCTAGTACCTGTATGCATCTACTAAAACTACCAATGTTTGAAACCATTGAACTAATGAAAGAGAAACTCCTATATGCGATATCATCAGGTGCTGGATTTGAGCTCAGTTAGGAGAGCAGTGTGCTGTACACTGTATAAATATCTTTTCGTCACACGAATAAAAAGAATTGTCATATTATAAATTATTGTGTTATTATGTTATTATTTCAGTCAAAATTGTTATCATTTTATAATATTTGAGTTTAATTTTTTTAAACTAGTTATAAAACACTTTGGTTGTACTGATCAATTTAGTGGCCATACGTGTTGTACAGGTTATGCTGACTGTACCGGTACTCCGAGACTGAAA
The DNA here is from genome assembly GCA_947044365.1 of Petrosia ficiformis. Lineage (NCBI taxonomy): Eukaryota > Metazoa > Porifera > Demospongiae > Haplosclerida > Petrosiidae > Petrosia > Petrosia ficiformis. The sequence goes on from OX345647.1 coordinate 5,068,722, forward strand.
CAAAGGAACTGAACTAAAACAAACAGTGCAATTATAGATGTCATTGATCATCTGACAGTCACATGACTACTGACCATGAGAATGTGTCCTCAATCCTAGGGTTTAGGTAACCTCTTAAGAGTATAAACTTAGTAACTTCTAAAGAGGGTATAGCCTTGGTAACCCCTTGAAGCGTGTAACCTAACAAGCCACATTAATGACAGTCATAATTATCATCATTATTAAATGTGAACAGAAAATATTGTTTATAAATATTACAAAATGTTTCGTTTCACTTTTCTTTTTCGTTTATCTTTTATTTTCTGTACTGATAGTCCATATGATGACAAACGAGAATCACTTAGTCCACCTCTCTGTCTACCAACACCTTTTCCTCTTCTTAAGATACCTTTCTTCTCCAAAACTTTCTCTTTGTGAGATCTCTTCCTCCGTTTAGAATCTTTTTTAAATGTCTGTTCATCTTCATCTTCCTCCTCTTGATGCATGCTGACAAGAATTCTTTGTTTCTTGTTCAAATCTTGAGTTATTTTTGAGTATTTCTTAATATCTGCTTTCTCTTCTTCATCAGTTCTGTAAACACAGGCATAAACCATCGTAAACACACACACACACACATACATGTACATGTACATGTACATACATACATACATACATACACAGTTATACACATATTTCATGCACAGTTGACACACATACCCATATATATTCATATATACAGGGGTGTGGAAATAATGAGCCAACTGCCAGACATTTTGGCCACTCTTGTCCTACCCCCTATATACTTTGTATACAGTTCAGATTACATTTACTGGACATTTCCACACCTGGCATATATACATGTACACATACATGTATATACATGTACACATACATGTACACATACATGTATATACATGTACACATACACACTATAATATGTCTGTATGTGCATGTAGCTATGTATATGATATGTAATTATATACTTACATATCATATACATAGCTACATGCACATACACACATGTACACATACATGTACATGTATAGTACATACCTATATTGTACTGCTTTCTTTAAAGTAATCCATTTATTAAGTTCTTTATCTTCACACTTCAAAACCTATTAATACATAATATAATTATCCACATTTAAAAAATGTCAGACAATTGAGTGGATAGTCAGTCACATGGCTTTTCTTAAGCCTACATGTATTTATTATTTGCATCCACTATATCAATTTAGTGATCTTTAAACAATCGGACTTAGCATGCATTAATTTTAGCAAATTACTGAGCCACACCTACATGTAATATGCCTAATAAAATGATGACAAATATATTTTGTTGCATTTACTAATTTTAGTGATTATTACGCTAGTCACTAAAATTGCTAAAATTAAATACAAAAGTAGACTTTGGGTATAAAATTAGAAATTGAAGTTGTGTACTAATCACCATAGTTACCATCACCATAGTTACAATTCTAACACTTACTTCTTCTGTTGTAAGTCCAAAGTCATTAGGTATTACAGATCTGTAATGAAATCTACAGGGTAAATCCCCGATGATATCCTCGTAATCTAGTTTATAATACTCATCAAAGTATTTCTCAAATGTTTGTTCATCGGGATCAAATTCTGGTTTCTTCTTGTCCATTACTTTAGAAAATAACGATCGTCTTTTTCTCTTTCGTTTTGAGGTTGATTCGATTCCTGTTTCTTCTGGATTAAAATCAGCATCCATCTTAAATCATAGGAAGAGATAGATGAATAGATAGATAGATGTTGATAGATATACACATGTATGCAATACAGTGAGTACACATAACTACAATAACTCACATTAAAGTCAGGATCTTCACAATGTGGTTCTTCATATTCTCTAGAACTAGGAGGTACCCATTCATCCCAGTTCTCTTCTACATAATAAATTACACATAATTGAAGGGCTCAATGCCAGAGAGAGTAATCCCAAAACTGTATAGATCATTTTGTTAAACAATGCATTAAAGACTGGATATACCTTACTACTGTATGATTAGTTAAACTCCTGAAACACATTTTGATGATGTTTTGGTGTTAACTATGGTTACAGTACAGTACTCAGTAATGTATTGTGAGCTATACCATGTGCAGTGGCGGATCTAGGGGGGTTTCTTTGGTTTCCGTGGAAACCCCCTTTCAATTTTTAAAATGCAAGTTTTGAAAAAATAAAAAGTTTTAAAAGTCTGTGTGCCACGCCCACCAGCGTGTTATAATAACAAACAGTAGTAGGAGCATTGTAAAGATGATAAGTAGATAACTAACTATATATCTACAATTAACTACATGTACATGTGTACTTCAGTTGTGATGTTGCTAGTCTGCAAAAGTCTGATGTGACTGAATCTGAATCAGATGATTACCAATAACAGTAGTGGTCAGGACTGCAGTGAAGTCTGGTTTCTTCTCACACTCATAGATATATCTATGGTCTGGTTGTGAATCTGATGCCTGTGTTTCATCAAACATTTAGTATAATAAATCATGATCGCTAGCGCTAAGTTACTAACTTATAGTAAGTTTGCATACCTTTCCTAACTGTCCCGATATGACATCAGGCTACTTAGCGCCCGAAGGAGCGAGTTATAATTAGGGAATTATTGGCCACACCCCTCATGAATAATTAATGAGCCAAAATTATCGCATGATTTTTTTTTTAGAAACCTCCTTTTTCAATTTCTAGATCTGCCACTGATGTGGTACTTAGTCCTTCAAATATTAATACATGTAATTATATAATAGTATTTATAATGTTTAATCTAATATCTAATCCCTAGAGCTGGTGATAGTGAAATCATGATATTTTATACACTGCCAAAACAAATAGTTAAAATACTAATTTAGTGGTTAGTACAGTTGCAAGGATTTAACAATTAGTTGGCTATTCAGAATACATACATCTTATACCACAGATACTTTGTACTAATTATATTCAATTATAGTTGAATCGCTATAATTTTAGGGTGCTGTCTACTCATATTTCAATTTAGTATAATTTATACTAAAGTACATGTAATTGTATCTGGCCATCAAAAAGGTTTGTAAACCCAAAATTAATTTGTACTTTTCAATACTTGATGCACATTATGCAACATTATGCAACATTATGCATGTAGCCCAACATCCTCTATTGACAATTGACAATCTAAATTGAAACTCATGCTATGGCAACTGTACTAACTTTCTAACCAATAAAATGGTTATTTTAACAATTTATTTTTTGCAGTGTAGATACGTGAACAACAGTGCATACTAATAGTGACATTAATAATAGATTCTGAGCATTTTACACTTATGGCAGAGAAACTAAGTACTCACATGGTTGTGGATATGTTGAGGTGAGACAATGTCAGATGTACATGCTGGTGACCACACGTCCACTATCATGATAGTAGTTTTTAGCTATCACTGTTGTGATAGTAACACTAACGCTAACTATAGTCACATCATTGCTACTATTGCTCACCCCTACTTTCTATTGTTATATTATATTATACTCATGAATTTCATACCTTCTTCTTCACTATCACTGAATTCTGGTTTCTTCTCTTCCTCATCTTGATAATACTCCGAGTTAAAAACTTTCTTCATCATTTCATCATGAATATCAGGATCAAAATCTCCCTCGACATCGTCCTCATTAAAACCAACTGTTGGGTTCCCTGTAAGATCTATAACATATACAAAATAATCACATGACCTCTGACCAATCAAATACACTAGGTCACATGATCACTTTGAGTACATGATGACTACCAACAGTGACCTCATGTACATTTTTGTAATAAGCTAACTTTTCAGTTTTTCTAGTTTCTCAAGAATTTCTTGTTTCTTCAAATTCTTCAGACGCTTAATTTCCTCTCGTTTTTGTTCCTTTTCCTAAACAAAACAAGAGATACACTAAACCTGATTACTAAACATGATTACTAAACCTGATTACTAAACATGATTACTAAACCTGATTAGTAAACCTGATTACTAAACATGATTACTAAACCTGATTAGTAAACCTGATTACTAAACATGATTACTAAACCTGATTACTAAACATGATTACTAAACCTGATTAGTAAACCTGATTACTAAACATGATTACTAAACCTGATTTACATAATAAACCTGATTAACATGATCTCTAAACCTGATTTACATAATAAACCTGATTAACATGATCTCTAAACCTGATTTACATAATAAACCTGATTAACATGATCTCTAAACCTGATTTACATAATAAACCTGATTAACATGATCTCTAAACCTGATTTACATAATAAACCTGATTAACATGATCTCTAAACCTGATTTACAAAACACATGTACATGATTAACCTCATTCTACATACCTTAATTTTTCTCTCCTCTCTCTTTTTTCTTTTCTGTTTTCTTTTATCATCTATTCTTCGAACAGAACTGGTAACATTACGTGGATATGATGTAATCTATATATAGTATACAAGTGTGTGTCATGTTCATTATAAATGAAGAGTTCAATAACTGACCACACCCCCTCCAGGTTCTTCAAATCGAAAGTTGAACTGACGTTCAAATTCATCTTGCTTTTCAATTTCTTCATCCTATAAAAAAAGGATTAATGGACAGACAAATGGACAAGTGATGGATAGATGGATGGTTGGATAAATGAGTGGATAGATGGACGAACAATGGATGGATGAAAGAAAGTAGATGTGGTTAATGAATGGATGAAAGGATAGAAATGGATGGATGAAATGATTACAGTAACCCTCTACTCTGCCTATGTTAATAAGTGAACTAATGGATAGATGATACAGTCATGAAGTTCATGTCTTACATCAGATATATCTAGATGATCAGTAACAATCTCATCATATGATGGTAATCTGAAATCAATGGACAATATTCATAATGATAAACATGTAAATACATTTATGTATCACTATAGTAACCATGGTAACCAGTAGTACATGTATAAACGCTAGACTCAAATTCATTTTTATCCATAACAAGAAATTGATGGTAACCATGACAACCGGTGTGTGTGTGTGCATGTATGAAAATAGATTTACGAGTAAGATCTTTATCACCAAGGAGTGTACGTACATTTGTATAACTCTTAAACTCACTTCTTGCTATCTTGATCAATCCATCCTTTATTTAATATATAATCTCTCAAGTATATTTCATCAGGATCAAGATTAGGATCATTCCAGTATCTACGAAGTGTGTCCATGTCTTCAATCTCTTCTTTCTTTAACTCAGCTTCGTGTCCCTTCAACCATTTTACATATTCAGCTTCTTCCTGTTCCTGAAATACAAATATCTCTTAACATGGCAGTAGTCTAGTTGTCATCTCAATAATCAATGAATGTCATTGGATGGACGTATGGATAGATGAATAGATAAAATATATTTATATTGTAGTTCAAACTCTACCAGTGACTTTTATCATCACCACTAGTTTCTGGAAAAAGACACTGGTTGGATTATGAGTTACAACAAAACGCTATTACCTGAACACAATAATACTAAGTTCCAGATGAAGGAATGAATGGATGTATGGATAGAGAAGATGGAAGAATAATGGTTACATGAGTGGATGAATGGATAAACAGACGATGTCTGAATAAATGAATAAGAGGATATTAATAGTTTGAATATACATGTTGTAAATATTATTTCTATTAACTTTCTCTTCCTCTGTTTTGTGTCGTAAGTTAAGACCTCCTTTCCCTTCTTCATGATCCTCAATAAGATCAGCTACAGCAGATTTGAAACTAAAATATATCGACAAAAATCATATTAAAATGGCATTTACAAATTGATTTTGTCATTAAAACTATATACCTCTCTTTAAGTTTCAGCTGCTCCTGAACATATGTGGTACTCTCGTCCTTCTCCTCCTCATCTTCACTATCAGTAAGACCTGCTTCAACTCCTTTCTCTAGTAATCTATTACGCTCATAATCTTTAAGATACATAGGTTTAGTGTGTATATTAGTAGTATCATTATCCTCTTCATCTTTATCATCAGGTGACTCTATAATAATAAATACATACAACACTCAGACATCAAATATATTATTTATACACAGTCCAACATGGGCCAAATTGACACACACACACACCTTCATAGAACTCTATCTCCTTATCATAAATACGAGGATCCTTCTTCTTAACGAGAGATAGAGTATGTAAGAAATCCTTTGTCTTCTGAATAGTATCTTCCTATAGTCACATGACAATATGAAGAGGAATAAAGTTTGAAAATTAGATAATGAAAAGGACATCAATTAATTAATACTACAGATCACTCTATAACATACAGTTGCTTCCTCATCTTCTTCTTCAGATGTACTAGATTCTTCATCTGATATCTCACCATACTTGTCTTGTACTATAATATAATATATAGTATTATATATTATCATTGTATTAATTACATGTATATATATATATGTAATATCTAATGTACTACAAAATGAATAGATACTTTATTATAATCATTAGTCATTTCATAATGTCCTCTTAAAATACACTCTTATAAATACACAAGATGATGATATACTATATCACTTACATTTTGATAACTCTTCTGATCTCTTTCTCTTCTCATATTGATCAGCATAAGTCTTGTTAATAGTTAACCCCTCCATGTTTCAACTATTACCACGTGGTTAACACACCTACTAATTAATTTTAGATGTCTACTATGAATAATTAATTTTTCATATATACCAGATTACACAAAAAAGAAAAATAAATAAATAGCTTGTTAGTTTACAATAGTGTATGTATGAGAATAAATACATGAGAAACATAAAATAATTGTGTATACAAATATGTAAGTTATATTGAATAGTGTATGAATTAAAATATATGTATGAGTTGTGTATCAGTGACAAATATGTGACAAAACTTCTAGTTGGCTTATAAAATATGTTTGACAGTCGTGGGATTGTTATCAAAGAGATTTCATTATTTACTAAGATGTTTCAAAACTTAGAGATTTACTGGTAGCTTACGATGGATTATGACGATAGCAAAGGAGAGTAAAAATGTATCCTTAACATCAACTAATCTGGAACTATTATCAGTATCTGATGTTAGTGATACGAGTATTTCATCATAGTGCTTCATTGTTACAAGTTTAGGATTTAGGGATAGGGAATGCTTCATCGATACACATGCACATAGAGTACTTCATCAGAGTGCTTCATCGTTAAACAGGTGAGTACGTTATTGATACATGTTTAGCATTGAGGATTTAGGGTTTAGGGTTTAGGATTTAGGGATAGGGAATGTTTCATCGATACACATCCACATAGAGTATTTCATCGGAGTGCTTCATCGTTACAAAGGAGAGTATACTTCATCGATACATTTAGGATTTAGAAATAGGGAATGCTTCATCGATACACATGCACATAGAGTACTTTATCGGAGTGCTTCATCATTACACAGGAGAGTACTTCATCAATACATGTTTAGCATTAGGATTTAGGATTTAGGATTTAGGGATAGGGAATGCTTCATTGATACACATGCACATAGAGTACTTCATCGGAGTGCTTCATCAATACATAGGAGAGTACTTCATCGATACATGTTTAGCCTTAGGATTTAGGATTTAGGGATATGGAATGCTTCATCGATACACATGCACATAGATTACTTCATCGGAGTGCTTCATCATTACACAGGAGAGCACTTCATTGATACATGTTTAGCATTTAGGATTTAGGGATAGGGAATGCTTCATCGATACACATGCACATAGAGTACTTCATCGAAGTGCTTTATCGTTACACAGGTAAGTACTTCATTGATACATGTTTAGCATTTAGGATTTAGGATTTAGGGATAGGGAATGCTTCATCGATACACATGCACATAGATAACTTCATCGGAGTGCTCCATCATTACACAGGAGAGTACTTCATTGATACATGTTTAGCATTTAGGATTTAGGATTTAGGGATAGGGAATGCTTCATCGATACACATGCACATAGAGTACTTCATCAGAGTGCTTCATTATTACACAGGAGAGTACTTCAACGATACATGTTTAGCATTTAGGATTTAGGATTTAGGGATAGGGAATGCTTCATCGATACACATGCACATAGAGTATTTCATCGGAGTGCTTCATCATTACACAGGAGAGTACTTCAACGATACATGTTTAGCATTTAGGATTTAGGATTTAGGGATAGGGAATGCTTCATCGATACACATGCACATAGAGTACTTCATCGGAGTGCTTCATCATTACACAGGAGAGTACTTCAACGATACATGTTTAGCATTTAGGATTTAGAGATTCTCTAACTCCAGGACTATCAGATTTGACTCTTTGGCTAGAGATATTTCCATTTGAGTACCAATTTCAATATCATATTTAGTCTGAAAAGAGAAACAATATATATATGAGGAGTGGATAGTGAGATATATACAAATGATTATTGGATGAATGGATAGGTAGGTAAATGGACAAGTCCAAAAGATGGTAAAATACTCTAAGGTGTAAATAATTAATACACAAATGAATAATTATATTATACTTATTTAATAAATAAATGATAAGATATGTTATATGCGTATAGTAACCACTTACTTCTCAGACTGTTCTACTGTAGTTCACTAGTAAGAGAAGAGGTATATATTATCAGTCTATTTATAATTAGCTATTGTCATCTTCTGAACATTCTGTCACGAGTCCATTGTAAGAGCAATAGCTAACCACATTAGGAGAGATTTCCGGAATGCCACAGACACAATAGGAAGATAGCATCTACATGTACATGATATTCACTAGTGTATTGCTCTACTATACGACCTTAGTCCATGATCATCAGTCTAGTATTTGGTGACTACAGACATCTAAACATAAGAAGATAAGGACAATTATTATAAATATACAATGTACACATTGAGTATACTCTACATACGTACATACATACATAGATATGTATGTAACATATGACATACGTAAATAAAGGTACACATTTAATAATTGAATATGTGCACACATACATACAAATGTTCACAGGTACATGTATGTATGTATGTACATATATAGGCATAAATACATATGGAAATAAGCCATATATACACTTATACACTGCAAAAACAAAATAGTTAAAATAACTGGTTAGTACAGTTGCAAGGATTTAACAATTAGTTTGTTACTCATGATAAATACATATAATACCATAGATACTTTGTACTAATTATATTCAATAACAATTGAAGCTATACAATTTTAAGGTGCTGTCTACTCGTATTTCATGTCAAAGATTTAGTATAGTTTATACTATAGTACATGTAAATGTATCTGGGCATAAAAAGGATTTGTAAATCTGTAAACACATAATTTAATTTATATCTTTCAATACATGGTACACACTATGTCGTAGTAACATACATGAATGAAGCCACAACATCCTCTATGACAACTGACAATCTAAATTTAAACTCATGCTATTCCTTGCAACTGTACTAACCAATAAAATGGTTATTTTAACAATTTAGTTTTTGCAGTGTACCTACATTCCTAGTATTAATGAGACACATGTCCATACTCTGACATCAGAGATCTAGGAACTGCATCAAAAGTCTTGCATATAGCTCTTTAACTAAGCTCTCTAAACAGTTACTACACATGAGGTAAAGAGATCTTCCAGACATGGAGATCACTTTAAAGAAGTGCTACAGAATTTGAATTGTCAACTTCGCCATCCTATTTTAGCCTGAAGAAGGGAATATAATATTATGAGTGATGATTAATGCATAGATATGGAAAGGTGAATACACATGTAAAGTACATGTAAATATACATGTATAGATAATGAATATACTGATGAGTAAATGATAACATATTACTTGTGATAATCACTCACTTCTCAAACTGATCTGTTGTAGTTTGATGGTAAGTTGTATCCAATCAAAGAGAAGGGGTATATATCACCAGTCTGTTCAAATATTACTATTGTCATCTTCTGCATGGTCATTCTGTCTCTACTATATACTTGATAAGATCATTAGTAAATTCTTGATGACTTTGTGAATTATGTTGCCATTGTTCGATAATGTTTGTTTGTCTTCAAAAACACGATGATTTCTTGATGTGCTTGAAAGAGTATTGATACCATGTTTGTGCCATATGTGATGTAATTAAAGTTACCAAATATTATAATAGATTAGCCAAACTGATTACAGCTATTCATCCTGCAGGAAGTGTCTTACACAATCGCAAATATATAAATACAATTATCTTGAGGAAGTGGTCAAGAATCCACAACATTGATGAATAGAGATATTAAAAGGTGACATGACATTAAAGATTGTTGGTTGAGGGAAAGCTGAGGCTTACTACATCAATCATGTTGTTCAGATTGAAACCCTACCCTCTAAGTACCCCTAGGATTGAGGGACATGTCCTAGCTATGTACTGCGAAAACATATCAGGTACTGATAGATGGAGAAGCAGAAGAAGTATGCTGAGAAATATTTATAGATGATATTTACGATAATCCTGTGTTGTATTGATGTTCCTACTATTTGATAAAGTTTACAAGACTTTCAAAATGTACTGTTCTCTTGATGTCTTTATGAAGTGTATTGGTACCATTGTTAATGTTTGTGCTATATGTGATGTCGTTATTATGTTGACGTGTTTCTGAATACTAAAGTTTCAATAGAAATAGCCAAACTGATAAGAAATATGCCAAGAAATATTTACTGAAGATATTTACAATAAAAACATATTGAACAATACACAAATTATTTATTAATTGTCTTTGTGAAAGGTTTTGGTACCACAGAAAGTTTAGTCACACTGTTAAAGATTGCTGGTCGAAGGGAGGTTGTGCAGTAAATAGGTATAACAGCGAATGCGTATAAACCATTGCCAGATCTGAGCTGGAGAGACAAAAGAACTATGCCAAGAAATATTAACCAAAGACATATGTGATATACCACGTGTTGCCATGATACGAAGATAAAATGAATGAGATCTTGTTATTTTTTCCATTTCGGCACTGATATTTAAGTTTTGTGAGTTGAGGATCATTCTGAAGTGTGATTATAATATCTATTGTGTAGTGTTCATATGTATATCTGATATGATAGGAGAAAATATTAAAGTTTATAACTGGTATGATATATGTAGTCAATAGTGATATGTAAGATGAACTGGAATATACTATACTACAAGAGAATAAGAATTATATTTTGAGAATAGCCTAGTTTGAAGTGACTTGTTTATCGTTATCTGTTTCATTTAGGCTCTCGTTAGGTTTCATAGTCACAGGATTACTAACTAATGATATCATATCATCTTCAATAGCACTATAACCAGACAATTCTGTGATAATAGATCTGCTATCTTCACTTCCATAAAACCCAGTGTCTACTGTACTAATGCTGGTAAGTGATATTTGTGAGATGGATCTCAAACCAACCAAAGGTCTAAATTCATACAGTAGTTTCACAATATTATGACGACGATATCTGAAAGCCAAGTCAAGTGGAGATTTACCTTTACTATCAACTACTCTGGAATCAGCACCTGATTCAAGAAGTATTCTCACAATAGCAATGTGTCCATATTGTGATGCAACATGAAGTGCTGTAATACCTCTTACTGCTTGATAATTAATATTAATATCACCGCATTCTATCAACAGCTTCACTACCTCAGTATGGCCTTTACGACTAGCTGTCATAAAAGGAGTCCAATCATTAATCTGTCTTCTTATATTAGGATCAGCACCATATGTAAGAAGGGTAGAGACGACAACAGAATGACCAATCTCACTAGCAATATAAATTGCTGTTTCTCCATCTCTGTTACAAGCATTAGGATCGGCTTTGGCATTCAACAATAGCTTGACAACCTTATTATAACCATTCTGACTACCTATCATAAGAGGAGTCCACTTATTACTATCTGCCATATTTGGATCAGCACCAAATGTAAGAAGGATAGAGACGACAACAGAGTGACCTTTCCCACTAGCTATATAAATAGCTGTTTCTCCATATTTGTTACAAGCATTAGGATTAACTTTGGCCTTCAATAGTATCTCAACTACCTCATTATGACCATTATGACTACCTATCATAAGAGGAGTCCACCCATTACACTCTGCCATATTAGGATCAGCACCAGATGTAAGAAGGGTAGACACGACAATAGAATGACCATTCAAACTAGCCAAATATACAGGTGTCTTTCCAACTCGGTTACAAGGATTAGGATCTGCTTTGGCCTTCAACAGTAGCTCAACAACCTCATTATGACCTTCGTTGCTACTTATCATAAGAGGAGTCCACCCATTATTTAGTGCTATATTAGGATCAGCACCAGATGTAAGAAGGGTAGAGACGACAACAGAGCAACCATTCTGACAACCTATATAGAGGGCTGTTGCTCCATTATCGTTACAAACATTAGGATCAGCTTTGGCTTTCAACAGTAGCTGAACTATCTCATTATAACCATTATGACTACCTATCATAAGAGGAGTCCACCCATTACTTTTTGCCATATTAGGATCAGCACCAAATGTAAGAAGGGTAGAGACAACAACATAATTACCATTTTTACTAGCTATATAAATAGCTGTTGAACCATTATTGTTACAAGCATTAGGATTAACTTTGGCCTTCAATAGTACTTCAACTACCTCATTATGACCATTCTCACTGCCTATCATAAGAGGGGTCCACCCATTATTTAGTGCCCTATTAGGATCAGCACCAGATTTGAGAAGGGTAGAGATGATAATAGAGTGACCATTCCCAGTAGCTATATAAATAGCAGTTTCTCCACTTTTTAAACAAGCATTGGGATCAGCTTCGGCATTCAACAGTAGCTCAACAATCTCATTATCACCATTCAGACTACCTATCATAAGAGGACTCAACCAATTACTATCTGCAATATTAGGATCAGCACCAGATGTAAGAAGGTTCAAGACGACAACAGAGTGACCATACTGACTACTCATATAGAGGGCTGTTGCTCCATTATCATTACAAACATTAGGATCAGCTTTGGCCTTCAACAGTAGCTCGGCAACCTCATTATGACCTTCCTGACTAGCTATCATAAGAGGAGTCCACCCATTATTTAGTGCCATATTAGGATCAGCACCAGATGTAAGAAGGGTAGACACGAGGAGAAAGTATCCATTCTTACTAGCAATGTAAGTGGCTGTTGCACCATCTTCCAAAGTAGCATTGGGATCTGCCTTAGCATTCAACAGTAGCTGAACTATCTCATTATAACCATTCTGACTACCTATCATAAGAGGAGTCCACCCATCACTACATGCACATGCAATATTCGGATCAGCATCACATATGAGAAGGGTAGAGACGACAACATAACGACCATTTTTACTAGCAATGTAAATGGCTGTTACGCCGTCATCCGAAGTAGCATTAGGATCAGCTTTGGCATTCAACAGTAACTCAACTACCTCATTATGACCATTATGACTACCTATCATAAGAGGAGTCCACCCATTACTATTTGCCATATTAGGATTAGCACCAGATGTAAGAAGGGTAGAAACGACAACAGAATGACCATTCAAACTAGCCAAATATACAGGTGTTTTTCCAACTCGGTTACAAGCATTAGGATTAACTTTGGCCTTCAACAGTATTTCAACTACCTCATTATGACCATTCTGACTACCTATCATAAGAGGAGTCACCCCATCACCATCTGCCATATTAGGATCAGCACCAGATGTAAGAAGAGTAGAGACAACAATAGAATGACCATTCCGACTAGCTATATAAATAGCTGTTATCCCATCCACTGAACAAGCATTAGGATTAACTTTGGCCTTCAATAGTACTTCAACTACCTCATTATGACCATTCTCACTGCCTATCATAAGAGGGGTCAACCCATTATTTAGTGCCCTATTAGGATCAGCACCAGATTTGAGAAGGGTAGAGATGATAATAGAGTGACCATTCCCAGTAGCTATATAAATAGCAGTTTCTCCACTTTTTAAACAAGCATTGGGATCAGCTTTGGCATTCAACAATAGCTGAACAATCTCATTATGACCATTCAGACTACCTATCATAAGAGGACTCAACCAATTACTATCTGCAATATTAGGATCAGCACCAGAAGTAAGAAGGGTAGACACGACGATAGAATGACCATTCAAACTAGCCAAATATACAGGTGTTTTTCCAACTCGGTTACAAGGATTAGGATCTGCTTTGGCCTTCAACAGTAGCTCAACAACCTCATTATGACCTTCGTTGCTACTTATCATAAGAGGAGTCCACCCATTATTTAGTGCTATATTAGGATCAGCACCAGATGTAAGAAGGGTAGAGACGACAACAGAGCAACCATTCTGACAACCTATATAGAGGGCTGTTGCTCCATTATCGTTACAAACATTAGGATCAGCTTTGGCTTTCAACAGTAGCTGAACTATCTCATTATAACCATTATGACTACCTATCATAAGAGGAGTCCACCCATTACTTTTTGCCATATTAGGATCAGCACCAAATGTAAGAAGGGTAGAGACAACAACATAATTACCATTTTTACTAGCGATGTGAATAGCTGTTATGCCATCATCCGAAGTAGCATTAGGATCAGCTTTGGCATTCAACAGTAACTCTACTACCTTATTATGACCATTATGACTACCTATCATAAGAGGAGTCCACCCATTATTTAGAGCCTTATTAGGATCAGCACCAGATGTAAGAAGGGTAGAGAGAACAACATAATTACCATTTTTACTAGCAATGTAAATGGCTGTTATGCCATCATTTGAAGTAGCATTAGGATCAGCTTGGGCATTCAATAGTAACTCAACAACCTCATTATGACCTTCGTCACTACCTATCATAAGAGGAGTCCACCCATTATTTAGTGCTATATTAGGATCAGCACCAGATGTAAGAAGGGTAGAGACAACAACAAAGCAACCATGCTGACTACCTATATAGAGGGCTGTTGCTCCATTATCGTTACAAACATTAGGATCAGCTTTGGCTTTCAACAGTAGCTGAACTATCTCATTATGACCATTCTTACTACCTATCATAAGAGGAGTCCACCCATCACTATATGCACATGCAATATTCGGATCAGCACCACATATGAGAAGGGTAGAGACGACAACATAATGACCATTTTTACTAGCAATGTAAATGGCTGCTACGCCATCATTCGAAGTAGCATTAGGATCAGCTTTGGCATTCAACAGTATTTTAACAACCTCATTATGACCATTATGACTACCTATCATAAGAGGAGTCCACCCATTATTTAGGGACATATTAGGATCAGCACCAGATGTAAGAAGGGTAGAGACAACAACAGAGCGACCATTCTGACTACCTATATAGAGGGCTGTTGCTCCATTGTCGTTACAAGCATTAGGATCAGCTTTGGCATTCAATAGTATCTCAACTACCTCATTATAACCATTATGACTACCTATCATTAGAGGAGTCCACCCATTACACTCTGCCATATTAGGATCAGCACCAGATGTAAGAAGGGTAGAAACGACAACAGAATGACTGTTCAAACTACTCAAATATACAGGTGTTTTTCCAACTTGGTTACAAGCATTAGGATCTGCTTCGGCCTTCAACAGTAGCTCAACAACCTCATTATAACCTTTTGCACTAACTATAATAAGAGGAGTTGCCCCATTATATCCTGGAAAATTAGCTACTTCACCTGTATGTGTACTTACCGTTAGAAGAAGCTCAACAGCTTTAACATTTCCTAACTCAATAGCTTGTAAGAATGCTGATTCCAGGATATGACACCCTTCGTTAGATCCCTCATATAATACCTTATCATCTATTTTGAGGGATATCACACCTACTACTTTCAGGAGATCAGGAGACACAGTGACTAATACACTTGTATCAATATCAGGAATTACCCAGCTAACACAAATACAGCCATCTTTTATTCTAATTTGTGCAGCGTAATTGTATTGATTTTCAAAAATTAGATTTGCTAGCCTATCAAATTTTTTTAGTGTGACATTACCCCAAAAATCACGTGTTTTCAACTCGACAATTTTATGATTACCACATAAATCTCTCGTATCTTTTATAAGTTTCATAAGATGTTTCATCTTCACAGATGTTTTGAATTTCTCAAGCTTGTTTGTGTAATTTTCAAGAAGTTGTACTAAAGGCTTTTCTTTGCTAAGAAACTTATCTACAAGGTAAGCGAGAATATAATAATTGAGAAAACAATAATGTTGACGCATTCTTGTGAATACTCTCTCAAGAGTAGCTACTTCTGTTGATAGAGGTTCTAGCTCATACACCTCTTGTAGGACTACCTGTATTTCATTAATTGATATTGACTCCTTTAATATCACTCGTCTGATTTCTAGTACTAAACTTGCAAAACTAGTAATTATTTCCGTAAATTCTCTGTAAATACTCTTATCAATATATATATGTTTATGATCATATGTTTCACTCACTCTATTAGTCTCCATGTCAGTCTCACGCAGTGGGAGGGGCTGGCTATACGAAACTATCTCCATCTCTTGTGAGTCACTTCCTGTTTCTTGTTTCTCTCTATGCGGTGGTGATGAAGATGAAACTGTCTGAGCATACTTGTCCCGTATTTGATCAGCAAGGTAGTTGTTATGGATTTTTGTGAGAGCATCAGTAATATCATTCCAAGAAACTGGTTTAGTACGACACTGGAAACATTTAAACAGTTCAATCAAACATCTCTGAGTTCCTTCACTCCCATGATACTTTCCAATAACATCCAATTCAGGAGTAGATATACCCAAGAAAATACCAAGATCATACCATTTAGGACCAACAGAATCTAACTCTGACGTGAACAGACCAACAGTGGGAAGAGGAATTTGGTCAGACATGTCTGCATGCAGTATAACTATCAGACCACACCTTGATATTATTATCAGAATTAAAAATAATAATTACACACACATAACATATACCCATCCTCTTGTACAATTTATTAGAGAGTGTTTTAAAGTTGTGAGAGTATATCTGAATATCAGTTTCTTCAGTATAAGAACTGGAGACATTCCAGTAACCATAAGGTTCAAACTAGTACATGTATTATATAAATATATATAATGTCAACTATAAATTTATCTTCTCTGAAGTGGTTATTACGTGTGTAATCAACCTCAGTCAAGATGAAGGTTTAAATTATATGGTCTCATCAAGATGGCCTCTAGCACTACCTCGATCTTCCTATGATGAGGAATAATGAAAAAAAAAAACTAACTAAGTGATGATAAGAACAATAAACAGAATTGAGTAATTAATAGAATAAATAGACAACATTTCATGTTAAATGATATCATATGAAATACTATATATGATAGGGAGACTAACAGACAACCAAAGACATATATACATAATTATGTACATCATTAAACTAACATAATAATAATAATATGAAGTCAAGTATATAATTAATATTTATTAGTCATCAAAACAGAAGTGACTCTTAAAATTCTGTTAAAATAAATCATCAATTAGCCATATGTATCTACACACATACATACATATTTGTACATGATGTTATCAGAGATGTAGAAAGAAAGAAAGAAAGAAAGAAAGACACCTGAGGCAATGGAAAAATGAAAAAATGAGAGTTGCCTCAGGTGGGATTCGAACCCACGACACTCTGTATTCCAGACAGATGCTCTACCAACTGAGCTACCAAGGCAGCTCAGCTGGCAGGGTCCGAATCAAACATCTCATACGCCAGTGAGAACAGGCTAACTTAATACTAGGCAGTAGGTGTAATTATACATATGCACATGCAAAATATACACAGTATATAAGTATTTTTATTATAATTCCATCATCCAGTTACCACACTGTAAAAATTAGTGGGTTATTTTAACCCTCATTTGGTTACATGAGTTTCAATACAATATTAATTATTAATATGCTCCTGAGACTATAATATTATCTATATTGACTAGTATATAAGCACATGCCCTGTAAAAATTAGTGGGTTATTTTAACCCTCATTTGGTTACATGAGTTTCAATACAATATTATTATTAATATGCTCCTGAGACTATAATAATTTATTATCTATATTGACTAGTATATAAGCACATGCCATAATAAAGTAATTTAGGTACAACGGATATTATTTGTTAATATAAGTACAAATTTGTGTACATAGCACTTATTCTGAAAGTCTGTTGTTACACAGCTAGGTGTTAGATTATGATAGTGTAAATATACCACACATTATACATATAATAATTATTATCATGCTATATACATTGTATTGCTGTTTTTGTTACTATGCTTTATATACTAGTCAATATGGATCAAGATAAATTGAAACTAGTACTTGTAAATATTATCTAGCAAGAAAAACAAATTAGCATTGAGGAAAGTAACATTATACTGAAACTCCTGTAACCAACTGAAGGTTAAATAAAATAACCTATTATTCTTTACAGTGCACCTGTTAGTTAAATTAGGTACAGAATACACGATTGTGTACTATGAATATATAATAGTATACTGTATATACATATAACATATCTATGTATGTTATGGTATTATATTGTAACTCAATTAGTTATACTATATTCCCCCAATGTAGTTAAATAGTACACTAACAGATATGATGATTCTATTATGGTAAATACAGGACAAATATGGAGAAAAGTATCCTTATAATTAATTGCTTTGTGGTGTCTGGCATTCAGTTGTCATGGTCGATGCTTGAAACACAATTTAATTATCCACATTACTTATTAAAGGTTCTTGTAGAACTTCAGGAATATATTTCAGGTAGAACAGCTATTAGTTCAAGTTTCTATGTAAACTAAAACAAGCTTTCCTCCTACTCGTCTGTAGAGGTCGAAAGCACATTCTATTAGCCATCTTGGCCTTTCACAATGCTGTGACTACATATATGACGCATTTTTGCATATGTGACACAAAAACGTTTATAAATGCATATATCGTAGCTTCAATGCTGTGGAAAGTATTCATAGGGACTGTGGGCCATAAAAAAATATAAATATTTTGTTAACATTATTAAAGTCAAGAACTCTATATTCTATAAGTATTAAACAATATGAAGACTTATTACATTGTGATTGATCTTACATGTACATCATATATAGATAAATACCTACATACTTCATTCATTTGGCATGTCTTCAATGAAACATTTCTCCCTTCGAAGCTTCACTGCTACACTGTAAGAGCTGAAGATACACATGTCCATACACTCCACTCACATTTCTGAAAAGACACATGTCCATCACACTCAACTCACATTTCTGAAAAGACACATGTCCATACACTCAACTCACATTTCTGAAGAGACACATGTCCATACTATCAAGTCACAGAGTGAGGAACTATAATGTTTTGAAAGTTTGACTGCACACTCTTCTTAGCTCAGTAACTCATGAACTACACCTCTATGAAATATGCACACAGACATAATTACACACACAAACATACATACACTGTATATACACACGCACATATGCACACAGACACATAAATACATACAGACACATATGTGCACACACATATATAGACACACATACACACACATGTGCATACACATACATACAGAGAAATCATTCTATTCATAAACAAACCACTTCATTAAAGTACCTCTCTTTAAGTTTCATTTGTTCTTGAACACATGTAGTACTCTCATCTTCACTAGAATTATCAATAAGACCTGCTTCAATTCATTCATATACACATATAGGTTTAGTGTGTATATTAGTAGTATTATTATCCTCTTCATTTTTATCATCAGGTGAATCTATAATAATAAATACATACAACACTCACACATCAAACATAACATATACACAGTCCAACATGGACCAAATTGACAGACACACACATACCTTCATAAAACTCTATCTCTTTATCCTACATTGTATATACGAGGATCCCTCTTCTTAACGAGAGATACAGTACATAGAAATCCTTTGACTTCTGAATAGTATCTTCCTATAGTCACATAACAATATGAAGAGGAATAAAGTTTGAAAATTAAAAAGTACACCATATGTCAATTAATTATTACTACATATCACTCTAAACAGGACGCATAATTGTGTGGGAAGGAAAACGTCGTAAGAGAGGGAGCGTGAAACTCCCACTCATCTAATGAAATCAGGTAAGCGATCTCCCTGGCTAGCTGTTACTATTTTTATAATGCCACGTTGTCGCACATGACCGTGACTACTATGGCGATCAGTGCAGTTCATTCGTTTCCCAGAAAACATCTGTCATCGTTGACTAAAACACAGTTGTTTGACATCAGTGAAAGAGCTGTGAATAAGGTAAATAGCCTTTGCACATTTAAGAAGATGTTGCTCACCAATCGGGTTATTGAGAGCGTGTAAGTGCTCGCTGTAGTAGTTAACATGGAGTCTTTTCTTCACCTTATTCACAGCTCTTTCACTGATGTCAAACAACTGTGTTTTAGTCAACAATGACAGATGTTTTCTGAGTGCTTTCCTTTGTTCAATGGGAAACGGATTCAAGACTGAACTGGTCGCCATAGTAGTCACGGTCACGTGCGACAACGTGGCATTATAAAAATAGTAACAGCTAGCCAGGGAGATCGCTTGCCTGATTTCATTAGATGCGTGGGAGTTTCACGCTCCCTCTCTTACGACGTTTTCCCTCCCACACAATTATGCACTCCTGCTCTACAACATACAGCTGCTTCCTCGTCTTCTTCTTCAGATGTACTAGATTCTTCATCTGATATCTCACCGTACTTGTCTTGTACTATAATATAATAATTATATAGTATTATATATTATCATCATATTAATTATATGTATATATATGTAATATCTAATGTACTTCAAAATGAATAGATATCTATATAATATATAGTCGTGTACTATAAATGAAATGAATTGTATATATAACAATATGATAACTGTTCAGTTTAGTATGTAACACAAACAGAACAGATACTATAGAAGATACTTTATTATAATCATTAGTGATTTCATAATGTCCTCTTAAAATACACTCTTATAAATACACAAGATGATGATATACTATATCACTTACATTTTGATAACTCTTCTGATCTCTTTCTCTTCTCATATTGATCAACATAAGTCTTGTTAATAGTTAACCCCTCCATGTTTCAACTATTACCACGTGGTTAACACACCTACTAATTAATTTTAGATGTCTACTATGAATAATTAATTTTTAAATTATTTTCATACCAGATTACGAAAAATAAACTGTTAGTTCACAATAGTGTATGTATGAGAATAAATATATGTGAAACATAAAATAATTGTGTATACAAATATGTAAGTTATATTGAATAGTGTATGAATTAAAATATATGTATGAGTTGTGTATCAGTGACAAATATGTGACAAAACTTCTAGTTGGCTTATAAAATATGTTTGACAGTCGTGGGATTGTTATTGAAGAGATTTAATTATTTACTAAGATGTTTCAAAACTTAGAGATTTACTGGTAGCTTACGATGGATTATGACGATAGCAAAGGAGAGTACAAATGTATCCTTAACATCAACTAATCTGGAACTATTATCAGTATCTGATGTTAGTGATACGAGTATTTCATCATAGTGCTTCATTGTTACAAGTTTAGGATTTAGGGATAGGGAATGCTTCATCGATACACATGCACATAGAGTACTTCATCAGAGTGCTTCATCGTTAAACAGGTGAGTACGCTATTGATACATGTTTAGCATTGAGGATTTAGGGTTTAGGGTTTAGGATTTAGGGATAGGGAATGTTTCATCGATACACATCCACATAGAGTATTTCATCGGAGTGCTTCATCGTTACAAAGGAGAGTATACTTCATCGATACATTTAGGATTTAGAAATAGGGAATGCTTCATCGATACACATGCACATAGAGTACTTTATCGGAGTGCTTCATCATTACACAGGACAGTACTTCATCAATACATGTTTAGCATTAGGATTTAGGATTTAGGGATAGGGAATGCTTCATCGATACACATGCACATAGAGTATTTCATCGGAGTGCTTCATCATTACACAGGAGAGTACTTCAACAATACATGTTTAGCATTTAGGATTTAGGATTTAGGGATAGGGAATGCTTCATCGATACACATGCACATAGAGTACTTCATCGAAGTGCTTTATCGTTACACAGGTAAGTACTTCATTGATACATGTTTAGCATTTAGGATTAAGGATTTAGGATTTAGGGATAGGGAATGCTTCATCGATACACATGCACATAGATAACTTCATCGGTGTGCTTCATCATTACACAGGAGAGTACTTCAACGATACATGTTTAGCATTTAGGATTTAGGGATAGGGAATGCTTCATCGATACACATGCACATAGAGTACTTCATCGAAGTGCTTCATCATTACACAGGAGAGTACTTCATCGATACATGTTTAGCATTTAGGATTTAGGATTTAGGGATAGGGAATGCTTCATCGATACACATGCACATAGAGTACTTCATCAGAGTGCTTCATTATTACACAGGAGAGTACTTCAACAATACATGTTTAGCATTTAGGATTTAGGATTTAGGGATAGGGAATGCTTCATCGATACAGATGCACATAGAGTATTTCATCGGAGTGCTTCATCATTACACAGGAGAGTACTTCAACGATACATGTTTAGCATTTAGGATTTAGGGATAGGGAATGCTTCATCGATACACATGCACATAGAGTACTTCATCGCAGTGCTTTATCGTTACACAGGAGAGTACTTCATTGATACATGTTCAGCATTTAGGATTTAAGGTTTAGGATTTAGGATTTAGGGATAGGGAATGCTTCATCGATACACATGCACATAGAGTACTTCATCGGAGTGCTTCATCGTTACACAGGTGAGTACTTCATTGATACATGTTTAGCATTTAGGATTTAGGGTTTAGGATTTAGGACTTAGGGATAGGGAATGCTTCATCGATACACATGCACATAGAGTACTTCATCGAAGTGCTTCATTATTACATAGGACAGTACTCAATCGGAATGCGTCATTGATACACATGCACAGAGTACTTAACATAGTTCAGAATGCTTCACTGATATAGTGTGAGTTGCATCATTGATACCACGTATGAGTAATCGGAGTGTTTCGTTGATACTCAGGTGAGTACTTCATTAGTACACATGTGCATGATCCATTAGATTCATCTGAGAGTGTTTCACTGAAAAATAAAGAATTGAAGAATGATTATTATCAATATGATAGGTAGACACTCACATCAGATAGATACACTCATAGTAAGTACACTCATTACATACATAATAATACATATAGTGTAATTTGATATATACATACATAATTATATACACACATGTTATATACATAAATACATACACACAAGACAGATCATACACACAAGATACATGTACTTACATTCCCAATATTAAATACTATATCAGAGATCAAGGAACTAATGTTTCCAAAGTCTGACATGTAGCTTAGCACATTGCTTCTTTGGTTCAATAATATTAGTTCAGGGAATGTATGAAGTATAGCACATTTGAGTAGTAAATATACACTTCATGACTTTAACACTCTAAAAACATGAGTGATGTGAAGAAGATCTTTAAGACTCTGAGAACACTTTAAAAGTTTCAATATCGCTGGTGTTAATTCTCCAACTCCAGTACTATCAGACTTGTACCTTTAGCTGAAGATATTTCTATTTGTGTACCAATTGCAAGCTCTAAGAAGAAGAAGTGATGAATGAATAGTGAGATATATACAAAGGAGCAATAGATGAATGGATAGATAAATGAACAAGAATGGATAACACATAATTATATAAATTAAATAATAATTATGTAGATACACTAAAACATAAATGATAACATATGATACTTGTGTATGGTAAACACTTACTTCTCAGACTGTTCTACTGTAGTTCACTAATAAGAGAAGAGGTACATATTACCAGTTGAACATTAGCTATTGTCATCTTCTGAACATTCTGTCATTAGTGCATTGTAAGAGCAACAGCTAGGAGAGATTTCTGGAATGTATCAGATCTGATAGGAATGTAGCATCTATCTGCACGACCGATCATGATTGAGTAGTGTATAGCTCTACTATACGACCTTAGTCCATGATCATCAGTGTAGTATTTGGTGACTACAGACATCTAAACATAAGAAGATAAGGAACAATTATTGGATATGATAGGACAACAAACAGATAGACAGATATACACAGACACCATATACATATACAATGTATACATTTAGTATACTCATTCTACTACATACATATATACATACACAGATAAATACATTATGTATGCAACATATGACACAAATAAAATAAGGTACATATTTAATACATAATTGTATATGTCTGCACATACATACAAATGTTCACAGTATGTACATGTATGTATGTATGTACATATAATATTATACAAACATAAATACATATACATACACTTATACTTACATTCCTAGAATTAATGAGACACATGCCCATACTCTGATATCAGAGATCCAGGAACTGCATCAGACGTCTTGCATACAGCTCTTTAACTAAGCTCTCTAAACAGTTACTACACAGGTGGGGAAGAGATATTCCAGACACTGAGAGCACTAAAGAATTTGAATCGTCAACTTCATCATCCTCTTTTAGCCTGAAGAAAGGAATATATGAGTGATGATTAATGAATAGATATGGAAAGAATTGGATAGGTAAATGGACACATGGATAGATGCATATATATGCAAATTAGATGTAAATTAATTAATACAGATAATGAATATACTGATGAGGATGCGTAAATGACAACATATTACTTGTGATAATCACTCACTTCTCAGACTGATCTGTTGTAGTTTGATAGTAAGTTGTGTCCAATCAAAGATAAGAGGTATATATCATCAGTCTGTTCAAATTTTTTACTATTGTTATCTTCTGCGTCATCATTATGTCTCTACTCTAGACTGATAAGATTATCAGTAAACTCTTGATGACTTTATGAATTATGTTGCTATTGTTCGATAATGTTTGTGTGTCTTTCAAAATACGATGATTTCTTGATGTGCTTGCAAAGCGTATTGATACCATGTTTGTGCCATATGTGATGTAATTAAAGTTGCCATCTATTACGATAGATTACCCAAACTGATTACAGCTATTCATCCTGCAGGAAGTGTCTTACACAATCGGAGATAGATAAATAAAATTATCTTGAGGAACTAGTCCTGAATCCACAACATTGATGGATAGAGATATTAAAAGGTGACATGCCATTAAAGATTGTTGGTTGAGTGAAAGCTGAGGCTACATCAATCAATGTTGTTCAGATTGAAACCCTACCCTTCAAGTACCCCTAGGATTGAAGGACATGTCCAAGCTATGTACTGCGAATGCGTATAAGCTATTGATAGACATGTAGCTGGAGAAAATAGAAGAAATATGCTGAGACATATTTATAGGTGATATTTACTATAAACACAAGTTGTCTTAATGTTCCTACTATTTGATAAAGTTTACATGTCTTTCAAAACATAGTGTTTTCTTGATGTCTTTGTGAAGTGTATTGGTGCCATTGTTAATGTTTGTGCTATATGTGATGTCGTTTATTATGTTGACGTGTTTCTGACGTTATTATGAGCCAAAGGGATTGGTAAAAGAGAAGAAATATGCCAAGAAATATTTCCTGAAGACATTTATAATAAAAACGCGTTGTACAATACACATAAATTAATTATCTTGTGAAGAGTTTTGGTACCATGGACAGAGAGTTTAAAGGTGTCACACTGTTAAAAATTGCATCGTATTGGTAACAACTGAGTACCATTGGTGAAGGGAGATTGTTCAGTAGAATCAATACCCTCCATGTACCCCTAGGATCAAGGGACATGTCATAGCTAGGTACTGTGAATGCGTATAAGCTACTGACAGATTTGTAGCTGAGAAATATTAACCAAAGACATTTATGTGATAAACATGTGTTGCCATGATATGAAGATAAAATGAAATAGATCTTGCAATCATTTCCATTATGTCACTCTTGTTTAATTTCTTGTTTGTATACTAGTGAGTTTTGTGAGTTGAGGATTTTTCTGAAGTGTGATTATAATATCTATTGTGTAGTGTTCATATGTATATCTTATATGATAGGAGAAAATACTAAAGTTTATAACTGGTATGATATATGTAGTCAGTAGTGATATGTAAGATGAACTGGAAATATACTATACTACAAGAGAATAGACTAATTTGAAGTGACTTGTTCATCACTTTTGATTTTGTCTTCTCTCTCCTTGGGTTTCATAGGTACTTTGAAGTGACTTGTTGTTTATCGTTATCTGTTTCATTTACACTCTCATTAGGTTTCATAGTCACACTATAACCAGACAATTCTGAGCGAATAGACCTGCTATCTTCACTTCCGCAATACCCTGTGTCTACTGTACTAATGCTGGTAAGTGATATTTGTGAGATGGATCTCAAACCAACCAAAGGTCTAAATTCATACAGTAATTTCACAATATTATGACGACGATATCTGGAAGCCAAGTCAAGTGGAGATTTACCTTCACTATCAACTACTCTGGAATCAGCACCTGATTCAAGTAGTATTCTCACAATATCAATATGTCCATATTGTGAAGCAAGATGAAGTGCTGTAATACCTGCTACTGCTTGATAATTAATATTAATATCACCATGTTCTATCAACTGTTTCACAATCTGAGTGTGCCCTTTACCACTTGCTATCATAAGAGGACTCCACACTTTGGCGATTGACTCTATATTAGGAGCAGCACCAGCATTGAGAAGAGTAGAGACAATAACTGAGTGACCATTCTGACTGGCAAGATATAAAACTGTTGTTCCATTATTGCTGTCAACATTAGGATCTGCTTTGGCTTTCAACAGTAGCTCAACAACCTCATTATGGCCAATTTCACTAGCTACTAGGAGAGGAGTCCACCCTTCACTACCTGCCAAATTAGGATCAGCTCCAGATGTTAGAAGGGTAGAGACAACAGCAGAATGACCATTCACACTTGCAGTATAAATAGCAGATGTACCATCATCTAAAGTAGCATTGGGATCAGCTTCAGCACTCAACAGTAGCTCAACGATATCATTACAACCATTCTCACTAGCTACTAGAAGAGGAGTCCGCCCATTACTACCTGCCAAATTAGGATCAGCACCAGATGTTAGAAGGGTAGAGATGACAGCAGAATGACCATACACAGTTGCAGTGTAAATAGCAGATGTACCATCATGTAAAGTAGCATTGGGATCAGCTTCAGCACTCAACAGTAGCTCAACGATATCCTTACGACCATTTTGACTAGCTACTAGAAGAGGAGTCCACCCATTACTACCTGCCAAATTAGGATCAGCACCAGATGTTAGAAGGGTAGAGATGACAGCAGAATGACCATTCACAGTTGCAGTGTAAATAGCAGATGTACCATCATGTAAAGTAGCATTGGGATTAGCTTCAGCACTCAACAGTAGCTCAACGATATCCTTACGACCATTTTGACTAGCTACTAGAAGAGGAGTCCACCCATTACTACCTGCCAAATTAGGATCAGCACCAGATGTTAGAAGGGTAGAGATGACAGCAGAATGACCATTTACAGTTGCAGTATAAATAGCAGATGTGCCATCATGTAAAGTAGCATTGGGATCAGCTTCAGCACTCAACAGTAACTCAACGATATCATTACAACCATTCTCACTAGCTACTAGAAGAGGAGTCCGCCCATTCCTACCTGCCAGATTAGGATCAGCACCAGATTTGAGAAGGGTAGAAACGACAGCAGAATGACCATTATGACTACCTATAAGAAGAGGAGTCCATCCATCACTTTCTGCCATATTGGGATCAGCACCAGATGTAAGAAGGGTAGAGACAACAACAGAATGACCATTCTGACTAGCTACATAAATAGCTGTTGTACCATCTTTTAAATAAGCATTAGAATTAACTTTGGCTTTCAATAGTACCTTAACTACGTCATTATGACCATTCTGACTACCTATCATAAGAGGAGTCCACCCATCGTTATTTGCCAAATTAGGATCAGCACCGGCTTTGAGAAGGTTAGAGACGATAACGGAATGACCATACCAACTAGCAATATAAATAGCTGTTGCTCCATCCCTTAAAAAAGTATTAGGATCACCTTTGGCATTCAACAGTAGCTCAACAACATCATTGTGACCCTTCTCACTAGCTACTATGAGAGGAGTAAACCCATCACTATCTGCCAAATTAGGATCAGCACCATATTTGAGAAGAGTAGAGACAATAACAGAGTGACAATTTTCACTAGCCAGATAAATAGCTGTTGTTCCATCTATCAAGCTTGTATTAGGATCAACTTTGGCCTTCAACAGCAACTCCACAACATCATTATGACCATTATGACTACCAATAAGAATTGGAGTCCACCCATCACTATTTGCCAAATTAGGATTAGCACCAGATGTAAGAAGGGTAGAGATAACAACAGAATGACCATTCTCACTAGCTATATAAATAGCTGCTGCCCCGTTAATGTTACAAGCATTAGGATTAACTTTGGCCTTCAATAGTATCTCAACTACCTCATTATGACCATTACCACTACCTATCATAAGAGGAGTCCTCAGGCTATTAGTAGTGACTTCAGGTGAAATGCCAGTTGCCAGTAATGTATGAATTAAATCAGTATGACCATTAAGGCATGCTAAATGAAATATAGTCATTCCTTCGCTATCTCGAAGCTTCATTGCAGAATAAGTAGCGAGCTTACCTTCGAGCATATGTAAGATAGTATCACACCCTACTGCTAGAAGAAGCTCAACAGCTATAACATTTCGTAACTCAACAGCTTGTAAGAATGCTGATTCTAGGATATGACACCCTTCATTAGGTCCCTCATATAATACCTTATCATCTATCTTGAGGGATATCACACCTACAACTTTCAGGAGATCAGGAGACACTGTGTCTAATACACTTGTATCAATATCAGGAATTACCCAGCTAACACAAATACAACCATCTTCTATTCTAATTTGTGCAGCGTAATCATATATATTTTGAAATATCAGTTTAGCTAGCTTATCGAATTTTTTTAGTGTGACATTACCCCAAAAATCACGTGTTTTCAATTCGATAATTTTATGATTACCACATAAATGTCTCATTTCTTTTATAAGTTTCATAAGATGTTTTATCTTTGTGGACTCCTTGAATCTCTCAAGCTTGTTTGTATAATTTTTAAGAAGCTTTACTAAAGGCTTTTCATTGTTAAGAAACTTATTTACAAGGTAAGTGAGAATATAATAATTGAGAAAACAATAATGTTGACGCATTCTTGTGAATACTCTCTCAAGAGTAGCTACTTCTGTTGAAAGAGGTTCTAGCTCATACACCTCTTGTAGGACTACCTGTATATCATGAATTGATATTGATTTCTTCTGTAGCACTCGTCTGATTTCTAGTACTAAACTTGCAAAACTAGTAATTATTTCAGTAAATTCTCTGTAAATACTCTTATCAATATATATATGTTTATGATCATATGTTTCACTCACTCTATTAGTCTCCATCTTGGTCTCACGTGGCAGGAGGGGCTGGCTATACGAAACTATTTCCATCTCTTGTGAGTCACTTCCTGTTTCTTGTTTCTCACTACGTGGTGGTGATGAAAGGTATAAGGATGAGACTGTCTGAGCATACTTGTCACGTATTTGATCAGCAAGGTAGTTATTATGGATCTTTGTGAGAGCATCAGTAATGGCATTCCAAGAAACTGGTTTAGTACGAGACTGGAAACATTTAAACAGTTCAATTAAACATCTCTGAGTTCCTTTACTCCCATGGTTCTCTGCAATAACATCCAATTCAGGAGTAGATATACCCAAAAAAATACCAAAATCATACCATTTAGGACCAACAGATTCTAACTCTGATGTGAACAGATCAACAGTTGGAAGAGGAATTTGGTCAGACATGTCTGCATGCAGGGTAACTATCAGACCACACCTTGATAGTTAATAATAGTTATTATAAGAATTAAAGAATATGTCCACAACAAATTGTAGTTAGTGAAATCACATAACATATACTCATGCACTTGTACAATTTATTAGAGAGTGTTTTAAAGTTGTGAGAGTATATCTGAGTATCAGTTTCTTCAGTATAAGAACTGGAGACATTCCAGTAACCATAAGGTTCAAACTACTACATGTATATATATAATTATATATATATGTAATTATATCACCATGTATGTATCAGTAATACAAACGTCAACTATAAATTTATCTTCTGTGAGGTGGTTATTACGTGTGTAATCAACCTCAGTCAAGATGATGAAGGTTTTAAATTATATGGTCTCATCAAGATGATCTTCCTATGATGAGGAATAATGAAAAAAAAAACTAAGTGATGAGAAGAACAATAAACAGAATTGAGTAATTAAAAAAATAAATAGACAACATGTCATGTTAAATGATATCATGAGATATTATATGGAGACTAACAGACAACCAAAGAGATATGCACACATATATATATAATTAATTCATATACCACAATGAATCAGACTACAAAACAACTAATCATAGTGTTTCTCCCTATACAATATGTAAAGCAAATTAGAGCTGTTGTTTAGAGCTGTTGTTTCATATGTACATACATTCATAAATGCATGTGAATGTACATATATACATACAACACACACAAACCTCCTTCACACATGATATATCACTAGACAATACATCTAAAGTAGAGAGAGGAAATTAAATAAAGTAACAAGTAATAAACAATAATATTATTATTGCTATTATTAAGAAGTCAAGTCTATAATTAATGTTTACTAGTCATCCAAATGGACATACATGTAATCCTAAAATTCTGTTAAAACAAATAATCAATTAGCAACCACATATGTATGCATTCATGTATATATTAATGTATATAAAAAATATTACATAATATACAAACAAATATATACATATGTAACTTACACAAATATGTATATATATATTATTCTTTTTAAATTTTACTATATCCTGTTACTTGGTGTTAGTTTAATTAGGTACAATAAGGGAAATATATGATTAGTATACTATATACAAGTATAGTTACATATACTGTATTTATATTGTATTGTACATAACTCAATTAATAATATACTCTCCCACTAGAATAATTGTAGCTAAGTAAACTGACAAATTAAAAGTTATGATGATTGAAATGGTTAAAAATTATAATTATATTGTTGACATTTCTAAAATACAAGAGCTACTTTAAGTATAAGTTAGTGACCACTCCCGAGTGCTGTATGCCAAATATTTTGCTGTGACGTCACAAGCGTTTTGAGGGCTACAAGCCCGAGAATGCTGGTGATGTCACAGCACGATATTTGGCATACAATGCTCATGATTGGTCAATAATGTGTTTGTAACATGACAACCATTGCCAATCTAAATAAACCACTAATAATATTGCTGTGACACAATATAATCATGTCTAAACCACTGGGTGGTCCCTTTGAAGTTCTATGGTATCATGTCACAACTATAGTTTATATCCTGTAAGTGTTAAATAATATGAAAAGTGTGATATGATCTCACAAGTTACTGTTCATATATGTTATGTTATACAATATACATGTGTACATACATACATACATGTACATGTACATGTACTAGTGCTGGGAAAAGGTTCAAAGCTTCACTGCCACACTGTGAGAGCAATATTAATATAAACACCTTTGAACATGAATTAGCTTTTGCTGATGAAGTTAAAATTGAATAATGCTTTCCAACCTTTATGCCAGCCCTAGTACATACATAATACTACATATTGTGCCCCTATATACATAGAAATAGTTATATATAAGTACATAATTAATTAATACTGTTTCGTATCACAAAGTGTCTATGAATTACATTTCTAATATCAGGTGTAACTCCCACTTTATATTACACAAGTACTAAACAGTTAATACAGTGTGATATGAATAACGGTTAATATATGTATGTACTTTCCTTATACATGTATGTATGCAAAAACACATATATTTACATTCACATTTCTGAAGAGACACATGTCCTTACTCTCTCAAGTCACACAGTGAGGAACTGTAATGTTTTGAAAGTTTGACAGCACACTGGTTAGTTTCTCTTAGTTCAGAAAACGTATGAACTATACCTCTCTGTGGAAATGTGCACGCACACACATAATTACAGAAATACACATACAAACACACATACACTGTATATACACACAAACACACATATGGACACACATATCACTGCGAAATTATTAAAATGACCAATTTATCAGAATAGCATAAATTTCAATTTAGTTTGTGGCTAAATGCATGATGTTACTATGACATTATGTGTAGCAAGTATAAAAATGTATACTAAATTACATATATGTGTTTATAGATTTCCAAGCCCTTTCATTGGCCACAACTGCCAGATATAATTACTTCAATTGATAAAGTAAATTGTTGGCATGAAATACGAGTACACAGCACCTAAATGTATACTGCTTCAATTAATTGGTTATAATTAGCACAAAGTAGTTGTGGCTTTAGCATGTGTGTATCTATAAGAACCTGAATGACACACAAACACACATATGTACACACATATACATAAACACAAACACACACACATAATTACACAAATATACATACAAACACACATACACAGTATATACACATATATGCACACACATATACATAAACACACTCACATAATTACACAAATATACATACAAACACACATACACAGTATATACACACATATGCACACACATATACATAAACACACACACATAATTACACAAATATACATACAAACACACATACACAGTATATACACATATATGCACACACATATACATAAACACACACACATAATTACACAAATATACATACAAACACACATACACAGTATATACACATATATGCACACACATATACATAAACACACTCACATAATTACACAAATATACATACAAACACACATACACAGTATATACACACATATGCACACACATATACATAAACACACACACATAATTACACAAATACACATACAAACACACATACACAGTACATACACACATATGCACACACATATACATAAACACACTCACATAATTACACAAATATACATACAAACACACATACACAGTATATACACACATATGCACACACACATACATAAACACACACACATAATTACACAAATATACATACAAACACACATACACAGTATATACACACATATGCACACATATATACATAAACACACACACACATAATTACACAAATACACATACAAACACACATACACAGTATATACACACATATGCATACATATCACTATAAATATTAGTGGGTTATTTAATCCTCATTTGGTTACATTAGTTTCAGTACAATATTAATGATAGATTATAAGTATAATTCAATACTGATTTCTATTCTTACTAGGTAATATTTATTACAAGTAGTAATTTATTTCTATTGATATTAATCTATATTGACTAGTATATAAAGTATATGATATAATCAAAACCAATACACATATAATAGTATTTAAATCCAATACAACTACATGTATGTGCTATCTTCTCTAATATCTGTGGTGTGTATCGGGAGTTATTTACTATTATATGTACAAATTTTTATGTACATTATTATGCTAATTACTCTGGAATGAGGCATATACCATCTGTTGTTTTCATAGATGTTAGAATGGGAATGATAATAATACACCACAGGTACTGTACATTATATTAATACTGTTTTTGTTACTACATGCTTTATTATGACATGTACTTTATATACTAGACAATATAGATCAAGATTAAATGAAAATATTACCTAACAGGAGAAACAAATCAGTATTGAGGAAAATAGAATTACATTAAAACACTGTAATAAAATGGAAGGTTAAATAACCCATTACCTTTTACAGTGACATACATACAGAAATACACATCAACACACACCTGCACAGAGCCATGCACAAATATACATACAGTGTTTACAGACACACATAAACACAGATATGCATAGACATACAAACATATACACACACAGACACACATATACATACACACAGACACAGATATGCATACACATATATATATACACACAGACACATAAACAGAGAAATGATAAACAAATTGCTTTAATAAAAGTACCTCTTTTTAAGTTTCATTTGTTCCTGAACATATGTAGTACTCTTATCCTCACTATTAATAGTAAGATCTGCTTCGACACCTTTTTCCAGTATTCATTCATAATCTTTAAGATACACATAATAGGTATAGTGTATATACAATGTATTAGTAGTATTATTATTCTCTTCATATTTATCATCAGGTGACTCTGTAATAATAAATAAATAAAAGCATCAAATATTTCTATGTTCTATACAATAGAGTTTGGAAGCATAGGTCAACAATGACTAGTGTATGCATTATTGAGAAAACAATTACATAGCACCAAATAAGCTTTTTGGGTCAATGGATGCCATTTGAGTGTATCGAAAATACTAACACACAAACACACACCTTCGTAAAACTCTATCTCTTTATCCCTGACAAGAAATAGAGTACGTAAGAAATCCTTTGACTTCTGAATAGTATCTTCCTATACTAATTATTATGAAGAGGTTAATAAAATGAGTACTCATGTTTGAAAATGAAACAATGTATAAGTATATTAATTAACAAATACATTACTACAGATCACTCTATAACATACAGCTGCTTCCTCATCTTCTTCTTCAGATGTACTAGATTCTTCATCTGATATCTCACCATACTTGTCTTGTACTATTATATATTATAATTATACGTATGCATGTAATATCTAATGTACTTTTAAAATACAGTCTTATAAATACACAAGATGATGATAATACTATATATATCACTTACATTTTGATAACTCTTCTGATCTCTTTCTCTTCTCATATTGATCAGCATAAGTCTTGTTAATAGTTAACCCCGCCATGTTTCATACTATCACCACGTGGTTAACACACCTACTAATTAATTTTAGATGTCTACTATGAATAATTAATTTTTAAATTATACCAGATTACACAAAAATAAATAATAGACTGTTAGTTTACAATAGTGTATGAAAGAGAATAAATAGATGTGAAACATAAAATAATTACAAATATGTAAGATATATTGAATAGTGTATGAATTATAATATATGTATGAGTTGTGTATCAGTGACAAATATGTGTCGAAACGTCTAGTTGGCTTATAAAATATGTTTGACAGTCGTGGGATTGTTATCAAAGAGATTTCATTATTTACTAAAATGTTGCAAAACTTAAGAGATTTACTGGTAGCTTAAGATGGATTATGATGATAGCAGAGCTTAGAGAGTACAAAAGTATCCTTAACATCAACTAATCTTCATCATTACACAGGTGAGTACTTCATTGATACATGTTCAGCATTTAGGATTTAAGGTTTAGGATTTAGGAAAAGGAAATATAGTACTTCATCGGAGTGCTTCATCGTTACACAGGTGAGTACTTCATTGATACATGTTTAGCATTTAGGATTTAAGGTTTAGGATTTAGGGATGGGGAATGCTTCATCGATACACACGCACATAGAGTACTTCATCGGAGTGCTTCATTGTTACACAGGTGAGTACTTCATTGATACATGTTTAGCATTTAGGATTTAGGGTTTGGGGTTTATGACTTAGGTATAGGGAATGCTTCATCGATACACATGCACATAGAGTACTTCATCGGAGTGCTTCATCATTACACAGGTGAGTACTCAATCGGTATGCCTCATCAATACGCATGCATAGAGTACTTAACATAGTTCGGAATGCTATACCACATATGAGTAATCGGAGTGTTTCATTGATACTCAGGTGAGTACTTCATCGGTACACATGTGCATGATTCATTAGATTCATATGAGAGTGTTTTGCACTGAAAAATAAAGAAATGAAGAATGATTATTATTAATATGATAGGTAGACACTCACATCAGACAGATACATTCATAGTGAATACACTCAATACATACAATGTACACTGTAAAAATTAGTGGGTTATTTTAACCCTTGTTTGGTAACATGAGTTTCAATACAATATTAATTATTAATATGCTCCTGAGACTATAATATTATCTATATTTACCAGTATATAAGGACATGCTATAATAAAGTAATTTAGATACAAAGGATATTTTTTGTTATTATAAGTACAAATTTGAGTACATAACACGTATTCTGAAAGTATATCTGTTGTTTCACAGGTGTTATAATGGGAATTATAGGTATAATGTGTGGTGTAAATACACCACACATTATACCTATAATAATTGTTATAATGGGAATTATAGGTATAATGTGTGGTGTAAATACACCACACATTATACCTATAATAATTATTATCATGCTATATACATTGTATTGCTGTTTTTGTTACTATGCTTTATATACTAGTCAATATAGATCAAGATGAATTGAAACTAGTACTTGTAAATATTACCTAACAAAAAAAAACAAATTAGCATTGAGGAAAGTAACATTACAATGAAACTCCTGTAACCAACTGAAGGTTAAATAACCTATTATGTTTTACAGTGTACATAATAATACATATAGTGTAATTTGGTATATACACACATAATTATATACATACATGTTTATATACATAAGACTCTGAGGACACTTTAAAGGTTTCAATATTTCTGGCATTAACTCTCTAGTCTCCAATACTATCAGACTTGCCTCTTAGGCTAAGGATATTTCTATTTGTGTATCTGAGGAGAGTGATGAATGGATAGTAAGATATATACAAAAGAACAGTGGACGAATGGATAGATGAATGGACAAGAATGGATAAGATTTATGAATTAAATGATACATAAATACACTAAAACGATAACATATGTTACTTGTGTATGGTAATCACTTACTTCTCAGACTGCTTCTCTAGTAAGAGAAGAGGTATATATTACGAGTCTATTTACAATTAGCTACTGTCATCTTCTGAACATTCTGTCACGAGTCCATTGTAAGAGCAACAGCTAACCATATTAGGAGAGGTTTCTGGAATGTCACAGACCCAATAGGAAGATAGCATCTACCTGTACATGATATGCAGTAGTGTATTGCTCTACTATACGACCTTAGTCCATGATCATCAGTGTAGTATTTGGTAACTACAAACATCTAAACATAAGAAGATTAGGAACTATCATTGGATGTAATAGGATAACAAACAGATAGACAGATATACACAGACACCAAATACATATACAATGTGTATACATTTAGTATACTCATTCTACTACATACATATATACATACACAGATAAATACATTATGTATGCAACATATGACACAAATAAATAAAGTTACATATTTAATACATAATTGTATATGTCTGCACATACATACAAATGTTCACAGGTACGTATATAATATATATATATATATATATATATAATATGTATGTACACACACACACACACATATATATATATAGGCATAAATACATAATTATATGAAAATAAGCCATATATACACTTATACTTACATTCCTAGTATTAATTAGACACATGCCCATACTCTGATAACAGAGATCCAGGAAC
Organism: Petrosia ficiformis; assembly: GCA_947044365.1. NCBI lineage: Eukaryota > Metazoa > Porifera > Demospongiae > Haplosclerida > Petrosiidae > Petrosia > Petrosia ficiformis. Next base: position 5,106,459 of record OX345647.1, read on the forward strand.
TGCATCTTACATACAGCTCTTTAACTAAGCTCTCTAAACAGTTACTACACAGGTGGTGAAGAGATCTTCCAGACACTGAGAGCACTACAGAATTTGAATCGTCAACTTCATCATCCTCTTTTAGCCTGAAGAAAGGAATATATGTGATGATTAATGAATGGATAGGTAAATGGATACATGGATAGATGATTATACCTGCAAATTACTAATTAATATAGATAATGAATTATATTGATGAGGATGCATAAATGACTTGTGATAATCACTCACTTCTCAGACTGATCTCTTGTAGTTTGATAGTAAGTTGTATCCAATCAAAGATATATCACCAGTCTGTTCAAATATTACTATTGTCATCTTCTGCATGTCTCTACTATATACTGATAAGATCATCAGTAAATTTTTGATGACTTTGTGAGTTATGTTGCCATTGTTCAATAACGTTTGTGTGTCTTTAAAAACATGATGATTTTTTGATGTGCTGGCAAAGAGTATTGGTACTATGTTTGTGCCATATGTGATGTAATTAAAGTTACCAACTATTACAATAGATTAGCCAAACTGATTACAGCTATTCATCATGCAGGAAGTGTCTTACACAATCGCAGATATATAAATATGTTTATCTTGAGGAAGTAGTCACGAATCCACAACATTGATGAATAGAGAGATTAAAAGGTTACATGACATTAAAGATTGAGGCTTACTACATCAATCAATGTTGTTCAGATTGAAACCCTACCCTCCAAGTACCCCTAGGATCAAGGGACATGTCCTAGCTAGGTACTGTGAATGCGCATAAGCCACTGACAGATATGTAGCTGGAGAAAACAGAAAAACTATGCTGAGAAATATTTATAGATGATATTTACGATAAACACAAGTTGTCTTGATGACTTTATGAAGTATGTTGCTATTATTTGATAATGATTACATGTCTTTAAATGTAGTGTTTTCTTGATGTCTTTGTGAAGTGTATTGGTGCCATTGTTAATGTCTGTGCCATATGTAATGTAGTTTATTATATTGACAATTTTCTGACATTATTATGTGCCAAACAGATCGGTAAAAGAGAAGAAATATGCCAAGAAATATTTTCTGGAGACATTTACAATAAAAACGCGTTGTACAATACACATAAATTAATTATATATTAATTGTCTTTGTGAAACGTCTTGGTACCATTGATGGACAGAGAGTTTAAAGGTGTCACACCATTAAAATTGCTGGTTGAAGGGAGGTTGTTCTGTAGTAACAACACCCTCCATGTACACCTAGAATTGAGGGACATACCGCTAGGTACTGCAGCGAATGCATATAAGCCATTGCCAGATCTGTAGCTGGAGAGACACAAGAGCTATGCCAAGAAATATTTACCAAAGATATTTATGCGAGAAACACGTGTTGCCATGATACAAAAATAAAATGAATTAGATGTTGTTATCATTTCCATTATGTCACTAATGTTTAATTTCTTGTTTGTATACTAGTAAGTTTTGTGAGTTGAGGATCTTATGAAGTGTGATTATAATATCTATTGTGTAGTGTTCATATGTATATCTGATATGATAGGAGAAAATACTAAAGTTTATAACTGGTATGATATATGTAGTCAATAGTGATATGTAAGATAAACTGGATACTACAAGAGAATAAGAATTATATCTTGAGAATATACTAGTTTGAATTGACTTGTTACTATTAGTTTCATACGTAGTTAGACATTAGTCAATATCACTACAATCAGATGAGTGAAGTGAATGAAGAGACTTCACATCATCTTCTTCAGAGCTCCCAGTGTCTCTGTATTCCGTGGTAATTGATGAGAATGATCTTGAAACTTTCCTTTTAAACCGACGTGTAGATGTTTTAGGTGTAGAAAACACAGTGTCTGTTGCCCTAAAGCCGGTAAGTATTAGTTTTAAGAAGGATTCGACTATATCATGATGTCCATGTTTGCAAGCAAGGTCACATGGAGACATACCTGCACTATAAACTAATCTGGAATCAGCACCTGATGCAAGAAGTATTCTCACAATATCAATATGTCCATAATGTGAAGCAAGATGAAGTGCTGTAATGCCTTCTACTGCTTGATAATTAATATTGATATCACCATATTCTAACAACTGCTTCACTACCTCAGTATGACCTTTACTACTGGCAATAAAAAGAGGAGTCCACCCACCACTTTTTGCTATATTGGGATCAGCACCAGATGAAAGAAGGGTAGAGACGACAACAGAATGACCATTCTGACTAGCTATATAAATAGCTGTTGTGCCATCCTTTAAACAAGCATTAGGATTTACTTTGGCCTTCAATAGTATCTCAACTACCTCATTATGACCTTCATGACTACCTATCATAAGAGGAGTCCACCCATCACTTTTTGCTATATTGGGATCAGCACCAGATGTAAGAAGGGTAGAGACGACAACAGAATGACCATTCTGACTAGCTATATAAATAGCTGTTGTGCCATCCTTTAAAAAAGCATTAGGATTAACTTTGGCCTTCAATAGTATCTCAACTACCTCATTATGACCTTCCTGACTACCTATCATAAGAGGAGTCCACCCATCATGTTCTGCCATATTAGGATTAGCACCAGATGCAAGAAGGGTAGAGACGACAACAGAATGACCATTCTGACTGGCTATATAAATAGCTGTTACCCCGTCATTGTTACAAGCATTAGGATTACCTTTGGCCTTCAATAATATCTCAACTACCTCATTATGACCATTACCACTACCTATCATAAGAGGAGTTGACCCATCACTAGTTGCCATATTAGGATCAGCACCAGATGTAAGAAGGGTAGAGACGACAACAGAATGACCATTCAGACTAGCTATATAAATAGCTGTTGTGCCATCCTTTAAACAAGCATTAGGATTAACTTTGGCCTTCAATAGTATCTCAACTACCTCATTATGACCATTCTGACTACCTATCATAAGAGGAGTCGACCCATTACCTTTTGCTATATTAGGATCAGCACCAGATGTAAGAAGGGTAGAGACGACAACAGAATGACCATTCTGACTAGCTATATAAATAGCAGTTGTGCCATCCTTTAAACAAGCATTAGGATTAACTTTGGCCTTCAATAATATCTCAACTACCTCATTATGCCCTTCCTGAAAACCTATCATAAGAGGAGTCCACCCATTACCTTTTGCTATATTAGGATCAGCACCAGATGTAAGAAGGGTAGAGACGACAACAGAATGACCATTCTGACTAGCTATATAAATAGCAGTTGTGCCATCCTTTAAACAAGCATTAGGATTAACTTTGGCTTTCAATAGTATCTCAACTACCTCATTATGACCATTCTGACTACCTATCATAAGAGGAGTCCACCCATCACTCGTTGCCATATTAGGATCAGCACCAGATGTAAGAAGGGTAGAGACGACAACAGAATGACCATTCCGACTAGCTATATAAATAGCTGTTACCCTGTTATTGTTACAAGCATTATGATTAACTTTGGCCTTCAATAATATCTGAACTACCTCATTATGACCATTACCACTACCTATCATAAGAGGAGTCGACCCATCACTAGTTGCCATATTAGGATCAGCACCAGATGTAAGAAGGGTAGAGACGACAACAGAATGACCATTCCGACTAGCTACATAAATAGCTGTTGTCCCGTTATTGTTACAAGCATTAGGATTAACTTTGGCTTTCAATAGTATCTCAACTACCTCATTATGACCATTCTGACTACCTATCATAAGAGGAGTCCACCCATCACTCGTTGCCATATTAGGATCAGCACCAGATGTAAGAAGGGTAGAGACGACAACAGAATGACCATTCCGACTAGCTATATAAATAGCTGTTACCCTGTTATTGTTACAAGCATTATGATTAACTTTGGCCTTCAATAATATCTGAACTACCTCATTATGACCATTCTGACTACCTATCATAAGAGGAGTCGACCCATTGCTGTTTGCTATATTAGGATCAGCACCAGATGTAAGAAGGGTAGAGACGACAACAGAATGACCATTCTGACTAGCTACATAAATAGCTGTTGTCCCGTTATTGTTACAAGCATTAGGATTAACTTTGGCTTTCAATAGTATCTCAACTACCTCATTATGACCATTCTGACTACCTATCATAAGAGGAGTCCACCCATCACTCGTTGCCATATTAGGATCAGCACCAGATGTAAGAAGGGTAAAGACGACAACAGAATGACCATTCTGACTACCTATCATAAGAGGAGTCGACCCATTGCTGTTTGCTATATTAGGATCAGCACCAGATGTAAGAAGGGTAGAGACGACAACAGAATGACCATTCCGACTAGCTATATAAATAGCTGTTACCCTGTTATTGTTACAAGCATTATGATTAACTTTGGCCTTCAATAATATCTGAACTACCTCATTATGACCATTACCACTACCTATCATAAGAGGAGTCCACCCATCACTCGTTGACATATTAGGATCGGCACCAGATGTAAGAAGGGTAGAGACGACAACAGAATGACCATTCCCACTAGCTACATAAATAGCTGTTGTCCCGTTATTGTTACAAGCATTAGGATTAACTTTGGCTTTCAATAGTATCTCAACTACCTCATTATGACCATTCTGACTACCTATCATAAGAGGAGTCCACCCATCACTCGTTGCCATATTAGGATCAGCACCAGATGTAAGAAGGGTAAAGACGACAACAGAATGACCATTATGACTAGCTACCATAAGAGGGGTTATCCCATTACATAATGCCAAATTAGCTACCTCACCTGTACTCACAGCTAGAAGAAGCTCAACAGCTATAACATTTCCTAACTCAACAGCTTGTAAGAATGATGATTCCAGGATATGACACCCTTCATTAGGTGCCTCATATAATACCTTATCATCTATCTTGAGGGATATCACACCTACAACTTTCAGGAGATCAGGAGACACAGTGTCTAATACACTTGTATCAATATCAGGAATTACCCAGCTAACACAAATACAACCATCTTCTATTCTAATTTGTGCAGCGCAATCATATATATTCTGAAATATCAGCTTCGCTAGCCTCTCAAACTTCTTCAGCACAACTTCACCCCAAACATCACGTGTTTTCAAATGTAGTATTTTATGATTACCACGTAAATCTCTCCTCTCTTTTAGGAGTTTCATAAGATGTTTTATCTTAGCAGACGTTTTGAAGTTTTCAAGCTTGTTTGTGTAATTTTCAAGAAGTTGTACTAAAGGCTTTTCATCGCTAAGAAACATATCTACAAGACATTCAAGAATGTGATAATTAAGAAAACAATAATGTTGACGCACTCGTCCAAAGACTTTATCGAAACTGGATTCTTTTTTTGAAAGAGGCTCTAGCTTACATTGATCGTATAAGACCTCTTGTAACTGATCAATAATTGAATCTGACTTCTTTTGTAGCGCCTGTTTAATAGTTACAACTAGCTTAGCAAACTCCTGGCTTATTTTATTAAACTCGCTACTAATAGTCTTATCAATATAAATATATTTAATATCATGTATTTCACTCACTCTACCAATCTCCATCATTTGTGAGCCACTTCCTGATTTTTCATCTTCCTGTTCCTCACTACGTGCACGTGGTGATGATAGAGGAGATAAGGATGAGACATTAGTCTGAATATACTTGTCACGTATTTGATCAGCAAGGTAGTTATTATGGATCTTTGTGAGAGCATCAGTAATATCATTCCAAGAAACTGGTTTAGTACGAGACTGGAAACATTTAAACAGTTCAATTAAACATCTCTGAGTTCCTTCACTCCCATGATACTTTCCAATAACATCCAATTCAGGAGTAGATATACCCAAAAAAATACCAAGATCATACCATTTAGGACCGACAGATTCTAACTCTGATGTGAACAGATCAACAGTTGGAAGAGGAATTTGGTCAGACATAATTATGTAGATACGTTATGATGAGAATTATGTCAACTTGTACAGTAGATTGAGGAACTCAAAGAAGCCAAAATATGACATACTCTAAAATAAAGTCAACAATCATTATATGAATTTTGTTATTCTCTTCCATATATGGTAAAGAATGTCACATGTTTATTGGGCGTGTCACTAATGAATACACTTAAAGCCACACACAATAATGGGTGTATCCAATGGTTTAGTGATAACAACCACACCTACATATTAAGTTGACATTTATATACTCAATTATACTTTTTAAACTACTTCTATTTCACTACCACATATACATACTGAGGTAAGGGATTGTTGATTTTTAGTTTCTCATCCTCTGTCTGCATTAAATTGTCATTTTACACCATTTGTGCATGTGTAATGACATATGAAAACCACGACAAGTCAACAACGTGGATTTTGATGGTTAACAAGTTTTAAATTGTATTAATAATTATTAATTATAATGAAAGGAACAATGAATATTAATTAAACAAACAATTTAGTACACATACACACATAATAAAATTATTATTATTTATTTGAATATCCTTTTTCTAAAATGAATGTAGAGTAGTAGTTATTAATAGTTATTAATATTAGTGTGTCACTCTGTTTGACTGGTACGTGATTGTCTCACAGTTGATATATTCATTAGTGCTCTCTCCCTACAAATATTAATAATAAAATAATTATTAATATTTATAACATTCTTTATGGTACATTAAGGGTTTTACTTATGGCATGACGGAGGGATGAAATAAAGATAATGTGAGTGCATTATCTAATCTCAACCTTTATTGAGTCCCAGCCAAGTACCACATTATAGTACTGTAAAGAATGATTTAATGTCTATCACTAGTGCATTAAGTAGGTAATACATTCTTAAGTGTACATTATGCTGTTTAAAATGAAATCAGGTGACTAGTATATGAAAATGTGATTGGCTCAATGTCACATATATAATTAATTAATATTAAATTTTATTAATAATTGCACTATGAATATTAATTAGTATTTATTCTTACCTGGCCTTTTTCCCATGTGTTAGTTTTCTATGTATAGTAACCACTGGTTGTAACTGTTGTTGAAAATCTCTAAACTTCCTGGTCAATTCTTTCTGATAATCATATCGTTCTTCACCTAACATCTCTTCATTACGATCCAATCCTTCTTGACACCTGAAGAGTAAAAAAGATTACCTTAACACATACATCCATTAGCTAATATAACATCTATATTCAAGGCAGGTCTAAGCAAGCCCCACACTTGAGCAAAGGTATTTGTGACTAGTGAAAGATCCCGGCCTACCATAACAGGCTAATCATTAGCCTGTTATGTAGAACAGTATCTTCTACTTGATTTACTAATTATAGTTAGACATGTTTCTATCAGATATTACTATTATTACCTCTTTGTGAATTCTTTAAAACAGACTTTTAGTTTATGATGTACATGTGTTTGTTCAGCTATTGGTACATCTTCTAGGAAACATTTAGCTATAGCAAATGGACCCTACAATTAAGATAATAATGAATAATACATCATTAATATATGAATTAGTAATACAACAAGTATAGGTTATACACCGAGGTAAAGGTTTGATAAATCAGTAGAAACCGTACCGAGGTGTATAATCGTCTTCTACCATGAAATGAGCGCAAAATACAGTAACTAAGCAAATCTTTGCGCGTGGCAACAGTATACATAATTTCACTAACCTATGGATATAGTGTGGGTTTCTGTGACTCTCTGAAAGAACACAATCACAAGCATACAAACTGGTGTCAGATTTTCAAGAACAAGCATCATTATAAATTACAGCTAATAATTATAGCTACAGTTGTATATAGTCATCGTGACTGTTGTTTTATTTCATGAATTGTTATAAAAACATTGACAACTATATAACTTGAATATCATTTCCATCAATGACGGTAACATTTTACTGGGAGGTTTAACAACATGTTATCAAACCTCCCGGCAAAGACCGGGAGGTTTGATAACACATTTAGAAACTTCATTATAAGCAATTTGATTGGTCAATTCAATCTAGTCATGGTAGAATCATATATATATATGTGTATGCATGGACAAATAGATGGATAGATAGATAAATACTTTAATAGATAGATAGATAGAGAGTGAGTGAGATATATATATATATACATGTATTATATAATTATACATAAATAGATAGATAGATACATACATACATACATACATACATAGACAGAGGGAGAGATAATATATATGTATATATTTATAGCACTTTGACGCCTAACATAAAAAGGTACCGACAGTTCTATATTTTCCATATAGGGCACTTTTTTTTACCACATCCTGTTCTATATTTTCCAGATATTGTTTACAATACAAGAAAACAATGCGCTTACCTCGGGTTTAGTGCAAGAACACTGAGTGCTTCATTCTTCTTCTCCATTGTATCAATCCAAAGTACTATAAACCAGATAAAGCACCGGGTTTGCTCGTGTTGTTTTGGAAAATATAGCACTCTGGGTGGGGTCTCGAAGCCTCATAAAGCACTCGGCTACGCCTCGTGCTTTATGAGCTTCTTGACCCCACCCCTCGTGCTATATTTGCCGTACAACACTCGCACCGGTGCTTTATCTAATACTTATAGCACTTTGACGCCTAACATCAAAGGTATCGACTGTTCTATATTTTCCATATAGCACACTTTTTTTTACCACATCCTGTTCTATATTTTCTAGATATTGTTTATAACACTAGAAAACAACGCGCTTACCTTGGGTTTAGTGCAAGAACACTAAGTACTTCATTTTTCTTCTCCATTGCATCAATCCAAAGTACTATAAACTAGTTAAAGCACCAGGTCTGCTCGTGTTGTCTTGGAAAATATAGCACTGGGGGTGGGGTCTCAAAGCCTCATAAAGCACTCGGCTACGCCTCGTGCTTTATGAGCTTCTCGACCCCACCCCTCGTGCTATATTTCCCATACAACACTCGCATCGGTGCTTTAATTAATACATTTATATATATATATATATACATATATATATATATATATATATATACATAAATAGACAGATTGACTGATAGATAGATAGATAGATAGATAGATAGGTAGATAAATACATACATACATACATAGACAGAGCGAGATATATATATGTATATATATATATATATATATATATATATATATATATATATAAATAGACAGATAGATAGATAGATAGATAGATATAATACATGTAAAGACAGATGGACAAACAGACAGATGACACAAGTTGTACATGTATATACCTGGTTCACAGCAGTGGCTAAACCTTCTTGTAGCTGCATTTGTAATAGTTTAGTATCACAAGGTACACGATTTAATACATGTTTCAAATCTGATATCTTTGACTCCATGTTTAAGTTGGCTACCTCCAAGGGAGTTAGTTCAACTCTCTCTGTGTTTATCACCTCTAACCTTCTTTTTACATATGGAAATGATTTCTCTGTTGTTAATATTGTCTTCTTCATCCATTGTTCATGAAGTCCCCCTCATGCCTTATCTCCCTTTGTGAAGGGAGTACTAAAAGAAAAATGACCTGAAGAAGCGAAATGAAGTACTTCAATATTGGGAGGACAGACTAGTGGACAAGCAAATACACAGAAAATAGATAGATAGATAGATAAATAGATAGATAGATTGATAGATAGACAGACAGACAGACAGACAGATAGATAAACTGAACACAAAATTGCTTACGAATATTAAACGTCAAAGATAGTTATTCTATCTTTCAGTTCCCATTCCTCAAAATATGGATCAACATAAGTCACTTGTATGTATGCCTTCTTATCAGATAGCTTGGATTGATCAACATCATTACTATCTTTAATAATCTCAATCTTGTCTTTACCTAACTGTTCTGAATACAGTGTCTGTAGAATAGTACATCGTAACCATGGTGATCAATGAATATAATGAATGCACTAAAGTGCAGAACCCTCGCTACTTACATACACAAAACAGCGACTATTATAATTGTTCACCTACTGTGTTATTTACAGTAGATCAAGATGCACACTAGCTATCTCAAACCAAAGAGTAGTTTTGCAAGATTAATGTAAGGTAGTCATCTGGTTCGAGAGTTAACTGAAATTATTCAAATTAAGGCCACTAGACTAAATTTGCCGATTCCTGTCCTGCTCCAAAAAGGGGAGGCAAATAGCCATTATAAGTTTATAAATCATACAAATAGCATGATTTATTATTCATTATAAATATATGAATATCACAAACCCACAAACCCACAAACATTTACGTCACAACAGGAGCGTGGGGCGTACACCAAACTTCCAAACTAAACTTCAGATCTCTTGAGAACTCCCAAATTTCTGGATAAAACTTCACAAATAGCTGAATAAACACTTGTTATGATGACAGACAAAGCCCATGAAACAAAGCTTCAAAGAGACGAAAATTTGTATTTCAGTGTTTCCTGCTGACATCAGCAAAAACGATAAGATTTCAAGATGGCGACCGATCGACAAGGATTTACACAGGTGTTTCTCTGCAACAAGACGAGTTCAGAACAAATCGTTTTTATTTCTTACCTGTCACTGTACCAGCATTCTGTATATATGCTAGTGCTGAAAAGAATATTGAAATATTCGGATATTCGTTCGTTGTTTTAGGTATTCGAAAGTATTTTTTGGTATTCGATTATTCGTTTAACGTTTGCACATGCGCAAAAACAAAACACGTGCAATTATTAAGGAAATTAAATGGCGGTGCAGAAGTTTCTTACTTCATGTCACTTGTTTTCTAGGCTTGTATGTCAGAAAATGAACAATAAAAACACAGTGGTAGCTGTTATAAACATCTATTGTAACTACTTACAGCAAAATGGTGAGCTAATACTTAATATCTTGCAAGAAACAATACAAAAAATTTATGATGAGTAAGCAGGTGAATATTCGAGTATTCCTTCGTTAAGAAAAGCGAATATTCGAATACAAAGAAGCAGTATTCGTTTCAGTAAGACCTTACAGTTGTGGAGATCAAGCGGTAACACACACACACACACAGACAGACACACCAGAAGACTACTAAAACCCTCCGCCTACGCACTCGGGTTAATAAGGTATTACATACCTCAAGTTTTAATGATAATTTCATCAGCTCAGTTCATCTTTATATATGAACTCTTTCAAATGAAGATCTCCAAACATCCATTCATAAAACCCAAAACAGAAATAAGACCCCAGAAACTTCTTGTGTGATTTCATTCTTAAAAACAGTCAGAGAGTTTGTTACAAATGGATTTCATAATGTCCTCTTATAATACACTCTTATAAATACACAAGATGATGATATACTATATCACTTACATTTTGATAACTCTTCTCATCTCTTTCTCTTCTCATATTGATCAGCATAAGTCTTGTTAATAGTTAACCCCTCCATGTTTAAACTATCACCACGTGGTTAACACACCTACTAATTAATTTTAGATGTCTACTATGAATAATTAATTTTTTATCATACCAGATTACACAAAAAAGATAAATAAATAAATAGACTATTAGTGTATGTATGAGAATAAATATGTGAAACATAAAATAATTGTGTATACAAATATGTAAGTTATATTGAATAGTGTATGAATTAAAATATATGTATGAGTTGTGTATCAGTGACAAATATGTGACAAAACTTCTAGTTGGCTTATAAAATATGTTTGACAGTCATGGGATTGTTATCGAAGAGATTTCATTATTTACTAAGATGTTTCAAAACTTAGAGATTTATACGATGGATTATGATGATAGCAAGGGAGAGTACAAACGTATCCTTAACATCAACTAATCTGGAACTATGATCAGTATCTGATGTTAGTGAGTTATCAATACATATGAGTACTTCATCGTCGTGCTTCATCGTTACATATTTGAGTACTTCATCGTTACTTTTGAGTACTTCATTGTTACATGTTTAGGATTTAGGGATAGGGAATGCTTCATCGATACACATGCACATAGAGAACTTCATTGGAGTACTTCATTGATACATGTTTAGCATTTAGGATTTAAGGTTTAGGATTTAGGGATAGGGAATGCTTCATCGATACACATGCACATAGAATACTTCATTGGAGTGCTTCATCGTTACACAGGAGAGTACTTCATTGATACATGTTTAGCATTTAGGATTTAAGGTTTACGATTTAGGAATAGGGAATGCTTCATCAATACACATGCACATGGAGTACTTCATCGGAGTGCTTTATCGTTACACAGGAGAGTACTTCAATGATACATGTTTAGCATTTAGGATTTAGGGATAGGGAATGCTTCATCAATACTCATGCACATAGAGTACTTCATCGGAGTGCTTCATTTTCACGTAGGCAAGTACTCAATCAGAATGCCTCATCGATACACATACATAGAGTACTTAACATAGTCCGGAATGCCTCATCGATACAGTGTGAGTTGCATCATGATACCATGTGTGAGTATTCGGAGTGTTTCATTGACGATACTTTAAAGGTTTCGATATTTCTGGCATTAACTCTCTAGTCTCCAGTACTATTGGACTTGTCTCTTTGGCTAAAGACATTTCTATTTGTGTATCAATTTCAGCATCTCATTTAGTCTAAGGAGAGTGATGAATGAATAGTGAGATATATACAAAAGAACAGTGGATGAATGGATAGATGAATGGACAAGAATGGATAACATTTATAAATTAAATGATACGTAAATACACTAAAACGATAACATATGTTACTTGTGTATGATAATCACTTACTTCTCAGACTGCTTCACTAGTAAGAGAAGAGGTATATATTATCAGTCTATGTATAATTAGCTATTGTCATCTTCTGAACATTCTGTCCACGAGTCCACTGTAAGAGCAACAGCTAACCATAGGAGAGATTGTCAGGAATGTCACAGACCCAATAGGAAGATAGCATCTACCTGTACATGATATTCAGTAGTGTATTGCTCTACTATACGACCTTAGTCCATGATCATTAGTGTAGTATTTGGTGACTACAGACATCTAAACATAAGAAGATTAGGAACAATTACTATAAATATACAATGCACTCGCTCTACTACATACATACATACATAAATAAATACATTATGTATGTACATATGACACACATAAATATAGGTACACATTTAATAATTGAATATGTGCACACATACATACAAATGTTCACAGGTATGTACATATATACAGACATAAATACATATATGTAAATTAGCCATATATACACTCACACTTACATTCCTAGTATTAGTTAGACACATGCCCATACTCTGATAACAGATAACCAGGAACTGTAGTACATATAGTTCTTTAACTATAACTCTCTAAACAGTTACTATACATGAGATAAAGAGATGTTCCAGACACTGAGAGCACTTTAAAGAAGTGCTACAGAATTTGAATCATCAACTTCACCATCCTCTTTTAGCCTGAAGAAATAAATATAAGAGTGATGAATAGATATGGAAGAAATGGATAAGTGAATATTCATGTATTTACATGTAAATTAATTAATATACATGTATAGATAATGAATATACTGATGAGTAGATGATAACATATTACTTGTGATAATCACTCACTTCTCAGACTGATCTGTTGTAGTTTGATAGTAGGTTGTATCCAATCAAAGAGAAGAGGTATATATCACCAGTCTGTTCAAATATTACTATTGTCATCTTCTGCATGATCATTCTATCTCTACTCTATACTGATAAGATATCAGTAAATTCTTGATGACTTTGTAAAGTACAGTTTGTATGTTGCCATTGTTTGATAATGTTTGCATGTCTTTTGAAACGTGACAATTTCTTGATGTGTTTGGAAAGAACATTGGTACCACATTTGTGCCATATGTGATGTAATTAAAGTTTCCATGTATTACGATAGATTAGCCAAACTGATTACAGCTATTCATCCTGCAGGAAGTGTCTTACACAATCACATAAATATAAATATGATTATCTTGAGGAAGTGGTCAAGAATCCACAACACTGATGAATAGAGAAAATAAAAGATGATATACCATTAAAGATTGTTGGTCGAGGGAAAGCTGAGGCTTACTACATCAATCAATGTTATTCAGATTGAAACCCTACCCTCCAAGTACCCCTAGGATTGAGGTCCTAGCTAGGTACTGTGAATGCGTATAAGCTACTAACAGATCTGTAGCTGGAGAAACAGAAGAACTATGCTGAGAAATATTTATAAATGATATTTATGATAAACACATGTTGTCTTGATGACTTTGTAAAGTATGTTGCTATTATTTGATAAAGTTTACACGTCTTTCAAAACGTAGTGTTTTCTTGATGTCTTTGTGAAGTGTATTGGTGCCATTGTTAATGTTTGTGCTATTATGTGATGTTGTTTATTATGTTGACGTGTTTCTGACATTATTATGTGAAAATACTAAAGTTTCTAACTATTACAATAGAAATAGTGAAAATGATTGGTAAAAGAGAAGAAAAAATATTCTCTGAAGATTCAAAATGTAAAGTTTTCTTTCACACTTTCACAAAGAACATGGCACATGCTTTTGCTACTGTTTGTGCCAAAAGTGACATTGTAATTATGTGCGACACAAATATTGAAGTTTCTAACTATTATGATAGAAAATGCCAAATCAATTAGTAAGAGAAGAACTATGCCAAAAAATATTTAACCAAGATATTTACGATAAACACATGTTGCCATGATACAAAGAGGAAATGAATTAGATCTTATTTATATGTCACTTGATGTTTAATTTCTTATTTGTATACTAGTAAGTTTTGTGAGTTGAAGATTTTTCTGAAGTGTGATTATAATATCCAATATATCTAATATGATAGGAGAAAATACTAAAGTTTATAACTGGTATGATATATGTAGTCAATAGTGATATGTAAGATGAACTGGAAATATACTATACTACAAGAGAATAAGAATTATATCTTGAGAATAGACTAGTTTGAAGTAACTTGTTACTATTTGTTTCATACGTAGTTATTATAGAAGACATTAGTAAACATCACTACAAGACGAGTTATACGAATGAATAGACATCACATCATCTTCTTCAGAGCTCACACTGATAAGTGATACTTGTGAGATGGATCTCAAACCAGTGAAAGGTCTAAATTCATACAATAATTTTACAATATCATGATGACCACACCTGGAAGCCCAGTTAAGTGGAGACATACCTTCACTATCAACTAATCTGGAATCAACACCTGATTCAAGAAGTAGTCTCACAATATCAATATGTTCATATTGTGAAGCAAGATGAAGTGCTGTAATACCTGCTACTGCTTGATAATTAATATCAACATGATCTATTAACTGCTTTACTACTTCAGTATGACCGTTACCACTAGCTATCAAAAGAGGAGTCCAACTATTTGTACGTCTTCCTATGTTAGGATCAGCACCAGATGTAAGAAGGGTAGAGACGACAACTGAATGACCATTTTGACTAGCTATATAAATAGCTGTTGCCCCGTTGTTGTTACAAGCATTAGGATTAACTTTGGCCTTCAATAGTAACTCAACTACCTCATTATGACCATTCAGACTACCTATCATAAGAGGAGTCCACCCATCACTTCTTGCAGATCTAGGATCAGCACCAGATGTAAGAAGGGTAGAGACGACAACAGAATGACCATTCTCACTAGCTATATAAATAGCTGTTGCCCCGTTATTGTTACAAGCATTAGGATTAACTTTGGCCTTCAATAGTACCTCAACTACCTCATTATGACCATTCTGACTACCTATCATAAGAGGAGTCCACCCATCACTTCTTGCAGATTTAGGATCAGCACCAGATGTAAGAAGGGTTGAGACAACAACAGAATGACCATTCTCACTAGCTATATGAATAGCTGTTGTGCCATCCTTTAAACAAGCATTAGGATTAACTTTGGCCTTCAATAGTACCTCAACTACCTCATTATGACCATTATGACTACCTATCATAAGAGGAGTCCACCCATCACTTCTTGCAGATTTAGGATCAGCACCAGATGTAAGAAGGGTAGAGACGACAACAGAATGACCATTCTGACTAGCTATATATATAGCTGTTGTGCCATCCTTTAAACAAGCATTAGGATTAACTTTGGCCTTCAATAGTACCTCAACTACCTCATTATGACCATTCTGACTACCTATCATAAGAGGAGTCCACCCATCACTTCTTGCAGATTTAGGATCAGCACCAGATGTAAGAAGGATAGAGATGACAACAGAATGACCATTCTGACTAGCTATATAAATAGCTGTTGTGCCATCCTTTAAACAAGCAATAGGATTAACTTTGGCCTTCAATAGTACCTCAACTACCTCATTATGACCATTATGACTACCTATCATAAGAGGAGTCGCCCCATCACTTCTTGCAGATTTAGGATCAGCACCAGATGTAAGAAGGGTTGAGACGACAACAGAATGACCATTCCTACTCGCTATATAAATAGCTGTTATGCCATCCTTTAAACAAGCATTAGGATTAACTTTGGCCTTCAATAGTATCTCAACTACCTCATTATGACCACTATGACTACCTATCATAAGAGGAGTCCACCCATCACTTCTTGCAGATTTAGGATCAGCACCAGATTTAAGAAGGGTAGAGACGACAACAGAATGACCATTTTGACTAGCTATATAAATAGCTGTTGCCCCGTTATTGTTACAAGCATTAGGATTAACTTTGGCCTTCAATAGTAACTCAACTACCTCATTATGACCATTCTGACTACCTATCATAAGAGGAGTCCACCCATCACTTCTTGCAGATTTAGGATCAGCACCAGATGTAAGAAGGGTTGAGACGACAACAGAATGACCATTCCTACACGCTATATAAATAGCTGTTGTGCCATCCTTTAAACAAGCAATAGGATTAACTTTGGCCTTCAATAGTATCTCAACTACCTCATTATGACCATTATGACTACCTATCATAAGAGGAGTCCACCCATCACTCTTCGCCATATTAGGATCAGCACCAGATGTAAGAAGGGTTGAGACGACAACAGAATGACCATTCCTACTCGCTATACAAATAGCTGTTGTGCCATCCTTTAAACAAGCATTAGGATTAACTTTGGCCTTCAATAGTACCTCAACTACCTCATTATGACCATTCTGACTACCTATCATAAGAGGGGTCCACCCATTGCTTTTTGCCATATTAGGATCAGCACCGAATGTAAGAAGGGTAGACACAACAACTGAATGACCATTATAACAAGCTACCATAAGAGGTGTTATCCCATTATATAATGCCAAATTAGCTACCTCACATGTACTCACTGCTAGAAGAAGCTCAACAGCTCTGATAATTCCTACCTCGACAGCTTGTAAGAAAGCTGATTCCAGGATATGACACCCTTCATTAGGTCCCTTATATAATACCTTATCATCTATCTTGAGGGATATCACACCTACAACTTTCAGGAGATCAGGAGACACAGTGTCTAATACACTTGTATCAATATCAGGAATTACCCAGCTAACACAAATACAACCATCTTCTATTCTAATTTGTGCAGCGCAATCATATATATTTTGAAATATCAGCTTTGCTAGCCTATCAAATTTTTTTAGTGTGACATTACCCCAAAAATCACGTGTTTTCAACTCAACAATTTTATGATTACCACATAAATCTCTCGTTTCTTTTATAAGCTTCATAAGGTCTTTGATCATTACTGACTCTTTAAATTTCTCAAGCTTGTTTGTGTAATTTTCAAGAAGTTGTACTAAAGGCTCTTCGTTGCTAAGAAACTTATTTACAAGGTAAGCGAGAATATAATAATTGAGAAAACAATAATGTTGACGCATTCTTGTGAATACTCTCTCAAGAGTAGCCACTTCTGTTGAAAGAGGTTCTAGCTCATAAACTTCTTGTAGGACTATTTGTATATCATGAATTGATATTGACTTCTGTAATATCACTCGTCTGATTTCTAGTACTAAACTTGCAAAACTAGTAATTATTTCAGTAAACTCTCTGTAAATACTCTTATTAATATATATACGTTTATGATCATATGTTTCACTCACTCTATTATTCTCTATCTCGGTCTCACGTG
Source organism: Petrosia ficiformis (assembly GCA_947044365.1). NCBI lineage: Eukaryota > Metazoa > Porifera > Demospongiae > Haplosclerida > Petrosiidae > Petrosia > Petrosia ficiformis. The sequence goes on from OX345647.1 coordinate 5,124,551, forward strand.
GCAGAAGGGGCTGGCTATGCGAGACTATCTTATGTGAGTCATTTCTTGTTCCTTGTTTCTCATTACTTGGCGGCAATGAAGGATATGAAGACGAGACTGTCCAAATAAACTTGTCACGTATTTGAACAGCAAGGTAGTTATTATGGATTTTTGTAAGAGCATCGACAATGTCATTCCAAGAAACTGGTTTCGTACGAGACTGGAAACATTTAAACAGTTCGATTATACATCTTCGAGTTCCTTCACTCCCATGATACTTTCCAATAACATCCAATTCATGAGTAGATATACCCAAGAAAACACCAAAATCATACCATTCAGCACCAACAGATTCTAACTCTGATGCGAACAGATCAACAGTGAGAAGAGGAATTTGGTCAGACATGCTTGCAGGTTAACAACTATCATACACATAATAATTATTATGACTACAAATTGAAGAGAATGATTTAAACTTTTGACTGAATATCAGTTCTGCTATAAGAACTGGAGACATTCAGTGATCACAAGAATCAAACTAGTACATGTATATAGTCTAGTAATGCTAATATCAACTCGAGAGTGTTCCAAGTTTTTTGACGTCTTTTGTAAGCTGGTTATTACTTGAGAAATAAAACTCAGTGAAGGTTTAGGTCTCATCAAGATGACCTCTATCAATACCTCACTCTTCCTATAAAAAAAAAACAAAAAAAAACAAAAACAAGAATTACATGATGATAAGAACAATAAACAGAATTGAGCAATTAAATAGACAACACTCCATGGTTAATGATATCATTATATATGATAGGAATACTGACAGACAACCAAAGACATATGCATAAGTACATAATTGTTCTTCTACCATGCTTGTAGTTAATTGACCAATGAAATTGCTCAAAATGAGGTTAATAAATCTCATATCAAACCTCCTGGAGAGGTTCAATATTATATTGAAACCTCCCGGGATTGTATAATAATTTTGTCAGAGTTGTCATTGATTTATTATAATGGTTTAAAAATTATTACAACTGTAGCTAAAATTATTAGCTGTAATTCATAGTGAAATTAGTGATCCTTTTTCTTTTTGAAAATCTGACACCAGTTTGTATGCTAGTGATTGAGGTCTTTCAGAGCTCCATTGATTCCTCGTATGAGATTCCAAAAGAGTTGGGTGGGGCTGTTCTTGCATCGCAAACTTCTTGATGATAGTGATTGCGCAATCGATCGATATTGCATGTGCATAACGCATAGCTGTTGGAAGACCACACCTTTTACTGGAGTGGAGGAGGAGCCGGAAATCTGCCACATGTAGACTGTCATTTGTGATTGAACTGTTGATCAGTTACTTGTCTACAGAGTCACAGAAACCCACACTATATCCATAGGTTAGTGAAATTATGTATACTGTTGCCACGTGCAAAGATTTGCTTAGTTACTGTATTTCGCGCAAGAATAAAATGCGTTGCTTAGCATGGTAGAAGTGCGTTATACACCTCGGTACGGTCTCTACTAGATTTATCAAACCTCGTGCCTTCGGCCCTCGGTTTGATAAATCTAGTAGAGACCTATACCTCGGTGTATAACCTATACATATAAATAATGATTCGGACTCCAAAACAACAAATGATAGTGTTTCTCCCTATAATGAACTGTTACCCCTATGCTCAATCTCAATATATAGAGCAAATTAGAGCTGTTGTTTTATATGTACATACATTCATAAATGCAAGTGCATGTACATAGTACATACATACATGTAATTATATGTATACAACACACACAAACCTCCTTCACACATGATATATCACTGGACAATACATCTAAAACAGAGAGAGGAAATTAAACAACAAGTAATAAACAATTAAACACAATAATAATACTATTGCTATTATTAATATTTACTAGTCATCAAAACAGACAAAATCCTTAAATTCTGTTAAAACAAATCATCAATTAGCAACCACACATATATGAACATATGTATGCATTCATGTATTGTGTATAATAAAATTATACATACACACAAACAAATATATATGTATGTAACTTACACAAATATGTATATATATATATATATATACATATTTATTTTTAAACGAGCGCCGTCGGGACGGGACCCTCGCCTATGTGGCAAAGTGATACAAAGCACTACTCTAAATATAATAAAGTTTGTGTATGAAACAAACAATACTTTTGTTACATATAAATTTGAAAAACATTTATGGGCATTAAAACAAAGACCAAATAAGAATATCAATGAAAGAAATGTATATATGTAGAATTTGTATAATTACCTATCTTACATATTATTCTCTGTTTTCCTTCGAAAAACAATGAAAAAGTTCTCAAGTCTACCTCTAAAGTCTCCAATGTGTGAAAACGTAGTGAAAAATGTATAATTTTTATATATATCTTACATCTTATTCTCTGAAGTCTCCAACGTGTCTCAACGTGTGAAAACGAATCACTCTATTACGTGTTTAGCATTCACGTGCACAACACCATGCCTGTAGGTGGAGCTAAGTAGCTTGCATCAATGGTGGTGTAGCATAGTAGTAGCAACCATTACCTCGATTGTTTTTGGTTTGAAATGTTTCTTGGCTAGCGACAGGCCATGAAACAGGATAACTTGTGTTTGTGTGTCCATATTTACTCTCTTTATTGCCCTCGTTTCATCTTAAAGTCGTGAAACGGTAACTGTGAGTTATAAATATTGTCATAACTTTAGAACCAAAAGGTTTTAGAAGATTTCCTACGTTATTTTTTTTCCTTGTATAATTTGAAGTCTACCAGTACCCCGTTTGAAATGTCAATGTTTTTATTTTTCCAGAAAAACTGCTAACACACAGACAGACAGACAGACACACAGACAAAACGATTACCGTACCCTTCCGCCTACACTACGCGGCAAGGGTAATTATACTACATCCTGTTATCTGCTGTTAGTTTACTTAGGTACAATAAGGGGGAATACATAGTTATTAGTATACTATATAGTTACATATAATGTATTTATATTGTATTGTATTTAACTCTCCCACTTGAATAATTGTAGTTAAGTAAACTGACAAACTGAGGTAGTTATGATGATTGAAAGTGTTAAAAATTATAATTATATCATTGACATTTCTAAAATACAAAAACTACTTTAACTATAGATTAACAATATGAACCGTGTGATATGATCTCACAAGTTACTGTTTATATATTATTATGTTATACATGTGTACATACATACATGTACATGTACTAGTGCTGGGAAAAGGTCACTGCCACACTGTGAGAACAATATTAATATAAACACATGTAAACCTTTGGCTTTTGCTGATGATGAAGCTAAAATTGAATGTTGTTTTCCAACCTTTACCCCAGCCCTAGTACATATATAGTAGTACATACTGTGCCCTTATATACATAGAAATAGTTATATATATAAGTACATAATTAATTAATACTGTTTCGTATCACAAAGTGTCTATGAATTACATTTCTAATATCACATGGAACTCAAATTATGCCTTATATAATTATATTACACAAGTACTAAACAGTTAATATAGTGTGATATGAATAACGGTTAATATATGTATGTACTTCCTTATATGTATACAAAAACACATATACTTACATTCACGTTTCTGAAGAGACACATGTCCTTACTCTCTCAAGTCACACAGTGAGGAACTGTAATGTTTTGAAAGTTTCACAGCACACTGGTTAGTTTCTCTTAGTTCAGAAAACATATGAACTATACCTCTCTGTGGAAATGTACACACACATAATTACACAAATACACATACAAACACACATACACTGTATATACACACAAACACACATACGGACACACATTATCACTGCGAAATTATTAAAATAACCAATTTATTGGAATAGCATAAATTTCAATTTAGTTTGTCATACAGGTTGTTGTGGCTAAATGCATGATGTTACTATGACATTGTGTGTAGCAAGTATAAAATGGTATACTAAATTACATATAGGTGATTGCATGTTTCCAAGCCCTTTCACTGGCCACAACTGCCAGATATAATTACTTCAATTGATAAAGTAAATTGTTGGCATGAAATATGAGTAGACAGCATCCTCAAATTATACTGCTTCAACTAATTGGTTATAATTAGCACAAAGTAGTTGTGGCTTTAGCATGTGTGTATCTATAAGAACCTGAATGACACAAAAACACACACATATACACACATATGCATACATATCACTGTAATATTAGTGTGTTATTTAATCCTCATTTGGTTACATCAGTTTCAATATAATATCAATGATAAACTATAAGTACAATTCAATACTCATTTCTATTCTTACTAGGTAATATTTACAAGTAGTAATTTATTTCTTTTGATTTTAATATATATTGACTAGTATATAAAGTATATCACATAATCAAAGCCAATACACATATAATAGTATACAACTACATATATATGCTATCTTCTCAAATATCTGTGGAGTATATCGGAAGTTATTTACTATTATAAGTGCAAATTCATGTACATAATTATACTAAATACTCTGAAATGAGGATCTGTTGTTTTCCCTAGATGTTAGAATGGGAATGATAATAATAACCTACATATAGTAACAAAAACAGTATTAATATAATGTATAGTACTTGTAGGTTATTATTATCATTCCCATTCTAACATCTAGGGAAAACAACAGAGTGCCTCATTCCAGAGTAATTAGCATAATTATGTACATGAATTTGTACATCCGATTTACTCCACAGATATTTGATAAGATAGCACATACATGTAGTTGTATTGGATTTAAATACTATTATATGTGTATTGGTTTTGATTATATCATATACTTTATATACTAGTCAATATAGATTAATATCAATAGAAATAAATTACTATTTGTAATAAATATTACCTAGTAAGATTAAATGAAAATATTACTTAGTAGGAAAAACAAATCAGTATTGAGGAAAACAGAATTACATTGAAACTCTGTAATAAAATGGAAGGTTAAATAACCCATTACTTTTTACAGTGTATATATACTAGCGCTGCAACGAATATTCGCTTGTTATTTTGGTATCCGAATGTATTTTTAGCATCTAGATAATTGTTTAATGTTTGCGCAAATGCAGAAATTGAACACAGTTTTCTACAAATGTAGAGTACTGAAAGGACGTTTAAAAAAACTTTGGCTGTTGTTAAACATCTATAGAATTCAGTTACAGTGAAATGATGAGCTAATATTTGATATTTCACTAGAAACGGGTTATGGCAACATTTCTCCGAAAGCAAGCGAATATCTAGTAATACTAAAAACTGCTATCCATTGTAGCCCTAATACATACACAGACACACATAGACATACATTTATAATATTTATATACAGACACACACACTTACATATGCATGCATACATATATATATATATATATATATAGGGACGAACCTTTGAAGCTTTCCTTAACGAAGCTTCAAATTTGATATTGAATTTTCATCCCATCCTTAATATATACAGATGCACTCAAACACACATATGCGTATGCATATACATACATATACATAAATACACATAAATAGAGAAATCATTCCATTTATAAGCAAACCACTTTAATAAAAGTACCTTTTTTTATGTTTCATTTGTTCCTGAACACATGTAGTACTCTCATCTTCACTATCAGTAAGACTTGCTTCAACACCTTTTGATAGTAATCATTCATAATACATAGGTATAGTGTGAGTATATTAGTAGTATCATTATTATCCTCTTCATTTGTATCATCAGGTGACTCTATAATAATCAATACAAACATCAAATATTTCTAACATATATATACACACTCCAACAATTACTTAATGTAACAATGGTTGGTATGTGTACCATTGAAAAACATATTGAGCCTATTAACACAGAGTTAATACACTGATAATATAATTACTGTTGATAAAACCACTGAGGGACACCAAATCACATACACATATCACAAACACACACCTTCATAGAACTCTATCTCTTTATCATATATACGAGGATCCCTCTTCTTAACGAGAGATAAAGTGCATAAGAAATCCTTTGACTTCTGAATAGTATCTTCCTATAGTCACATGACAATATGAAGAGGAATAAAGTTTGAAAATCAGATAATGAAAAGTACATCAATTAATTAATACTACAGATCACTCTATAACATACAGCTGCTTCCTCATCTTCTTCTTCAGATGTACTAGATTCTTCATCTGATATTTCACCATACTTGTCTTGTACTATAATATAATATATAGTATTATATATTATCATTGTATTAATTATATGTATATATATGTAATATCTAATGTACTTCAAAATGAATAGATATTTATATAATATATAGTCATGTACTATAAATGAAATGAATTGTATATATAACAATATGATAACTGTTCAGTTTAGTATGTAACACAAACAGAACAGATACTATAGAAGATACTTTATTATAATCATTAGTCATTTCATAATGTCCTCTTATAATACACTCTTATAAATACACAAGATGATGATATACTATATCACTTACATTTTGATAACTCTTCTGATCTCTTTCTCTTCTCATTTTGATCAGCATAAGTCTTGTTAATAGTTAACCCCTCCATGTTTCAACTATTACCACGTGGTTAACACACCTACTAATTAATTTTAGATGTCTACTATGAATAATTAGTTTTTAAATACCAGATTACACAAAAAAGAAAAATAAATAAATAGACTGTTAGTTCACAATAGTGTATGTATGAGAATAAATACATGTGAAACATAAAATAATTGTGTATACAAATATGTAAGTTAGTGTATGAATTAAAATATATGTATGAGTTGTGTATCAGTGACAAATATGTGACGAAACTTCTAGTTGGCTTATAAAATATGTTTGGGATTATTATCGAAGAAATTTCATTATTTACTAAGATGTTTCAAAACTTAGAGATTTATACGATGGATTATGATGACAGCAAAGGAGAGTACAAACGTATCCTTAACATTAACTAATCTGGAACTATGATCAGTATCTGATGTTAGTGATTTATCACTACATACAAGTTATCAATACATACGAGTCCTTCATCAGAGTACTTCATCGTTACACAGGTGAGTACTTCATTGATACATGTTTAGCATTTAGGATTCAAGGTTTAGGATTTAGGGATAGGGAATGCTTCATCGATACACATGCACATAGAATACTTCATCGAAGTGCTTCATAAATTACACAGGAGAGTACTTCATTGATACATGTTTAGCATTTAGGATTCAAGGTTTAGGATTTAGGGATAGGGAATGCTTCATCGATACACATGCACATAGAGTACTTCATCGGAATGCTTCATCGTTACACAGGTGAGTACTTTATTGATACATATTTAGCATTTAGCATTTAAGGTTTAGGATTTAGGGATAGGGAATGCTTTATCGATACACATGCACATAGAGTACTTCATTGGAGTGCTTCATCGTTACACAGGAGAGTACTTCATTGATACATGTTTAGCATTTAGGATTTAGGGATAGGGAATGCTTCATCGATACACATGCACATAGAGTACTTCATTGGAGTGCTTCATCATTACACAGCCAAGTACTTCATGTTAGTATTGAATTCATTGATACAGATGCATAGAGTACTTCATCGGAGTGCTTCATTGTTACAAAGGTGAGTACTTCGTTGATACATGTTTAGGATTTAAGGTTTAGGATTTAGGGATAGGGAATGTTTCATCGATACACATGCACATAGAGTACTTCATTGGAGTGCTTCATCATTACACAGCCGAGTACTTCACGTTAGTATTGAATTCATTGATACAGATGCATAGAGTACTTCATCGGAGTGCTTCATTGTTACAAAGGTGAGTACTTCGTTGATACATGTTTAGGATTTAAGGTTTAGGATTTAGGGATAGGGAATGTTTCATCGATACACATGCACATAGAGTACTTCATTGGAGTGCTTCATCATTACACAGCCGAGTACTTCACGTTAGTATTGAATTCATTGATACAGATGCATAGAGTACTTCATCGGAGTGCTTCATTGTTACAAAGGTGAGTACTTCATTGTGATACACATGTGAGTATTTTATCAAAGTGCTTCATCATTACACAGCCGAGTACTTCACATTAGTACTTAGTCGGAATGCTTCATTGATACAGATGCATAGAGTACTTTATCGAAGTGCTTCGTGTTTAGCATTAGGATAATATTTCTGGCATTAACTCTCTAGTCTCCAGTACTATCGGACTTGTCTCTTTGGCTAAGGATATTTCTATTTGTGTATCAATTTCAACATCTCATTTAGTCTGAGGAGAGTGATGAATGTATAGTGAGACATGTACAAAAGAACAGTGGATGAATGGATAGATAAAAGCACAAAAATGGATAACACATATATAAATTAAATGATATGTAAATATACTAAAATGATAACATATGTTACTTGTGTATGGTAATCACTTACTTCTCAGACTGCTTCACTAGTAAGAGAAGAGGTATATATTATCAGTCTATGTATAATTAGCTATTGTCATCTTCTGAACATTCTATCACAAGTTCATTGTAAGAGCAACAGATAACCATTTTAGGAGAGATTGTCAGGAAGGTCACATACCCGATAGGAAGATAGCATCTACCTGTACACGATGTGTATTGCTCTACTATACGACCTTAGTCCATGATCATCTGTGTAGTATTTGTTGACTACAGACATCTAAACATAAGATTAGGAACAATCATTGGATATGATAGGATAACAAACAGATAGACAGAGATACATACACACCATATACATATACAATGTACACATTTACTATAATCATACATATAAACATACATAGATATATACATTATGTATACAACATATGACACAAATAAATAAAGGTACGTACTTAATACATAATTGTATACGCTGCACATACAAGCAAATGTTCACAGGTACGTATATATATGTATGTATGTACATAATATATATAGACATAAATACATAAATGTAAATAAGCCATATATACACATACACTTACCTTCCTAGTATTAATGAGACCCATGCCCATACTCTAATATATAGATCTAGGAACTGCATCAGAAATCTTGCATACAGCTCTTTAACTAAGCTCTCTAAACAGTTACTACCAGGTGGTGAACAGATCTTCCAGACACTGAGAACACTACAGAATTTGAATCGTCAACTTCATCATCCTCTTTTAGCCTGAAGAAAGGAATATATGAGTGATGATTAATGAATAGATATGGAAAGGAATGGATAGGTAAATGGACACATGGATAGATGAATATACATGCAAATTACATGTAAATTAATTAATATAGATAATGAATATACTGATGAGGATGCGTAAATGATAACATATAACTTGTGATAATCACTCACTTCTCAGACTGATGTCTTGTAGATTGATAGTGAGTTGTATCCAATCAAAGAGAAGAGGTATATATCACCAGTCTGTTCAAATATTACTATTGTCATCTTCCGCATGGTCATTCTGTCTCCACTCTATACTTGATAAGATCATTAGTAAATTCTTGATGACTTTGTGAGTTATGTTGCCATTGTTTGATAGTGTGTTTTTTAAAACATGATGAGTTCTTGGTGTGCTTGCAAATAGTATTGGTACTATGTTTGTGCCATATGTGATGTAATTAAAGTTACCAACTATTACAATAGATTAGCCAAACTGATTACGGCTATTCCTTCTGCAGGAAGTGTTGTACACAATTGTAGATATATAAATACAATTATCTTGAGGAACTAGTCACGAATCCACAACATTGATGGATAGAGATATTAAAAGGTGACATGCCATTAAAGATTGTTGGTTGAGTGAAAGCTGAGGCTACATCAATCAATGTTGTTCAGATTGAAACCCTACCCTCTAAGTACCCCTAGGATTGAGGGACATGTCCTAGCTATGTACTGCGAATGCGTATAAGCTATCGATAGACATGTAGCTGGAGAAACTGAAGAAGTATGCTGAGAAATATTTATAGATGATATTTACGATAAACACATGTTGTCTTGATGTTCCTACTATTTCATAAAGTTTACATGTCTTTCAAAACATAGTGTTCTCTTGATGTCTTTGTGAAGTGTATTGGTGCCATTGTTAATGTTTGTGCTATATGTGATGTCGTTTATTATGCTGACACGTTTCTGACATTATTATGTGAAAATACTACATTGTCTTTGTGAAGAGTTTTGGTACCATTGATGGACAGAGAGTTTAAAGGTGTCACACCATTAAAAACTGCTGGTTAAAGGGAGGTTGTTCAGTAGACACCCTACCCTCCATGTACCCCTAGCATTGAGGGACATGCCGCTAGGTACTGCAGCAAATGAGTATAAGCCATTGCCAGATCTGTAGCTGGAGAGACACAAGAGCTATGCCAACAAATATTTACCAAAGAGTGATAAACACGTGTTGCCATGATATGAAGATGAAATGAATTAGATCTTGTTATGATTTTCATTATGTCCCTAATGTTTAATTTCTTGTTTGTATACTAGTAAGTTTTGTGAGTTGAGGATCTTTATGAAGTGTGATTATAATATCTATTGTGTAGTGTTCATATGTATATCTGATATGATAGGAGAAAATACTAAAGTTTATAACTGGTATGATATATGTAGTCAATAGTGATATGTAAGATGAACTGGAAATATACTATACTATGAGAGAATTTGAATATTGAGAATAGACTAGTTTAAAGTGACTTGTTGTTCGTCACTTTCGATTTCGTCTACCCTATCAACAGGTTTTAAAGTTACAGGATAACTATCTAAAGACATCAGATCATCTTCAATATCACTATAATCAGACAGTTCTGTAGCATCGGAATGTTCTGTAGTGTCAGACCCAATTTCCAATGCACTGTCAAATGACTCTAGTGAGATAGATCTCAAACCTTCACCTAAAGGTCTAAATTCACTGAATAGTTTCACAATATCATGATGACCAAATCCGGAAGCGTAGGCATGTGGAGACTTACCTACTCTGGAATCAGCATCTGATTCAAGAAGTATTCTCACAATATCAGTATGTCCATATCGTGAACGACGTGAAGCAAGATAAAGTGCTGTAATACCTGCTACTGCTTGATAATTAATGTTTACATCAGCTTTTATCAACTGCTTCACAACCTCACTATGACCTATACCACTAGCTATCATAAGAGGAGTCCACCCATTACTTTTTGCTATATTAGGATCAGCACCAGATGTAAGAAGGGTAGAGACCACAACAGAATGACCATTCCCACTAGCTATATAAATAGCTGTTGCCCCATTATTGTTACAAGCATTAGGATTAACTTTGGCCTTCAATAGTATCTCAACTACCTCATTATGACCATTACCACTACCTATCATAAGAGGAGTCGACCCATTACTATTTGCTATATTAGGATCAGCACCAGATGTAAGAAGGGTAGAGACGACAACAGAATGACCATTCCGACTAGCTATATAAATAGCAGTTGTGCCACTTTTCAAACAAGCATTAGGATTAACTTTGGCCTTCAATAGTATCTCAACTACCTCATTGTGACCATTACCACTACCTATCATAAGAGGAGTCCCCCCATAGATAGTTGCCATATTAGGATCAGCACCAGATGTAAGAAGGGTAGAGACCACAACAGAATGACCATTCCCACTAGCTATATAAATAACTGTTGCCCCATTATTGTTACAAGCATTAGGATTAACTTTGGCCTGCAATAATATCTCAACTACTGCATTATGACCATTACCACTACCTATCATAAGAGGAGTCCACCCATTACTATTTGCTATATTAGGATCAGCACCAGATGTAAGAAGGGTAGAGACCACAACAGAATGACCATTCTGACTAGCTATATAAATAGCTGTTGCCCCATTATTGTTACAAGCATTAGGATTAACTTTGGCCTTCAATAGTACCTCAACTACCTCATTATGACCATTACCACTACCTATCATAAGAGGAGTCGACCCATTACTATTTGCTATATTAGGATCAGCACCAGATGTAAGAAGGGTAGAGACCACAACAGAATGACCATTCTGACTAGCTATATAAATAGCAGTTGTGCCACTTTTCAAACAAGCATTAGGATTAACTTTGGCCTTCAATAGTATCTCAACTACCTCATTGTGACCATTACCACTACCTATCATAAGAGGAGTCCCCCCATAGATAGTTACCATATTAGGATCAGCACCAGATGTAAGAAGGGTAGAGACCACAACAGAATGACCATTCTGACTAGCTATATAAATAGCTGTTGTCCCGTTATTGTTACAAGCATTAGGATTAACTTTGGCCTGCAATAATATCTCAACTACCGCATTATGACCATTACCACTACCTATCATAAGAGGAGTCCACCCATTACTATTTGCTATATTAGGATCAGCACCAGATGTAAGAAGGGTAGAGACCACAACAGAATGACCATTCTGACTAGCTATATAAATAGCTGTTGCCCCATTATTGTTACAAGCATTAGGATTAACTTTGGCCTTCAATAGTACCTCAACTACCTCATTATGACCATTACCACTACCTATCATAAGAGGAGTCGACCCATTACTATTTGCTATATTAGGATCAGCACCAGATGTAAGAAGGGTAGAGACGACAACAGAATGACCATTCCGACTAGCTATATAAATAGCAGTTGTGCCACTTTTCAAACAAGCATTAGGATTAACTTTGGCCTTCAATAGTATCTCAACTACCTCATTGTGACCATTACCACTACCTATCATAAGAGGAGTCCCCCCATAGATAGTTACCATATTAGGATCAGCACCAGATGTAAGAAGGGTAGAGACCACAACAGAATGACCATTCTGACTAGCTATATAAATAGCTGTTGTCCCGTTATTGTTACAAGCATTAGGATTAACTTTGGCCTTCAATAGTATCTCAACTACCTCATTGTGACCATTACCACTACCTATCATAAGAGGAGTCCCCCCATCACTAGTTGCCATATTAGGATCAGCACCAGATGTAAGAAGGGTAGAGACGACAACAGAATGACCATTCCGACTGGCTATATAAATAGCAGTTGTGCCATTTTTCAAACAAGCATTAGGATTAACTTTGGCCTTCAATAGTATCTCAACTACCTCATTATGACCATTATGACCAGCTATCAAAAGAGGAGTCGACCCATCACTTGTTGCCATATTAGGATTAGCACCAGACGTAAGAAGGGTAGAGACAACAACAGAATGACCATTCCAACTAGCTATATAAATAGCAGTTGTGCCATTTTTCAAACAAGCATTAGGATTAACTTTGGCCTTCAATAATATCTCAACTACCTCATTATGACCATTACCACTACCTATCATAAGAGGAGTCCACCCATTACTATTTGCTATATTAGGATCAGCACCAGATGTAAGAAGGGTAAAGACGACAACAGAATGACCATTCCGACTAGCTATATAAATAGCAGTTGTGCCACTTTTCAAACAAGCATTAGGATTAACTTTGGCCTTCAATAATATCTCAACTACCTCATTATGACCATTACCACTACCTATCATAAGAGGAGTCCCCCCATAGATAGTTGCCATATTAGGATCAGCACCAGATGTAAGAAGGGTAGAGACCACAACAGAATGACCATTCCCACTAGCTATATAAATAACTGTTGCCCCATTATTGTTACAAGCATTAGGATTAACTTTGGCCTGCAATAATATCTCAACTACTGCATTATGACCATTACCACTACCTATCATAAGAGGAGTCCACCCATTACTTTCTGCCATATTAGGATCAGCACCAGATGTAAGAAGGGTAGAGACCACAACAGAATGACCATTCTGACTAGCTATATAAATAGCTGTTGCCCCGTTATTGTTACAAGCATTAGGATTAACTTTGGCCTGCAATAATATCTCAACTACCTCATTATGACCATTACAACTACCTATCATAAGAGGAGTCCACCCATTACTATTTGCTATATTAGGATCAGCACCAGATGTAAGAAGGGTAAAGACGACAACAGAATGACCATTCCGACTAGCTATATAAATAGCAGTTGTGCCACTTTTCAAACAAGCATTAGGATTAACTTTGGCCTTCAATAATATCTCAACTACCTCATTATGACCATTACCACTACCTATCATAAGAGGAGTCCACCCATTACTATTTGCTATATTAGGATCAGCACCAGATGTAAGAAGGGTAGAGACGACAATGGAATGACCATTCTGACTAGCTACCATAAGAGGTGTTGCCCCATTATATAATGCCAAATTAGCTACCTCACCTGTACCCACCGCTAGAAGAAGCTCAACAGCTCTAACATTTCCTAACTCAACAGCTTGTAAGAATGCTGATTCCAGGATGTGACACCCTTCATTAGGTCCCTCATATAATACCTTATCATCTATTTTGAGGGATATCACACCTACAACTTTCAGGAGATCAGGAGACATAGTGACTAATACACTTGTATCAATATCAGGAATTACCCAGCTAACACAAATACAACCATCTTCTATTCTAATTTGTGCAGCGCAATCGTACCGATTTTCAAAAATGAGGTTTGCTAGCCTATCGAATTTTTTCAGCGTGACATTACCCCAAAAATCACGTGTTTTCAACTCGATAATTTTATGTTTACCACACAAATCTCTCGTTTCTTTGATAAGTTTCATAAGATGTTTTATCTTTGTGGACTTCTTGAATTCCTCAAGCTTTTTTGTGTAATTTTCAAGAAGCTTTACTAGAGGCTTTTCATTGCTAAGAAACTTATCTACAAGGTAAGTGAGAATGTGATAATTGAGAAAACAATAATGTTGACGCATTTTTGTGAATACTCTCTCAAGAGTAGCTACTTCTGTTGAAAGAGGTTCTAGCTCATAAGCCTCTTGTAAGACAACCTGTATTTCATCAATTGAAACTGATTTCTTCTGTAACACTCGTCTGATTTCTAGTACTAAACTCGCAAAACTAGTAATTATTTCATTAAATTCTCTGATAATACTCTTATCAATATATATATGTTTATCATCATATATTTCACTCACTCTATTAGTGTCCATCTTAGTCTCATGTTGAGGAAGGGGCTGGGTATGTGAGACTATCTCCATGTCTTGTGAGTCACTCCCTGTTTCTTGATTCTCACTACGCTGTGGTGATGAAGACGAGACTGTCTGAATATACTTGTCACGTATTCGATCAGCAAGGTAGTTATTATGGATCTTTGTGAGAGCATCAGTAATATCATTCCAAGTAACTGGTTTAGTACGAGACTGGAAATATTTAAACAGTTCAATTAAACATCTCTGAGTTCCTTCACTCCCATGATACTTTCCAATAACATCCAATTCAGGAGTAGTTATACCCAAGAAAATACCAAGATCATACCATTTAGGACCAACAGATTCTAACTCTGATGTGAACAGATCAACACTTGGAAGACGAATTTGGTCAGACATAATTATGTAGATATGTTATGATGAGAATTATGTCAACACGTACAGCAGATTGAGGAACTCAAAGAAGCCAAAGTATGACACACTCAGAAATAAATTCAACAATCATAATATGAATTTTGTTATTCTCTTCCATATATGGTAAAGAATGTCACATGTTTATTGGGTGTGTCACTAATGAATACACTTAAAGCCACACCCAATAATGGGTGTATCCAATGGTTTAGTGATAACAACCACACCTACATATCTAATACCTAAGGTGACATTTATATGCTCAATAATTTATACTTTTTAAACTACTTCTATTTCACTAGTACATATACATGTACGTCACAGTACTGAGGTCAGCGGTTGTTGATTTTCAATTTCTCATCCTCTGCCTACATCTAAATTTATACGCGAATCATTTTGTATATTACACCATTTGTGCATGCACATTGACACCACAACAAGTCAACAACGTGGATTTAAATAATGGTTAGAAATCACCTTTTATCTTCTTTTATTTGTAATTCTTGTCATTTAGTTAACCATGTTAGTAATCTGGTTCACTGTTTTTTCAATTTTTTTTTGAAAAGAACAAGGTATTTTGAGTTTGATTGTTATGAAATTTATTGTAGTAATTAATAATGTATAATGTCCACCCGCCCACATTAATTATTTGTGAATTTTGGATGAGAAACTAAAAATCAACAATCTCTGGCCTTACATACATTCATAATTATATACACTAATACCAGGAGCCCTCTCTTTTTTTATGGGCTCCTGCTAATACTAATATCTATGTAACAGAAATGTTAGAAAGTGTACTCACTTCATTGATGTTCAGTCTACTACATATATGAATATTATCTATCTGAAGATGACATATGATCATGAACAACTTTCTCCTAAAAATAATGAAAATAGTACATATATAATCATATTTGGAATGGTACATAATTATATAAGTATATGAATAATACTAAATATATAGTCATATAATTAATTGTCTTACAATAACAGGATACAAGACTCTGGAAACTTCATGATCCATTTTAATTAACAAGTTTTAAATTGTATTATTAATTATAATGAAAGGAACAATGAATATTAATTAAACAAACAATTTATTAGACATACACACATAATAAAATTATTATTATTTATTTGAATATCCTTTTTCTAAAATGAATGTAGAGTAGTAGTTATTAATAGTTATTAATATTAGTGTGTCACTCTGTTTGACTGGTACGTGATTGTCTCACAGTTGATATATTCATTAGTGCTCTCTCCCTACAAATATTAATAATAAAATAATTATTAATAACAATTAATTAATATTTATAACATTCTTTATGGTACATTAAGGGTTTTACTTGTGGCATGACGGAGGGGCTCAATAAAGTTGAGATTAGATAATCCAAGCAATGTTAGTGCATTATCTAATCTCATCCTTTATTGAGTCCCACCCAAGTACCATATTATAGTACTGTAAAGAATGATTTAATGTCTATCACTAGTACATTAAGTAGTTAATGCATTCTTCAGTGTACATTATGCTGTTTAAAATGAAATCAGGTGACTAGTATATGAGAATGTGATTGGCTCAATGTCACATATATAATTAATTAATATTAAAAGTTATTAATAATTATATCTATGAATATTAATCCTGGCCTTTTTCCCATGTGTTAGTTTTCTATGTATAGTAACCATTGGTTGTAACTTTTTGAAAATCTCTGTAAACTTCCTGGTCAATTCTTTCTGATAATCATATCGTTCTTCACCTAACATCTCTTCATTACGATGTAATCCTTCTTGACATCTGAAGAGTAAAAGGATTAGTGTCCAGCTCAATACAAAAAATCTACATATACTTACACCTCCAATTTCATAGTTTTGTCTCATTAATAAATACAAAGGAGGCACATCTCCAAGCCCACGCCCTGATCAGAGATTGAGGAACTGCAATGCTTCTAAAGTTTTGCATACAAATTGGCACATTACAAAACATGAGATGAAGAAGAACTTCCACAGTGAGACTCTTCCAAGAACACTTTGAAGGTTTTCAATACTGCAAACATTACTTCTATAGTGTCCAGTACTAAGAGACTTGCTTCTCCGGCTAATGATGGTTCAACTTCAACATCTCCTTTAGGTATGAGGAATATGTAAATAATGAATGGATAGTGAGAAAAATTATGAAATTAAATTGTTGATGAGGTATATAAACTATATATGCAAAATATACCTAACCAAATCAAATGGTTCCCATGGTAGCATAGTGTATATGTACATATAATGAAAGGACTACTAATGAATGGATGGTTCAAGGTTCAATAAATAGATTGATGAATATATTTACAAAATAGATAAAATTCTGGTCACTTGTATATAGTTACTCACTTCTTAGACTGTTCTGCTGCAGCTTGCCAATATGTCTTCTTCTCCCAGTGAAAAAAGGATGAACCACCAGCCCGTTCCAAAATTTTCTGCTGTCTCCCTGTCTAGCTAACCTCTCTTTGGCTGCTATTCGATTCTTAATATCAGTAGATTTGGAAGACATTGCAGCAATTCAACTACCTTGGTTAGTCAAGTTCGGTTTTCCTATGCACTCAAAACATCATGCGACTCGTAAATCCAATAGATTCAGAAAATTCAACCTGTATGTAAGATAAGAGGATGTATAGCATTCATTCAACCTGTATGTAAGATAAGAGGATGTATAGCATTCATTCAACCTGTATGTAAGATAAGAGGATGTATAGCATTCATTCAACCTGTATGTAAGATAAGAGGATGTATAGAATTCATTCAACCTGTATGTAAGATAAGAGGATGTATAGCATTCATTCAACCTGTATGTAAGATAAGAGGATGTATAGCATTCATTCAACCTGTATGTAAGATAAGAGGATGTATAGCATTCATTCAACCTGTATGTAAGATAAGAGGATGTATAGCATTCATTCAACCTGTATGTAAGATAAGAGGATGTATAGCATTCATTCAACCTGTATGTAAGATAAGAGGATGTATAGCATTCATTCAACCTGTATGTAAGATAAGAGGATGTATAGCATTCATTCAACCTGTATGTAAGATAAGAGGATGTATAGCATTCATTCAACCTGTATGTAAGATAAGAGGATGTATAGCATTCATTCAACCTGTATGTAAGATAAGAGGATGTATAGCATTCATTCAACCTGTATGTAAGATAAGAGGATGTATAGCATTCATTCAACCTGTATGTAAGATAAGAGGATGTATAGCATTCATTCAACCTGTATGTAAGATAAGAGGATGTATAGCATTCATTCAACCTGTATGTAAGATAAGAGGATGTATAGCATTCATTCAACCTGTATGTAAGATAAGAGGATGTATAGCATTCATTCAACCTGTATGTAAGATAAGAGGATGTATAGCATTCATTCAACCTGTATGTAAGATAAGAGGATGTATAGCATTCATTCAACCTGTATGTAAGATAAGAGGATGTATAGCATTCATTCAACCTGTATGTAAGATAAGAGGATGTATAGAATTCATTCAACCTGTATGTAAGATAAGAGGATGTATAGCATTCATTCAACCTGTATGTAAGATAAGAGGATGTATAGCATTCATTCAACCTGTATGTAAGATAAGAGGATGTATAGCATTCATTCAACCTGTATGTAAGATAAGAGGATGTATAGCATTCATTCAACCTGTATGTAAGATAAGAGGATGTATAGCATTCATTCAACCTGTATGTAAGATAAGAGGATGTATAGCATTCATTCAACCTGTATGTAAGATAAGAGGATGTATAGAATTCATTCAACCTGTATGTAAGATAAGAGGATGTATAGCATTCATTCAACCTGTATGTAAGATAAGAGGATGTATAGCATTCATTCAACCTGTATGTAAGATAAGAGGATGTATAGCATTCATTCAACCTGTATGTAAGATAAGAGGATGTATAGCATTCATTCAACCTGTATGTAAGATAAGAGGATGTATAGCATTCATTCAACCTGTATGTAAGATAAGAGGATGTATAGCATTCATTCAACCTGTATGTAAGATAAGAGGATGTATAGCATTCATTCAACCTGTATGTAAGATAAGAGGATGTATAGCATTCATTCAACCTGTATGTAAGATAAGAGGATGTATAGCATTCATTCAACCTGTATGTAAGATAAGAGGATGTATAGCATTCATTCAACCTGTATGTAAGATAAGAGGATGTATAGCATTCATTCAACCTGTATGTAAGATAAGAGGATGTATAGCATTCATTCAACCTGTATGTAAGATAAGAGGATGTATAGCATTCATTCAACCTGTATGTAAGATAAGAGGATGTATAGCATTCATTCAACCTGTATGTAAGATAAGAGGATGTATAGCATTCATTCAACCTGTATGTAAGATAAGAGGATGTATAGCATTCATTCAACCTGTATGTAAGATAAGAGGATGTATAGCATTCATTCAACCTGTATGTAAGATAAGAGGATGTATAGCATTCATTCAACCTGTATGTAAGATAAGAGGATGTATAGAATTCATTCAACCTGTATGTAAGATAAGAGGATGTATAGCATTCATTCAACCTGTATGTAAGATAAGAGGATGTATAGCATTCATTCAACCTGTATGTAAGATAAGAGGATGTATAGCATTCATTCAACCTGTATGTAAGATAAGAGGATGTATAGCATTCATTCAACCTGTATGTAAGATAAGAGGATGTATAGCATTCATTTTGTAGTCATCGTTGTCTAGTTTATTAAGATGATTATTGAACGTGACAGTAAAAATAAAACCACACCCATCAATACTGGTCTGACTATAGCCTGACCTACTCTTGTCTTGTATTATAATTATATATTATTAATAAACCTAGTCATTGTGTTATCACATATTATATGCATGTACAAGCAATATATCTTATGTATGGTAGGTGGGGCTAATTTTGTGTTTTTGTACAATTGAGAAACAATCATCTCTTGTTTGTGAGACATGAGTGTTTTTGTTATGAACCTGCTTGTGCAGGACAGTGGACCAATGCACTCCAACACTATGTATGCAAGCTGTAGAATTCTACATTTATGTTAACATTAAGGTATAAAATACATGTGAGGGTAAGGCTGGAATCCCAACAAAACTTCTTGCACAGAATATATTATATAGTCACTAAACATACTAGATTGTGTTTAAACAAGTTTATATGTAACAAGAAAGTACCTTATAATGATAAATAACTATTTAAATCCTTTTAGAGCTGTCATAATTAATACTACAATATACATTCTTAGCCATGTGTACAAAATTACCAAAAAGACCTAAAATACAAAATTAATCTCAAAGAATGTAATATAACTAATATAAAACGACTGGATCTTCTGAATTAAACTGAAGAAACTACAATAACAAAACTTTTGAACAAATTGGCTCAGTTGTTTGTAAAACAAGTAAACTGCTAAGCAACAATGACCAAAGTACGAAGTTTGTATTAAATTAGCCCCACCCACCTTCAAAATGAATAGATATTTATATAATATATAGTCATGTACTATAAATGAAATGAATTGTATATATAACAATATGATAACTGTTCAGTTTAGTTTGTAACACAAACAGAACAGATACTATACAAGATACTTTATTATAATCATTAGTGATTCCATAATGTCCTCTTATAATACACTCTTATAAATACACAAGATGATGATATACTATATCACTTACATTTTGATAACTCTTCTGATCTCTTTCTCTTCTCATATTCATCAGCATAAGTCTTGTTAATAGTTAACCCCTCCATGTTTCAACTATCACCACGTGGTTAACACACCTACTAATTAATTTTATATGTCTACTATGAATAATTATTTTTAAAATTATTTTCATACCAGATTACGAAAAATAAATAAATAGACTGTTAGTTCACAATAGTGTATAGCATAAGTTAGTTCACAATAGTGTATAGCATAAGTTAGTTCACAATAGTGTATAGCATAAGTTAGTTCACAATAGTGTATAGCATAAGTTAGTTCACAATAGTGTATGTATGAGAATAAATACATGTGAAACATAAAATAATTGTGTATACAAATATGTAAGTTATAATGAATAGTGTATGAATTAAAATATATGTATGAGTTGTGTATCAGTGACAAATATGTGACAACACTTCTAGTTGGCTTATAAAATATGTTTGACTGTCGTGGGATTGTTATCAAAGAGATTTCATTATTTACTAAGATGTTTCAAAACTTAGAGATTTACTGGTAGCTTACGATGGATTATGACGATAGCAAAGGAGAGTAAAAATGTATCCTTAACATCAACTAATCTGGAACTATTATCAGTATCTGATGTTAGTGATACGAGTATTTCATCATAGTGCTTCATTGTTACTCGTTTTAGTGCTTCATTGATACATGTTTAGGACTTAGGGATAGGGAATGCTTCATCGATACACATAGAGTACTTCATCAGAGTGCTTCATCATTACACAGGAGAGTACTTCATCGATACATGTTTAGCATTTAGGATTTAGGATTTAGGGATAGGGAATGCTTCATCGATACACATGCACATAAAGTACTTCATCGGAATGCTTCATCGTTACACAGGTGAGTACTTTATTAATACATGTTTAGCATTTAAGGCTTAGGATATAGGGATAGGGAATGCCTCATCGATACACATGTACATAGAGTACTTCGTCGGAATGCTTCATCGTTACACAGGTGAGTACTTCATTGATACATGTTTAGCATTTACAATTCAAGGTTTTAGGATATAGGGATAGGGAATGCTTCATCGATACACATGCACATAGAGTACTTCGTCAAAGTGCTTCATCATTACACAGGAGACTACTTCATTGATACATGTTTAGCATTTAGGATTTAGGGTTTAGGGTTTAGGACTTAGGGATAGGGAATGCTTCATCGATACACATGCACATAGAGTACTTCATCAAAGTGCTTCATCATTACACAGCCGAGTACTTCACATTAGTACTTAGTCGGAATGCTTCATTGATACAGATGCATAGAGTACTTTATCGAAATAGATAATGTTTCTGGCATTAACTCTCTAGTCTCCAGTACTATCGGACTTGTCTCTTTGGCTAAGGATATTTCTATTTGTGTATCAATTTCAACATTTCATTTAGTCTGAGGAGAGTGATGAATGGATAGTGAGATATGTACAAAAGAACAGTGGATGAATGGATAGATAAAAGAACAAAAATGGATAACACATATATAAATTAAATGATATGTAAATACACTAAAATGATAACATATGTTACTTGTGTATGGTAATCACTTACTTCTCAGACTGCTTCACTAGTAAGAGAAGAGGTATATATTATCAGTCTATGTATAATTAGCTATTGCCATCTTCTGAACATTCTATCACAAGTCCATTGTAAAAGCAACAGATAACCATTTTAGGAGAGATCGTCAGGAAGGTCACATACCCGATAGGAAGATAGCATCTACCTGTACACGATGTGTATTGCTCTACTATACAACCTTAGTCCATGATCATCAGTGTAGTATTTGGTGACTACAGACATCTAAACATAAGATTAGGAACAATCATTGGATATGATAGGATAACAAACAGATACACAGAGATACATAGACACCATATACATATACAATGTACACATTTACTATAATCATACATATAAACATACATAGATATATACATTATGTATACAACATATGACACAAATAAATAAAGGTATGTACTTAATACATAATTGTATACGCTGCACATACAAGCAAATGTTCACAGGTACGTATATATATGTATGTATGTACATAATATATATAGACATAAATACATAAATGTAAATAAGCCACATATACACATACACTTACCTTCCTAGTATTAATGAGACCCATGCCCATACTCTAATATATAGATCTAGGAACTGCATCAGAAATCTTGCATACAGCTCTTTAACTAAGCTCTCTAAACAGTTACTACCAGGTGGTGAACAGATCTTCCAGACACTGAGAACACTACAGAATTTTAATCGTCAACTTCATCATCCTCTTTTAGCCTGAAGAAAGAAATATATGAGTGATGATTAATGAATAGATATGGAAAGGAATGGATAAGGTATATGGACACATGGATAGGGTGAATATACATGCAAATTACATGTAAATTAATTAATATAGATAATGAATATACTGATGAGGATGCGTAAATGATAACATATAACTTGTGATAATCACTCACTTCTCAGACTGATGTCTTGTAGATTGATAGTGAGTTGTATCCAATCAAAGAGAAGAGGTATATATCATCAGTCTGTTCAAATATTACTATTGTCATCTTCCGCATGGTCATTCTGTCTCCACTCTATACTTGATAAGATCATTAGTAAATTCTTGATGACTTTGTGAGTTATGTTGCCATTGTTTGATAGTGTGTTTTTTAAAACATGATGAGTTCTTGGTGTGCTTGCAAATAGTATTGGTACTATGTTTGTGCCATATGTGATGTAATTAAAGTTATGATAGATTAGCCAAACTGATTACGGCTATCCATTCTGCCGGAAGTGTCGTACACAATTGTAGATATATAAATACAATTATCTTGAGGAACTAGTCACAAATCCACAACATTGATGGATAGAGAGATTAAAAGGTGACATGCCATTAAAGATTGTTGGTTGAGGGAAAGCTGAGGCTACATCAATCAATGTTGTTCAGATTGAAACCCTACCCTCCAAGTACCCCTAGGATTAAGGGACATGTCCTAGCAAATGCGTATCAGCTACTGACAGACATGTAGCTGGAGAAACCGAAGAAGTATGCTGAGAAATATTTATAGAGTATGCTGAGAAATATTTATAATGATAAACACACGTTGTCTTGATGTTCCTACTATTTGATAAAGTTTACATGTCTTTTAAAACGTAGTGCTTTCTTGATGTCTTTGTGAAGTGCATTGGTGCCATTGTTAATGTTCGTGCTATATGTGATGTCGTTTATTATGTTGACATGCTTCTGACATTATTATGTGCCAAAAGACATTTACAATAAAAACATGTTGTACAATACAAATAAATTAATTATTAATTGTATTTGTGAAGGGTTTTGGTACCATTGATGGACAGAGAGTTTAAAGGTGTCACACACTTCAGTAGAAACAATACCCTCCACGTACCCCTAGGATTGAGGGACAGGCCGCTAGGTATTGCAGCAAATGTGTATAAGCCATTGACAGATCTATAACTGGAGAGACAGGAGAGCTATGCCAAGAAATATTAACCAGAGACATTTATGCGATACACACGTGTTGCCATGATATGAAGATAAAATGAATTAGATCTTGTTATCATTTCCATTATGTCACTAATGTTTCATTTCTTGTTTGTATACTAGTAAGTTTTGTGAGTTGAAGATCTTTCTGAAGTGTGATTATAATATCTATTGTGTAGTGTTCATATGTATATCTGATATGATAGGAGAAAATACTAAAGTTTATAACTGGTATGATATGTGTAGTCAATAGTGATATGTAAGATGAACTGGAAATATAATATACTATGAGAGAATTTGAATATTGAGAATAGACTAGTTTAAAGTGACTTGTTGTTTGTCACTTTCAATTTCGTCTACCCTATCGACAGGTTTTAAAGTTACAGGATAGCTATCTAAAGACATCAGATCATCTTCAACATCACTATAATCAGACAGTTCTGTAGCATCGGAATGTTCCGTAGTATCAGACCCAATTTCCAATGCACTGTCAAATGACTCTAGTGAGATAGATCTCAAACCTTCACCTAAATGTCTAAATTCATTGAATAGTTTCACAATATCATGATGACCAAATCCGGAAGCGTAGGCACGTGGAGATGTACCTTCACTATTAACTAATCTGGAGTCAGCACCTGATTCAAGAAGTATTCTCACAATATCAATATGTCCATATCGTGAAGCAAGATGAAGTGCTGTAATACTTGCTACTGCTTGATAATTAATGTTTACATCAGCTTTAATCAACTGCTTCACAACCTCACTATGACCTATACCACTAGCTATCATAAGAGGAGTCCACCCATTACTTTTTGCTATATTAGGATCCGCACCAGATGTAAGAAGGGTAGAGACCACAACAGAATGACCATTCATACTAGCTATATAAATAGCTGTTGCCCCGTTATTGTTACAAGCATTAGGATTAATTTTGGCCTTCAATAATATCTCAACTACCTCATTATGACCCTTACCACTACCTATCATAAGAGGAGTCGACCCATCACTAGCTGCCATATTAGGATCAGCATCAGATGTAAGAAGGGTAGAGACGACAACAGAATGACCATTCTGACTAGCTATATAAATAGCTGTTATGCCATTCTTTAAACAGGCATTAGGATTACCTTTGGCCTTCAATAGTACCTCAACTACCTCATTATGACCATTACCACTACCTATCATAAGAGGAGTCCATCTATTACTATTTGCTATATTAGGATCGGCACCAGATGTAAGAAGGGTAGAGACGACAACAGAATGACCATTCATACTAGCTATATAAATAGCTGTTGCCCCGTTATTGTTACAAGCATTAGGATTAATTTTGGCCTTCAATAATATCTCAACTACCTCATTATGACCCTTACCACTACCTATCATAAGAGGAGTCAACCCATCACTAGCTGCCATATTAGGATCAGCACCAGATGTAAGAAGGATAGAGACAACAACAGAATGACCATTCTGACTAGCTACATAAATAGCTGTTGCCCCGTTATTTAAACAAGCATTAGCATTAACTTTGGCCTTCAATAGTATCTTGACTACCTCATTATGACCATTCTGACTACCTATCATAAGAGGAGTCCCCCCATTACTATTTGCTATATTAGGATCAGCACCAGATGTAAGAAGGGTAGAGACGACAACAGAATGACCATTCTGACTAGCTATATAAATAGCTGTTGTCCCGTCATTGCTACAAGCATTAGGATTACCTTTGGCCTTCAATAGTATCTCAACTACCTCGTTATGCCCTTCCTGACTACCTATCATAAGAGGAGTCGACCCATCACTCGTTGCCATATTAGGATCGGCACCAGATGTAAGAAGGGTAGAGACGACAACAGAATGACCATTCTGACTAGCTATATAAATAGCTGTTATGCCATTCTTTAAACAGGCATTAGGATTACCTTTGGCCTTCAATAGTACCTCAACTACCTCATTATGACCATTACCACTACCTATCATAAGAGGAGTCCATCTATTACTATTTGCTATATTAGGATCGGCACCAGATGTAAGAAGGGTAGAGACGACAACAGAATGACCATTCTGACTAGCTATATAAATAGCTGTTGTGCCATTATTGTTACAAGCATTAGGATTAATTTTGGCCTTCAATAATATCTCAACTACCTCATTATGACCATTCTGACTACTTATCATAAGAGGAGTCCACCCATTACTTTGTGCTATATTAGGATCCGCACCAGATGTAAGAAGGGTAGAGACGACAATGGAATGACCATTCTGACTAGCTATATAAATAGCTGTTACTCCGTCATTGTTACAAGCATTAGGATTAACTTTGGCCTTCAATAATATCTCAACTACCTCATTATGACCACTACCACTACCTATCATAAGAGGAGTCCATCTATTACTATTTGCTATATTAGGATCCGCACCAGATGTAAGAAGGGTAAAGACGACAATGGAATGATCATTCTGACTAGCTATATAAATAGCTGTTGGCCCATTATTGTTACAAGCATTAGGATTAACTTTGGCCTGCAATAATATCTCAACTACCTCATTATGACCATTACCACTACCTATCATAAGAGGAGTCAACCCATTTCTATTTGCTATATTAGGATCTGCACCAGATGTAAGAAGGGTAGAGACGACAATGGAATGACCATTCAGACTAGCTATATAAATAGCTGTTGCCCCATTATTGTTACAAGCATTAGGATTATCTTTGGCCTGCAATAATATCTCAACTACCTCATTATGACCAGTACCACTACCTATCATAAGAGGAGTCCACCCATTTCTATTTGCTATATTAGGATCTGCACCAGATGTAAGAAGGGTAGAGACGACAACAGAATGACCATTCTGACTAGCTATATAAATAGCTGTTGTCCCGTCATTGCTACAAGCATTAGGATTACCTTTGGCCTTCAATAGTATCTCAACTACCTCGTTATGCCCTTCCTGACTACCTATCATAAGAGGAGTCGACCCATCACTCGTTGCCATATTAGGATCGGCACCAGATGTAAGAAGGGTAGAGACGACAACAGAATGACCATTCTGACTAGCTATATAAATAGCTGTTATGCCATTCTTTAAACAGGCATTAGGATTACCTTTGGCCTTCAATAGTACCTCAACTACCTCATTATGACCATTACCACTACCTATCATAAGAGGAGTCCATCTATTACTATTTGCTATATTAGGATCGGCACCAGATGTAAGAAGGGTAGAGACGACAACAGAATGACCATTCTGACTAGCTATATAAATAGCTGTTGTGCCATTATTGTTACAAGCATTAGGATTAATTTTGGCCTTCAATAATATCTCAACTACCTCATTATGACCATTCTGACTACTTATCATAAGAGGAGTCCACCCATTACTTTGTGCTATATTAGGATCCGCACCAGATGTAAGAAGGGTAGAGACGACAATGGAATGACCATTCTGACTAGCTATATAAATAGCTGTTACTCCGTCATTGTTACAAGCATTAGGATTAACTTTGGCCTTCAATAATATCTCAACTACCTCATTATGACCACTACCACTACCTATCATAAGAGGAGTCCATCTATTACTATTTGCTATATTAGGATCCGCACCAGATGTAAGAAGGGTAAAGACGACAATGGAATGACCATTCTGACTAGCTATATAAATAGCTGTTGGCCCATTATTGTTACAAGCATTAGGATTAACTTTGGCCTGCAATAATATCTCAACTACCTCATTATGACCATTACCACTACCTATCATAAGAGGAGTCAACCCATTTCTATTTGCTATATTAGGATCTGCACCAGATGTAAGAAGGGTAGAGACGACAATGGAATGACCATTCAGACTAGCTATATAAATAGCTGTTGCCCCATTATTGTTACAAGCATTAGGATTAACTTTGGCCTGCAATAATATCTCAACTACCTCATTATGACCAGTACCACTACCTATCATAAGAGGAGTCCACCCATTTCTATTTGCTATATTAGGATCTGCACCAGATGTAAGAAGGGTAGAGACGACAATGGAATGACCATTCAGACTAGCTAACATAAGAGGTGTTGCCCCATTATATAATGTCAAATTAGCTACCTCACCTGTACCCACTGCTAGAAGAAGCTCAACAGCTCTAACATTTCCTACCTCGACAGCTTGTAAGAATGCTGATTCCAGGATATGACACCCTTCATTTGGTCCCTCATATAATACCTTATTATCTATCTTGAGGGATATCACACCTACAACTTTCAGGAGATCAGGAGACATAGTGACTAATACACTTGTATCAATATCAGGAATTACCCAGCTAACACAAATACAACCATCTTCTATTCTAATTTGTGCAGCGCAATCATATATATTCTGAAATATCAGCTTCGCTAGCCTCTCAAACTTCTTCAGTATAACTTTACCCCAAAAATCACGTGTTTTCAAATGTAATATTTTATGATTACCACGTAAATCTCTCTTCTCTTTTAGGAGTTTCATAAGATCTTTCACTTTCATAGACTCCTTGAATCTCTCAAGCTTGTTTGCATACTTTTCAAGGAGCTGTTGTAGTGGCTTTTCGTTGGTAAGAAAAGTATTTACAAGGCAAGCGAGAATATGATAGTTGAGAAAACAATAATGTTGACGCAGTCTTACAAAGACTGTTTCAATAGTAGCTACGTCTGTTGAAAGAGGTTGTAGCTCATAAACCTCTTGTAAAACAACCTGTATATGATCAATTGAAACCGACTTCATTTGTAGTATTTTTTGAATCTCTAATACTAACTTTGCAAAATCTGTTACTATTTCATTAAATTCTCTGCTAATACTCTTATCAATATATATACATTTATCATCATATATTTCACTCACTCTACCAATATCCATCATTTGTGAACCACTTCCTGATTTTTCATCTTCCTGTTCCTCACTACGTGCACGAGGTGATGATAGATGAGATAAGGATGAGACATTAGTCTGGACATTGTGTTGTATACGATCAGCAAGATTATTGTAGTGCATCTTTGTGAGAGCATTAGTAATATCATTCCAAGAAACTGGTGTAGTACGAGACTGGAAACGTTTGAACAGTTCAATTAAACATCTCTGAGTTCCTTTACTCCCATGGTTCTCTGCAATAACATCCAATTCAGGAGTAGATATACCCAAGAAAATACCAAGATCATACCACTTAGGACCAACAGAATCTAACTCTGATGTGAACAGATCAATAGTTGGAAGAGGAATTTGGCCAGACATAACTATGTAGATATGTTATGATGAGAGTTATGTCAACATGTACAGTAGATTGAGGAACTCAAAGAAGCCTAAAGATGACACACTCTGAAATAAAGTCAACAATCATTATATGAATTTTGTTTTTCTCTTCTATATATGGTAAAGAATGTCACATGTTTATTGGGTGTGTCACTAATGAATACACTTAAAGCCACACCCAATAATGGGTGTATCCAATGGTTTAGTGATAACAACCACATCTACATATCTAATACCTGAGTTGACATTTATATGCTCAATAAATCATACTTTTTAAACTAGTTTTATGTTACATACTGTATAGAAGGAAAATTTTACGAGAAGAAATTTTTGCACAGATGAGGCTTTTTGCGAGTTTAATGTTGCAAAATATTATAAGCTTAATTAATATAATTATTTAATTAATAACATTAATTCCCCCCCACAAATATATCATGTTGAAATAGAAGAATAATGTTCAAATAGATGTCTTTTTAAGTGGAAGCAATGGCTAGAGGTATTTAGAAAAGTGATGAGCTGTTGCTTTATTGCCATGCACAGATGTGTAATGGGCATTCTTGGCCTGTTGCTCACCAGAGATTTTGAGGTGAGATTGTGTTGCTGGTACGTTCGTTTTCTGGATTTCTTTGTTAACTTCTCTGATGGTTGCTGAACTCATATGAGCAGAGTACTGAGTAGTATGCCATCCATAGGTTTCAGGTAGCAATACAAAGCCAGAGATAAAGCGTCTGAACAGCTCACATGATTAAACAAGAAAGTTTTGCGAATAACAATGAATCACAAAAAATGCTAATATTTCAACCACGTGAACATTTCCCGCTATATGGTATACATACTTACGTACATACAGTTATAAATATATACACTATAATACTAATATCTGTCACACTGAGAAATGTTAGAATATGTACTCACCTCATTTGTAAATCTGTCTTTGTCTTTCAACATTTATAAACATTCTCAACAATCTGAAGATGACATATGGCCATGAACTTTCTCCAAACATCATGATATACGTGACAATCATATTTTAAATGGTACATAAGTATATGAATAATAAAGTCATATAATTAACTTACAGTAATTAAAAACAAGAAGACTCTGGAAACTCTTCATGATCCATTTTAACTAACAGGTTTTAAAATGTATTATTATAATGAAAGGAACAATGAATATTAATTAAACAAACACTTTAGTACACATACACGCATAATAAAATTATTATTATTTATTTGAATATCCTTTTTCTAAAATGAATGTAGAGTAGTAGTTATTAATAGTTATTAATATTAGTGTGTCACTCTGTTTGACTGGTACGTGATTGTCTCACAGTTGATATATTCATTAGTGCTCTCTCCCTACAAATATTAATAATAAAATAATTATTAATAACAATTAATTAATATTTATATCATCATTCTTTATGGTACATTAAGGGTTTTACTTATGGCATGACGGAGGGGCGAAATAAAGATAATGTGAGTGCATTATCTAATTTATTGAGTCCCCGCCCAAGTACCATATTATAGTACTGTAAAGAATGATTTAATGTCTATCACTAGTACATTAAGTAGTTAATGCATTCTTCAGTGTACATTATGCTGTTTAAAATGAAATCAGGTGACTAGTATATGAAAATGTGATTGGCTCAATGTCACGTATATAATTATTTAATATTAAAATTTATTAATAATTGCATCTATGAATATTAATTAGTATTTATTCTTACCTGGCCTTTTTCCCATGTGTTAGTTTTCTATGTATAGTAACCATTGGTTGTAACTGTTGTTGAAAATCTCTAAATTTCCTGGTCAGTTCTTTTTGCTAATTATATCGTTCTTCACCTAACATCTCTTCATTATGAATTGACATCTGAAAAGTAAAATTCTGTACAAGACACAAGAAGGATTAGTGTCCAGCTCAATACAACAAATCTACATATACTTACATTTCCAATTTCATATTTTTGTCTCCTTAACAAATACAAAGGAGGCACATCCCCATGCCCATGTCCTGATCAGAGATCGAGGAACTGCAATGCTTCCAAAGTTTTGCATACAAATTGACACATTACAAAACATGAGATGAAGAAGAACTTCCATAGTGAGACTCTTCCAAGAACACTTTGAAGGTTTTCAATACTGTCGACATTACTTCTATAGTGTCCAGTACTAAAAGACTTGCTTCTCCAGCTAATGATGCTTCAACTTCAACATTTCCTTTAGGTCTAATGAATATGTAAGTGATGAATGGATAGTGAGATAAATAAAATATGAAATTGAATTGTTGATGAGGTATATAAACTATATATGCAAAATATACCTAACCAAATCAAATGGTTCCCATCATAATTATAATGAAAGGACTACTAATGAGCACTTGGATGGTTCAAGGTTCAATAAATAGATTGATGAATATATTTACAAAATAGATAAAATTCTGGTCACTTGTATATAGTAAGTACACTCACTTCTTAGACTGCTCTGCTGCAGCTTGCCAATGTGTCTTCTTTTCCTAGTGAAAAAAGGATGAACCACCAGCCCATTTCAAAATTTTCTGCTGTCTCCCTGTCTAGCTAACCTCTCTTTGGCTGCTATTCGATTCTTAATATCAGTAGATTTGGAAAACATTGCAGCAATTCAACTACCTTGGTTAGTCAAGTTCGGTTTTCCTATGCACTCAAAACATCATATGACTCATAAATCCAATAGATTCAGAAAATTCAACCTGTATGTAAGATAAGAGGATGTATAGCATTCATTCAACCTGTATGTAAGATAAGAGGATGTATAGCATTCATTCAACCTGTATGTAAGATAAGAGGATGTATAGCATTCATTCAACCTGTATGTAAGATAAGAGGATGTATAGCATTCATTCAACCTGTATGTAAGATAAGAGGATGTATAGCATTCATTCAACCTGTATGTAAGATAAGAGGATGTATAGCATTCATTCAACCTGTATGTAAGATAAGAGGATGTATAGCATTCATTCAACCTGTATGTAAGATAAGAGGATGTATAGCATTCATTCAACCTGTATGTAAGATAAGAGGATGTATAGCATTCATTCAACCTGTATGTAAGATAAGAGGATGTATAGCATTCATTCAACCTGTATGTAAGATAAGAGGATGTATAGCATTCATTCAACCTGTATGTAAGATAAGAGGATGTATAGCATTCATTCAACCTGTATGTAAGATAAGAGGATGTATAGCATTCATTCAACCTGTATGTAAGATAAGAGGATGTATAGAATTCATTCAACCTGTATGTAAGATAAGAGGATGTATAGCATTCATTCAACCTGTATGTAAGATAAGAGGATGTATAGCATTCATTCAACCTGTATGTAAGATAAGAGGATGTATAGCATTCATTCAACCTGTATGTAAGATAAGAGGATGTATAGCATTCATTCAACCTGTATGTAAGATAAGAGGATGTATAGCATTCATTCAACCTGTATGTAAGATAAGAGGATGTATAGCATTCATTCAACCTGTATGTAAGATAAGAGGATGTATAGCATTCATTCAACCTGTATGTAAGATAAGAGGATGTATAGCATTCATTCAACCTGTATGTAAGATAAGAGGATGTATAGCATTCATTCAACCTGTATGTAAGATAAGAGGATGTATAGCATTCATTCAACCTGTATGTAAGATAAGAGGATGTATAGAATTCATTCAACCTGTATGTAAGATAAGAGGATGTATAGCATTCATTCAACCTGTATGTAAGATAAGAGGATGTATAGCATTCATTCAACCTGTATGTAAGATAAGAGGATGTATAGAATTCATTCAACCTGTATGTAAGATAAGAGGATGTATAGCATTCATTCAACCTGTATGTAAGATAAGAGGATGTATAGCATTCATTCAACCTGTATGTAAGATAAGAGGATGTATAGCATTCATTCAATCTGTATGTAAGATAAGAGGATGTATAGAATTCATTCAACCTGTATGTAAGATAAGAGGATGTATAGAATTCATTCAACCTGTATGTAAGATAAGAGGATGTATAGCATTCATTCAACCTGTATGTAAGATAAGAGGATGTATAGCATTCATTCAACCTGTATGTAAGATAAGAGGATGTATAGCATTCATTCAACCTGTATGTAAGATAAGAGGATGTATAGAATTCATTCAACCTGTATGTAAGATAAGAGGATGTATAGCATTCATTCAACCCGTATGTAAGATAAGAGGATGTATAGCATTCATTTTGTAGTCATCGTTGTCTAGTTTATTAATATGATTATTGAACGTGACAGTAAAAATAAAACCACACCCATCAATACTGGTCTGACTATAGCCTGACCTACTCTTGTCTTGTATTATAATTATATATTATTAATAAACCTAGTCATTGTGTTATCACATATTATATGCATGTACAAGCAATATATCTTATGTATGGTAGGTGGGGCTAATTTTGTGTTTTTGTACAATTGAGAAACAATCATCTCTTGTTTGTGAGACATGAGTGTTTTTGTTATGAACCTGCTTGTGCAGGACAGTGGACCAATGCACTCCAACACTATGTATGCAAGCTGTAGAATTCTACATTTATGTTAACATTAAGGTATAAAATACATGTGAGGGTAAGGCTGGAATCCCAACAAAACTTCTTGCACAGAATATATTATATAGTCACTAAACATACTAGATTGTGTTTAAACAAGTTTATATGTAACAAGAAAGTACCTTATAATGATAAATAACTATTTAAATCCTTTTAGAGCTGTCATAATTAATACTACAATATACGTTCTTAGCCATGTGTACAAAATTACCAAAAAGACCTAAAATACAAAATTAATCTCAAAGAATGTAATATAACTAATATAAAACGACTGGATCTTCTGAATTAAACTGAAGAAACTACAATAACAAAACTTCTGAACAAATTGGCTCAGTTGTTTGTAAAACAAGTAAACTGCTAAGCAACAATGACCAAAGTACGAAGTTTGTATTAAATTAGCCCCACCCACCTTCAAAATGAATAGATATTTATATAATATATAGTCATGTACTATTAATGAAATGAATTGTATATATAACAATATGATAACTGTTCAGTTTAGTTTGTAACACAAACAGAACAGATACTATACAAGATACTTTATTATAATCATTAGTGATTCCATAATGTCCTCTTATAATACACTCTTATAAATACACAAGATGATGATATACTATATCACTTACATTTTGATAACTCTTCTGATCTCTTTCTCTTCTCATATTGATCAGCATAAGTCTTGTTAATAGTTAACCCCTCCATGTTTCAACTATCACCACGTGGTTAACACACCTACTAATTAATTTTATATGTCTACTATGAATAATTAATTTTAAAATTATTTTCATACCAGATTACACAAAAAAGAAAAATAAATAAATAGACTGTTAGTTCACAATAGTGTATGTATGAGAATAAATACATGTGAAACATAAAATAATTGTGTATACAAATATGTAAGTTATATTGAATAGTGTATGAATTAAAATATATGTATGAGTTGTATATCAGTGACAAATATGTGACAACACTTCTAGTTGGCTTTTAAAATATGTTTGACTGTCGTAGGATTGTTATCAAAGAGATTTCATTATTTACTAAGATGTTTCAAAACTTAGAGATTTACTGGTAGCTTACGATGGATTATGACGATAGCAAAGGAGAGTAAAAATGTATCCTTAACATCAACTAATCTGGAACTATTATCAGTATCTGATGTTAGTGATACGAGTATTTCATCATAGTGCTTCATTGTTACTCGTTTTAGTGCTTCATTGATACATGTTTAGGACTTAGGGATAGGGAATGCTTCATCGATACACATGCACATAGAGTACTTCATCGGAGTGCTTCATCGTTACACAGGTGAGTACTTCATTGATACATGTTTAGCATATAGGACTTAGGGTTTAGGATTTAGGGATAGGGAATGCTTCATCGATACACATAGAGTACTTCATCAGAGTGCTTCATCATTACACAGGAGAGTACTTCATCGATACATGTTTAGCATTTAGGATTTAGGATTTAGGGATAGGGAATGCTTCATCGATACACATGCACATAGAGTACTTCATCGGAATGCTTCATCATTACACAAGTGAGTACTTTATTGATACATGTTTAGCATTTAAGGCTTAGGATATAGGGATAGGGAATGCTTCATCGATACACATGTACATAGAGTACTTCGTCGGAATGCTTCATCGTTACACAGGTGAGTACTTTATTGATACATGTTTAGCATTTAAGGTTTAGGATTTAGGGATAGGGAATGCTTCATCGATACACATGGATAGAGTACTTCATCGTTACACAGGTGAGTACTTCAATGATACATGATTAGCATTTAGGGTTTAGGACTTAGGGATAGGGAATGCTTCATCGATACACATGCACATAGAGTACTTCATCAAAGTGCTTCATCATTACACAGCCGAGTACTTCACATTAGTACTTAGTCGGAATGCTTCATTGATACAGATGCATAGAGTACTTTATCGAAATAGATAATGTTTCTGGCATTAACTCTCTAGTCTCCAGTACTATCGGACTTGTCTCTTTGGCTAAGGATATTTCTATTTGTGTATCAATTTCAACATTTCATTTAGTCTGAGGAGAGTGATGAATGGATAGTGAGATATGTACAAAAGAACAGTGGATGAATGGATAGATAAAAGAACAAAAATGGATAACACATATATAAATTAAATGATATGTAAATATACTAAAACGATAACATATGTTACTTGTGTATGGTAATCACTTACTTCTCAGACTGCTTCACTAGTAAGAGAAGAGATATATACTTTCAGTCTATTTATAATTAGCTATTGTCATCTTCTGAACATTCTGTCACAAGTCCATTGTAAGAGCAACAGATAACCATTTTAGGAGAGATTGTCAGGAAGGTCACATACCCGATAGGAAGATAGCATCTACCTGTACACGATGTGTATTGCTCTGCTATACGACCTTAGTCCATGATCATCAGTGTAGTATTTGTTGACTACAGACATCTAAACATAAGATTAGGAACAATCATTGGATATGATAGGATAACAAACAGATAGACAGAGATACATAGACACCATAATTTACATATACAATGTACACATTTACTATAATCATACATATATACATACATAGATATATACATTATGTATACAACATATATGACACAAATAAATAAAGGTACGTACTTAATACATAATTGTATACGCTGCACATACAAGCAAATGTTCACAGGTACGTATATATATGTATGTATGTACATAATATATATAGACATAAATACATAAATGTAAATAAGCCATATATACACATACACTTACCTTCCTAGTATTAATGATACCCATGCCCATACTCTAATATATAGATCTAGGAACTGCATCAGAAATCTTGCATACAGCTCTTTAACTAAGGTCTCTAAACAGTTACTACCAGGTGGTGAACAGATCTTCCAGACACTGAGAACACTACAGAATTTGAATCGTCAACTTCATCATCCTCTTTTAGCCTGAAGAAAGGAATATATGAGTGATGATTAATGAATAGATATGGAAAGGAATGGATAAGGTATATGGATACATGGATAGGGTGAATATACATGCAAATTACATGTAAATTAATTAATATAGATAATGAATATACTGATGAGGATGCGTAAATGATAACATATAACTTGTGATAATCACTCACTTCTCAGACTGATGTCTTGTAGATTGATAGTGAGTTGTATCCAATCAAAGAGAAGAGGTATATATCACCAGTCTGTTCAAATATTACTATTGTCATCTTCCGCATGGTCATTCTGTCTCCACTCTATACTGATAAGATCATCAGTAAATTCTTGATGACTTTGTGAGTTATGTTGCCATTGTTTGATAGTGTGTTTTTTAAAACATGATGAGTTCTTGGTGTGCTTGCAAATAGTATTGGTACTATGTTTGTGCCATATGTGATGTAATTAAAGTTACCAACTATTACGATAGATTAGCCAAACTGATTACGGCTATTCCTTCTGCAGGAAGTGTTGTACACAATTGTAGATATATAAATACAATTATCTTGAGGAACTAGTCCTGAATCCACGACATTGATGAATAGAGATATTAAAAGGTGACATGCCATTAAAGATTGTTGGTTGAGTGAAAGCTGAGGCTACATCAATCAATGTTGTTCAGATTGAAACCCTACCCTCTAAGTACCCCTAGGATTGAGGGACATGTCCTAGCTATGTACTGCGAATGCGTATAAGCTATCGATAGACATGTAGCTGGAGAAACCGAAGAAGTATGCTGAGAAATATTTATAGATGATATTTACGATAAACACAAGTTGTCTTGATGTTCCTACTATTTGATAAAGTTTACATGTTTATCAAAACATAGTGTTTGCTTGATGTCTTTGTGAAGTGTATTGGTGCCATTGTTAATGTTTGTGCTATATGTGATGTTGTTTATTATGTTGACGCGTTTCTGACGTTATTATGCACCAAACTGATTAGTAAAAGAGAAGAAATATGCCAAACAATATTTCTTGAAGATATTTACAATAAAAACATGTTGTACAATACAAATAAATTAATTATTAATTGTATTTGTGAAGGGTTTTGGTACCATTGATGGACAGAGAGTTTAAAGGTGTCACACACGTCAGTAGAAACAATACCCTCCATGTACCCCTAGGATTGAGGGACATGCTGCTAGGTATTCCAGCGAATGTGTATACGCCATTGACAGATCTATAGCTGGAGAGGCAGAAGAACTATGCCAAGAAATATTTACCAAAGACATTTATACGATACACATGTGTTGCAATGATACAAAGATAAAATGAATTAGATCTTGTTATTATTTCCATTATGTCACTAATGTTTATTTTCATGTTTGTATACTAGTAAGTTTTGTGAGTTGAGGATCTTTATGAAGTGGGATTATAATATCTATTGTGTAGTGTTCATATGTATATCTGATATGATAGGAGAAAATACTAAAGTTTATAACTGGTACGATATATGTAGTCAATAGTGATATGCAAGATGAACTGGAAATATACTATACTACAAGAGAATAAGAATTATATCTTGAGAATAAACTAGTTTGAAGTGACTTGTTGTTTGTCACTTTCGATTTTGTCTGCCCTATTGACAGGATAACTATCTAAAGACATCAGATCATCTTCAATATCACTATAACCAGACAGTTCTGTAGCATCGGAATGTTCTGTAGTATCAGACCCAGTTTCAATTGCACTGTCAAGTGACTCTAGTGAGATAGATCTCAAACCTTCACCTAAATGTCTAAATTCATTGAATAGTTTCACAATATCATGATGACCAAATCTGGAAGCTAAGTCATGTGGAGACATACCTTCACTATCAACTACTCTGGAATCAGCACCTGATTCAAGAAGTATTCTCACAATATCAATATGTCCATATCGTGAAGCAAGATGAAGTGCTGTAATACCTGCTGCTGCTTGATAATTGATATTAATATCACCATGTTGTATCAACTGTTTTACTACCTCAGTATGACCTTTACCACTAGCTATCAATAGAGAAGTCCACCCATTGACAGCTGTTCCTATATTAGGATCAGCACCAGATGTAAGAAGCGTAGAGACAACAACAGAATGACCATTCTGACTAGCTATATAAATAGCAGTTGTGCCATTTTTCAAACAAGCATTAGGATTAACTTTGGCCTTCAATAATATCTCAACTACCTCATTATGACCATTCTGACTACCTATCATAAGAGGAGTCGACCCATCACTAGCTGCCATATTAGGATCAGCACCAGATGTAAGAAGCGTAGAGACAACAACAGAATGACCATTCTGACTAGCTATATAAATAGCAGTTGTGCCATTTTTCAAACAAGCATTAGGATTAACTTTGGATTTCAGTAGTATCTCAACTACCTCATTATGACCATTCTGACTACCTATCATAAGAGGAGTCGACCCATCACTCGTTGCCATATTAGGATCAGCACCAGATGTAAGAAGGGTAGAGACGACAACAGAATGACCATTCCGACTAGCTATATAAATAGCAGTTGTGCCATCCTTTGAACAAGCATTAGGATTAACTTTGGATTTCAGTAGTATCTCAACTACCTCATTATGACCATTCTGACTACCTATCATAAGAGGAGTCCACCCATCACTCGTTGCCATATTAGGATCGGCACCAGATGTAAGAAGGGTAGAGACGACAACAGAATGACCATTCCGACTAGCTATATAAATAGCAGTTGTGCCATCCTTTGAACAAGCATTAGGATTAACTTTGGATTTCAGTAGTATCTCAACTACCTCATTATGACCATTCTGACTACCTATCATAAGAGGAGTCCACCCATCACTCGTTGCCATATTAGGATCGGCACCAGATGTAAGAAGGGTAGAGACGACAACAGAATGACCATTCTGACTAGCTATATAAATAGCAGTTGTGCCATCCTTTGAACAAGCATTAGGATTAACTTTGGATTTCAGTAGTATCTCAACTACCTCATTATGACCATTCTGACTACCTATCATAAGAGGAGTCCACCCATCACTCGTTGCCATATTAGGATCGGCACCAGATGTAAGAAGGGTAGAGACGACAACAGAATGACCATTCCGACTAGCTATATAAATAGCAGTTGTGCCATCCTTTGAACAAGCATTAGGATTAACTTTGGATTTCAGTAGTATCTCAACTACCTCATTATGACCATTCTGACTACCTATCATAAGAGGAGTCCACCCATCACTCGTTGCCATATTAGGATCGGCACCAGATGTAAGAAGGGTAGAGACGACAACAGAATGACCATTCTCACTAGCTATATAAATAGCTGTTGTGCCGTTTTTCAAACAAGCATTAGGATTAACTTTGGCCTTCAATAGTATCTCAACTACCTCATTATCACCATTACAACTACCTATCATAAGAGGAGTCACCCCATCATTTTCGGCTATATTAGGATCGGCACCAGATGTAAGAAGGGTAGAGACAACAACAGAATGACCATTCTGACTAGCTAACATAAGAGGAGTTATCCCATTATATATTGCCAAATTAGCCACCTCACCTGTACTCACTGCTAGAAGAAGCTCAACAGCTATAAGCTTTCCTAACTCAACAGCTTGTAAGAATGCTGATTCCAGGATATGACACCCTTCGTTAGGTCCCTCATATAATACCTTATTATCTATCTTGAGGGATATTACACCTACAACTTTCAGAAGATCAGGAGACACAGTGTCTAATACACTTGTATCGATATCAGGAATTACCCAGCTAACACAAATACAACCATCTTCTATTCTAATTTGTGCAGCACAATCATATAGATTGTCAAATATGAGCTTTGCTACCCTCTCAAACTTCTTCAGTATAACTTTACCCCAAAAATCACGTGTTTTCAACTCCACAATTTTATGATTACCACATAAATCTCGTTTCTCTTTTATGAGTTTCATTAGATCTGCAATCTTTGCAGACTTTTTGAATTTCTCAAGCTTATCAGTATAACTTTTAAAACGCTCCTGTAGAGGCTTTTCATTTCTAAGAAAATTATCTACAAGGCATTTAAGAATGTGATAATTGAGAAAACAATAATGTTGACGCATTCTTGTGAATACTCTCTCAAGAGTAGCTACTTCTGTTGATAGAGGTTCTAGCTCATAAACCTCTTGTAAGACTACCTGTATATCATGAATTGAAACTGACTTCTTCTGTAACACTCGTCTGATTTCTAGTACTAAGCATGCAAAACTAGTAATTATTTCATTAAATTCTCTAGTAATACTCTTATCAATATGTATACGTTTATCATCATATATTTCACTCACTCTACTAGTCTCCATCTTAGTCTCATGTTGTGGGAGGGACTGGCTATGTGAGACTATTTCCATCTCTTGTGAGTCATTTCCTATTTCTTGTTTCTCACTATGTAGTGGTGATGAAGGATACGAAGACAAAACTGTCTGAGCATACTTGACACGTATTCGATCAGCAAGGTAGTTATTATGGATCTTTGTGAGAGCATCAGTAATATCATTCCAAGTAACTGGTTTAGTACGAGACTGGAAGCATTTGAATAGTTCAATCAAACATCTCTGAGTTCCTTCACTCCCATGATACTTTCCAATAACATCTAATTCAGGAGTAGATATACCCAAGAAAATACCA
This sequence comes from Petrosia ficiformis, assembly GCA_947044365.1. Lineage (NCBI taxonomy): Eukaryota > Metazoa > Porifera > Demospongiae > Haplosclerida > Petrosiidae > Petrosia > Petrosia ficiformis. Next base: position 5,166,816 of record OX345647.1, read on the forward strand.
AGATCATACCATTTAGGACCAACAGATTCTAACTCTGATGTGAACAGATCAACAGTTGGAAGAGGAATTTGGTCAGACATAATGATCAGGAAATTATGTCAACACGTACAGTAGATCGAGGAACTCAAAGAAGCCAAAATATGACACACTCAAGTCTTTATATGAATTTGTTATTCTCTTCCATATATGGTAAAGAATGTGACTGAATGTCACATGTTTACTGGGTGTGTCACTAATGAATACACTTAAAGCCACACCCAATAATGGGTGTATATATACAATGGTTTAGTGATAACAAGCACATAGTAATTATACATATCTAATACTAAGTTATTGAAGCTCAATAAATTATACTTTTTAAACTACTTCTATTTCACTAGTTACATATACATACTGAGGTCAGGGATTGTTGATTTTTAGTTTCTCATCCTCTGTCTGCATTAAATTGTCATTTTGTCCATTACACCATTTGTGCATGCGCAATGACACGTGAAAACCACGACAAATCAACAATGTGGATTTCGATGGTTAACAAGTTTTAAATTGTATTAATAATTATTAATTATAATGAAAGGAACAATGAATATTAATTAAACAAACACTTTAGTACACATACACACATAATAAAATTATTATTTATTTATTTGAATATCCTTTTTCTAAAATGAATGTAGAGTAGTAGTTATTAATAGTTATTAATATTAGTGTGTCACTCTGTTTGACTGGTACGTGATTGTCTCACAGTTGATATATTCATTAGTGCTCTCTCCCTACAAATATTAATAATAAAATAGTTATTAATAACAATTAATTAATATTTATGGTACATTAAGGGGTTTACTGTGGCATGACGGAGGGGCTCAATAAAGTTGATATTAGATAATCCAAGCAATGTTAGTGCATTATCTAATCTCATCCTTTATTGAGTCCCACCCAAGTACCACATTATAGTACTGTAAAGAATGATTTAATGTCTATCACTAGTACATTAAGTAGTTAATGCATTCTTAAGTGTACATTATGCTGTGCAATCAGGTGACTAGTATATGAAAATGTGATTGGCTCAATGTCACGTATATAATTAATTAATATTAAAGTTTATTAATAATTGTATCTATGAATATTAATTAGTATTTATTTTTACCTGGCCTTTTTCCCATGTGTTAGTTTTCTATGTATAGTAACCATTGGTTGTAACTGTTGTTGAAAATCTCTAAACTTCCTGGTCAGTTCTTTCTGATAATCATATCGTTCTTCACCTAACATCTCTTCATTACGATCCAATCCTTCTTGACATCTGAAGAGTAAAAGGGATTAGCTTAACACATACATCCATTAACTAATAACATATCCACATTCAAGGCAGGTAAACAAGCCCCACACTTGAACAAAGGTATTTGTGAATAGCGAAAGATCCCGGCCTACCATAACAGGCTAATCACCCTGTTATATAGAACAGATTATAGTATAGTCAGACATGTTTCTATCTGATATTACCTCTTTGTGAATTCTTTAAAACAGACTTTTAGTTTATGATGTACATGTGTTTGTTCAGCTAATGGTACATCTTCTAGGAAACATTTAGCTATAGCAAATGGACCCTACAATTAAGATAATAATGAATAATACATCATTAATATATGAATTAGTAATACAACAATGTATACATGGACAAATAGATAAATGAATGGATAGATAGATACATACATACATAGATATATAGATAGATAGATAGATAGATAGATAGATATAATACATGTAAAGACAGATGGACAAACAGACAGATGACACAAGTTGTACATGTATATACCTGGTTCACTGCAGTGGCAAAACCTCCTTGTAGCTGCATTTGTAATAGTTTAGTATCACAAGGTACACGATTTAATACATATTTCAAATCTGATATCTTTGACTCCATGTTTAAGATGGCTACCTCCAAGGGAGTTAGTTCAACTCTCTCTGTGTGTATCACCTCTAACCTTCTCTTTACATATGGAAATGATTTCTCTGTTGTTAATATTGTCTTCTTCATCCATTGTTCATGAAGTTCCCCTCGTGCCTTGCCTCCCTTTGTGAAGGGAGTACTAAAAGAAAAACGGCCTGAAGAAGAGAAATGAGGTACTTCAATATGAGAGAGGACAGACTAGTGGACAAGCAAATGCACAGAAGATAGATAGATAGATAGATAGATAGATAGATAGATAGATAGATAGATAGATATATCGATACATACATAGATAGATAGATAGATAGATAGATAGATAGATAGATATATCGATACTTACATAGATAGATAGATAGATAGATAGATAGATAGATAGATAGATAGATAGATAGATAGATAGATAGATAAATAGATAGATATATAGATAGATAGATAGATAGATAGATAGAAGATAGATAGATAGATAGATAGATAGATGGATAGATAGACAGACAGACAGATAGATAGATAGATACACTGACAAGCTTACGAATATTAAACATCTTGTCAAAGATAGTTTTTCTATCTTTCAATTCCCATTCCTCAAAATATGGATCAACATACGTCACTTGTATGTATGCCTTCTTATCAGATAGCTTGGATTGATCAACATCATTACTATCTTTAATAATCTCAATCTTGTCTTTACCTAACTGTTCTGAATACAGTGTCTGTAGAATAGTACATCGTAACCATGGTGATCAATGAATATTAATAAGCTATTATATACCTCAAGTTTTAATGAGAATTCACTTAGTTTCATCAAAGCTTCATCTTTGTATATAAACTCCTTCAAATGAAGATCTCCGAACATCCATCCATAGAACCCAACACGGAAATAAGACCCCAGAAACCTCTTGTCTCCTTTCTTTGACAAGTTCTTAAAACAGTCAGAGAGTTTGTTATAAATGGACTCCATACTGTGATACTGACGTCTATGTTCATATATTGGTATTACTAGTTTATAAACTTCACTAGCAGCTTCATATAGTTGAGACTGGAGAGGAGAAAGGAGGAGGAAGTAAGGGGTAAGTGTATCGGGGGAGGGAGGAGGAAGGGGTAAGTGTATCAGGGGAGGGAGGAGGAAGGAAAGGGTAAGTGTATCAGGGGACGGAGGAGGAAGGATGGGGTAAGTGTATTGGGGAGGGAGGAGGAAAGAAGAGGTGAGCATATCAGATTATAAATATTGACTGCACATACCTCTCTGAAGAGTGGAGCTGCTTGTTCTAGTAATCCAACCAGACCATTCTCACTAAACAATTTACTAGTAGCAATACCTTCCTCTTCCTGTTGATACATGAATGGAGTAATGGATGAATGGATGGACAAATGGATGGACAAATGGATGAATGGATGAACAGCTAAATAGATGGATGGATGGATGGTTAGATGGATGTATGGATAAATGGATGAATGGACAAACGGCTGGATGCATGGATGGAGAAATGGAGTAATGGAGTAATGGATGTAAGAATGGATGGATGGATGGATGAATGAATGGATGAATGGATAATTGATGAATTGAATAATTATTGAAAGACACATAGGCATAACATACAGGATTGATAACATCATCAGATATAGCACTCTCTTCTAGCATATTGGGAGATATATTCTGAAATGTTACACACCCAATAGGAAGATATGGAGATCCATCTAACATGTAAAGATATTCAGCTACTAGAGCTGCTGCATGTACCAGACACATGGCTGCCTCAGTGTAATGTTCACGCTAATAAACACACGCAAATAGTTATTAGGTATAATGGGGATGTCCCTAGTTAATTACCTCATTATGATTTTTGGCCATATGTTGTAACCAGGTCAGACGAAGGTCAGGAGAATTCTGGTAACTATATGTAATAATCATCAAATTAATAATGTCCATTTAAATGATCATATTAAAGTCAGTTTATATTATAGTCAACTCAATTTAGCACATTAATTACACCAAATCCAGCTGGCTGAATAAAGGACCATTTAAAGTGAAGTGTTTCAAACTGGTATCGTTTCTTTTATGTTTTAGTAGTAAATTATTATATATTTATAATATACAAACCCTTTAGATATCCTATACATGAGATCCATAAGCATTTCAGGATCCTGTGAGAATAACGGAAGGAGAAGAGGATTAGATAAGAGAAAGAAAGAAGATTGAGAGAGAATATCAGATCAAATAAGAACCATTGTGTGTGACTTACATTTTGAAATGACTGCATCTTAACAGTGTCCAGTAAAATATGATGAAGATTAATAGCCAGTTCACGAACCTATAAATAAAATATGATAATATTGTTTGTAACTATTTTATCCTCTCTTACCTGATCAGGGAAGGAAGATGACTGCATATCTATATCTTTATCAGCATATTCTATGAGGGTCTTTAGAGATCTTCTCAAATGATGTTCATTAAATGAAGACTAGAATAAGAGAAACAGAATATTTTTTATATACATATATCCCAATACTCATATCAATCCTCAGTCCCATTCCATGAGACTAAGTTTGAGAAATAAAGTCAAAGAAACAGAAGATGTGTTTGCACATCTGTTCTCATTCCCATATCAATCCTCAATCTCATAATTAATTATTTATTACAGCATAGACTCAGTCCCATTCTATGAGACTGAGTTGAGGACTAAACTTACAGCTGTACCAGCTACAATGGAAGAGAGAGCTACTGTCACTTGCACTTTAACTCGAGCAAAATTCTGTAGAAGACGAAAGATAGGATCAATGTCTAAATAATAAAAAATGCACTTGTACTTACATTTCCAATTTCAAAGTTTTGTCTCATCAATAAATACAAAGAGGCACACGCCCATGCTCTGATATCAGAGATCGAGGAGCTACAATGCTTCAAAAGTCTAGCACACAGTTCGGCACATTGTTCCGTTTCTTCAAAAAATATAAGCTCTGGGAACTTATGAACTATAGCTCTTTGAGTAGCAAATATACACTTCATGACTTCAACACTTTGATTACAAAACATGAGATGAAGAAGAACTTCAAGACCTTTTCCAAGAACACTTTGAAGGTTTTCAATACTGCCGACATTACTGACTAATAGTTCTATAGTGTCCAGTACTATGAGACTTGCTTCTCCGGCTAATGATGCTTCTATCTGTGCATCAACTTCAACATCTCCTTTAGGTCTGAGGTATATATAAGTAATGGATGGATAGTGAAATATATATAAAGGATTAGTGGATGAATGAATAGGTAAATGGACTAATGGACACATGAATATATAGAGGATATGTGGATGAGTGGATAAAAGGATTATTGGATAAATTAATCTGTATACACATAGGATAGGACATATGGATTATTGGATAAATAGAGCAATATGTATATACATATACATGTACATGTATAATTACCGTATTTTTCACTTTAGAAGCCCGGGCCTCTATTTCCTAAAGGCACTTCCTTGACCAGGCCACTAAACGAAACTGGCCTGTATACGAGCCCGGCCTGTAAACAATCGCCAGAAGCTAGCATGCGCATAAACCCACGCGTCCGGTCAATGGATGACCACGCCCACCACGTAACAAGGCGGAGCCCACTAACGATAGCTTAGCATCATGGCCACTGTTTTTCAGCAAATTCTATGGCCTTGATCTTCGCTGAAATGTCGTAAGAGCTACTCTTCTTCGTTGACATTCTGCTTTGGGCAAAATTCACCTTCCGTGTCTTACGTACGTCCACGTGTTGTGGGCGTGGCACCACCCGGCTTTAATTCGAGACCCGGCCTTTATTTAGTGAATAAAGCGAGAACACCCGGCCTTAAAACGAGATCCGGCTTCTATTCAGACCCGGCCACTACTCAGGAAAATACGGTACATGTAGATGAATGAATGATTAAACTGACAGATGTGGTATTATAGACTGACAAATGAATAGATGGTTACACTTTACATGGATTAAGTCAAGGGACAAAAGGAAGGATGGTTGTACTGATGGATAAATGGACTGATGACAATGGATGAAAAGATGTTGCATAAATAGATCCACTGTTTCAACAAATGAACAATTTAGCAGTATCATTATTTCTACTAAATACTCACTTCTTAGATTGTTCTGCTGCAGTTTGCCAATATGTCTTCTTCTCCCAGCGAAGAGAAGAGGAACCACCAGCCTGTTCCAATATTTGCTGTTGTCTTCTTCTAGCTAACCTCTCTTTGGCTGTACCTATTCCACTCACTAAAGCATCAGTCAATCGATTCTTCACATCAGTGGATTTGGAAGACATTGCAGCAATTCCACTAACTTGGTTAGTCAAGTTCCGTTTTCCTTTGTACTCAAAACATGCCACACATAAATCCAAAACATTCAATAGTAGATTCAACCTGTATAGGATAAGAGGATGTAGTATTATAGAAAGAAGTAAAAGTCTTTCATGTTCGATATTACCTCAGAACTATGTTATAATTTTAGTTTATGGAACAACCAACAATCTTTCCCGTACCACTTTCATATAATTATCCTTCCCATTCTTTTTTGTGTACATGTATTCAAATTTTAATCCACTACTTCATTATTGAGTTACAGTATAATCATGTATTAACCTTATGACATTACACTATACACTATAGTACATACAATTTTTGAGTTACAATGTATATAATCATGAGGTCCCAGCACTAATATAAAGACACGTACTTTGAAATAGAGAGTGTCGTCCACCAGTGATGTAACAGATCTGGTTCAATGTTTTTCAATACCCACAAGAAACAAACTAACAGGTTCCTAGTACTGGCTGGACCAAGCATATTATCAAACTGGTTCTCAATATCCTAAAATAAAGAGTGTTGTCCAAAAATGCCATCAAAGACTAAGATCACTTTGATACTGATTGAACCCTAACCACAAGGGAACCCTAACCCTACCCTAAATGAACCACATAATGATATTCAAGAGATTTTGATGGCATTTTTGGACATTAATGAAAATAAATGTGTAGGATAGACTGATTCCCAATCAAGGGAATGGGAATGAGACTGGCCATATATATACAATTACTTATAGTATACATACTAAGAAATATGAATTTATGAATTAATTATGAATTGATGGATAGATGAGTAAATGAACATATATACATGTACATACACATAGAAGGATAGATAGATAGATACATGTAGATAGATATACATATGGATGTTTAACATGCATGTACATGTATATACACATAGAAGGATAGATAGATAGATACTGTAGATAGATATACATATGGATGTTTAACATGCATGTACATGTATATACACATAGAAGGATAGATAGATAGATACTGTAGATAGATATACATATAGATGATTAAACAGAGAGGCTAATAGATTACTTCAGTTTCAAGACTTCCATCTTCTTTGATAACCACTGAACGTCTGACTTCTGTGTTCCTATCAAATGTGCTTGTCAAGTTATCCCAACCATCAGCTCCCTACATGAGTATAATATACTTGTGTAATGTGTGTATGTGTGTGTGTGAGTCTGTGTGCGTGTGTATGTGTACCTTATATAGTCTATGAAAGTTATCCATCACAACAGATAGAAGAGGTAGATAAATAGATGCAATACGTGCTCGTGCTACAACTGAGGAGTATCGGACATCACTATCATGAGCTGACAAGAGATCACGAAGTACCTCCACAGCTTGTTCACGAAGTTTAGACTTCCTGATTAACGAAAAGACAGATAGATAGATAAATAGATAGATATACAAATTGAAATAGACAGTTTTTTTATTACATGTACATATATACATGTACACATATATACATGTACACATATACAGTGTATACATGTACACATATATACATTGTTCATACATGTACATATACATACATACATTCTGTAGTACATACATACATACATACATAAATATATACATGTACATATATACAGACATGTACATACATACATACATATACACATACATACATACATGTACATATACACATACATGTACACATACATACATACATATACACATACACACATACATAATGATACATATTATACATATATACATACACGTACATGTAAACACATGCATTCATACACAAATACACATATACATGTATGTACATACATAGATACAAGTACATGTACATACATACACATATTCAACACATCACACCCACATTTTCATATGGTCCAAATGTTTTCCCTCCAGAACTCCAGAGAGTTCAGATAAGACCAGTCCTGACAAGTAATGATAATGACGAAACTCTTGACTCAAATCTCCCATAGCATCCATATTAGGCATTCCAAGATCATCATAAGTGGAACTAATGGATCCAGTAGGGGAGGACGATTGGCTACCAGTACCCATTGGATAGAGCTGTGCTCCAAGAGGTAGATTAAGAATAACGTAATGTTCATGACTGCATACAATACGATAGAAATCTAGTTTGAATTCTGTGAGGTTGAGATCAGCAGGAGCTAGAGCAAACTGAGAGGAGGAGGAGAAGGAGGAGAAAGAGAAGGATGAGAAAGAGGAGGAGGAGAAAGAGGAGAAAGAGGAGGAGGGGGAGGAAAAAGAGGCAGAGGAAGGGAAGAAGGAGGAGGAGAAGAGGAAGAGAATGAGGAGGAGGAGGAGGAGGATGAGTAAAGAGTTGCCAAATAACCCCTTTGTCATGTTTTTTAGTCTGTTAAATCTACTGACCTTTTTGAGATAACATTTAATGAGACTAAATACAAAGCCTCTATCAACGAGAGAGAAACAATCATGAATGAAGAATGCTAAACTTGTATTGAGTTGACGAGCGTATTGAACATGCTAGAAGAATAAATTCATAAATATAATAACAATTACATATTATATATATAGATATAAAGCAAGATGCTCTATTTAATGACCTAATACATCCATCAATCTATCTATCTATCGTAAATATATCCCCATAAACATGTATACATGTATACGTATATACATTCATTCATCAATCTAATATCTATCTATCCAGTTTTCTATCTATTTATCCATCCACACATCTACTATCTATTTATGTTGTTCGTCCATCTATTTATCTATCCATCCATCTACTATCTATCTACCTTGTTCATCCATCTACTATTTATCTACCTTGTTCATCCATCTACTATCTATCTACCTTGTTCATCCATCTACTATTTATCTACCTTGTTCATCCATCTACTATCTATCTACCTTGTTCATCCATCTACTATCTATCTACTTGTTCATCCATCTACTATTTATCTACTTGTTCATCCATCTACTATTTATCTACTTGTTCATCCATCTACTATTTATCTACTTGTTCATCCATCTACTATCTATCTACTTGTTCATCCATCTACTATCTATCTACTTGTTCATCCATCTACTATTTATCTACTTGTTCATCCATCTACTATCTATCTACTTGTTCATCCATCTACTATCTATCTACCTTGTTCATCCATCTACTATCTATCTACTTGTTCATCCATCTACTATTTATCTACCTTGTTCATCCATCTACTATTTATCTACCTTGTTCATCCATCTACTATCTATCTACCTTGTTCATCCATCTACTATCTATCTACCTTGTTCATCCATCTACTATCTATCTACCTTGTTCATCCATCTACTATTTATCTACTTGTTCATCCATCTACTATCTATCTACTTGTTCATCCATCTACTATTTATCTACCTTGTTCATCCATCTACTATTTATCTACCTTGTTCATCCATCTACTATTTATCTACCTTGTTCATCCATCTACTATCTATCTACCTTGTTCATCCATCTACTATCTATCTACTTGTTCATCCATCTACTATTTATCTACTTGTTCATCCATCTACTATCTATCTACTTGTTCATCCATCTACTATTTATCTACTTGTTCATCCATCTACTATCTATCTACTTGTTCATCCATCTACTATCTATCTACTTGTTCATCCATCTACTATTTATCTACCTTGTTCATCCATCTACTATCTATCTACCTTGTTCATCCATCTACTATTTATCTACTTGTTCATCCATCTACTATCTATCTACCTTGTTCATCCATCTACTATTTATCTACTTGTTCATCCATCTACTATCTATCTACTTGTTCATCCATCTACTATCTATCTACCTTGTTCATCCATCTACTATCTATCTACTTGTTCATCCATCTACTATTTATCTACTTGTTCATCCATCTACTATCTATCTACCTTGTTCATCCATCTACTATCTATCTACTTGTTCATCCATCTACTATTTATCTACTTGTTCATCCATCTACTATTTATCTACTTGTTCATCCATCTACTATCTATCTACCTTGTTCATCCATCTACTATTTATCTACTTGTTCATCCATCTACTATCTATCTACCTTGTTCATCCATCTACTATCTATCTATTTTATACATTCATCCATCCACTATTTATCTACCTTGTTCATCCATCTACTATTTATCTACCTTGTTCATCCATCTACTATCTATCTACTTGTTCATCCATCTACTATTTATCTACCTTGTTCATCCATCTACTATCTATCTACCTTGTTCATCCATCTACTATCTATCTATTTTATACATTCATCCATCCACTATTTATCTACCTTGTTCATCCATCTACTATTTATCTACCTTGTTCATCCATCTACTATTTATCTACCTTGTTCATCCATCTACTATTTATCTACCTTGTTCATCCATCTACTATCTATCTACCTTGTTCATCCATCTACTATCTATCTACCTTATACATTCATCCATCTACTATTTATCTATTTTATACATTCATCCATCCACTATCTATTCATAAATAGATACATACCTGTATGTGTTTCTCTGCTATTTCTAATGATACCATACCAATCAATACCTCAACATCTTTGAGATATTTCTGTGTAAATCTACTACGTCTGTCTCCATCTAGTTTATTATTCTTATGAAGCTGTTGAGCCATCGACTTAATCTACAAATATGAAATAAATACAGTATAAGAAAGCATGACTGGATGAATGTATAGGTGAATGGCTCAATGGATATTGATCAATGAAAGAGTGAATGGACAATGGATGAATGGATTGATAGACTGGATGAACAGATGGATGAATGAATGAATGGATGGATGGATGGATGGATGGAGGAAATGATACATGTAGATGGATGAATGGATGAATGGACTGAGAGACTGGATGAATGGACTGATAGACTGGATGAACAGATGGGTGAATGAATGTACAATGTACATGTATAAGATGGATGGCTCAACAAGCTCAACAAGTCGAATATAGAATGAATGGATGGATAGATGAATGAAAGAATTAATGGATAGATGGAGGATGGATATACATGTACATGTATGAATGAATGGATAAGTGGATGGATGGATGGATGGATGGATGGAGTGATCAACAGATGAATGAATGATCAGTGGATGTATATATAATAATACACATACCAGTAATTCAAAGAAGAACCATGCATTAGAATAGACAACAGGACGTGTGGCAGGATGAGCCGTGATCCAACTGAACACTAACTCTTCATAAAACAGTTTCTTGAAAGATGCTGTAGTCTGAGGACCATCAGTGACGTCATCTCCAGGAGGAAGAGGGGGAGGAGGGCTAGTAGCTGTATTTAAAAGTATAGAGTAGTTTTAAGTATTGTTATCTATTTGTTTGTTAATTCATTTGTCCATCCATTTGTCCATCCGTTCATCCGTCCATCCATCCATCCATCCATCCATCCATCCATCCATCCATCCATCCATCCGTTCATCCGTCCATCCATCCATCCATCCATCCATCCATCCATCCATCCATCCATCCATCAATCCATCCATCCATCCATTCACCCATCCATCCATCCATTCATCCATCCATCCATCCATCCATCCATCCGTCCATCCATCCAGTAACTTACGCGATACTATAGCATGTTTTCCTTGTCTCAAAGATGATGAGCGACGCATTCCATCCTCCTCATTAATAAATGACGATCGAGACCTCAAAGCTGTAACATGACGAGGATCAAAACTAGAAGAATTTGGAGGTCCTTGTGGACCAGAGAACACATATTGCACATAGGAACACAAGATACAATCTCTGTTGTGTTTATCTCGTGTGAGCTTGAGCTCGTGAATACGATTAACAATGTGAGCTAGTGATGAAAAGGCAGCTCTTGGTACTTCAGCTATGAGTGCGTGTGAGAGAAAGAGGTAGGTGAGTACATAAAGAGAGACAACACAATTATGAGAGCGTTTTATTAAAAAATGCCAATATAAACATAATTGTCTCAGTAGCCTATATATGTATTATTTAAGTACATGTAGTGGGTTAAGGTGGTTAAAGTGGTGGTTAAGTCATGCTGAGTGATGGTTATTCCCGACCAGTGTGGGCAGAATACTGAGGGAGCTTGGAAAAGGTTCCACTAAAATACACAGCTAAATTTCCAGCTATAAAGTACATGTATCATAGAATCCCATAATTAGCAAATATACAAAGAAATATATACAAGATATTAGTCTCCAGAATGGTTGGGTGATATTAAAAATTACATTTTCCGATTACTGTCTAAAGGTGACTTGTGATTATTGGAATATTGTAACTACTTATTGATAATGTCTATGATAACTAAAATAGGCTCATTTTTTAAAAGATGACACTTCTGATCCTTGTTTTGGGAGTACACAAATGTATATGGCTATTAAGTGTTATCATATTTTTAAATGTACACAATTTATTATAAATATTTTTTAATCGCAGTAAGGTCATTGTAATAATATCGGCAGACCAAAATCATGTGATATGATTATTGCAATGGAATAATATTGCAATATATGTGATATATTGAATTAATGCCCAACCCCTGTCTCCACTATACTAATTAGTTCATACCTGATTCTGTATTCACTGTAGGCCTCACTAGCAATGTACACAAACTGTTTAATGTCAAATAGAGGAATTTAACAAGCGGTTCACTAGCAGCCTCTTCCAGCTGTCTAACACTGCCCACAAAACTCTTCTCCTCCAGTTCAATACCCAGCATGGAATTGAAATTATAATAATGATTGAGAAATGATAGCAAGTATGAGTCTTGAGGATAAATGGAGGAGATCATTTGAAGAGTGACACGAAATAGTGGACGATGATTATCAATCCATTTTAGATTAGGGAGATGGACCTAATGGATGGGATGGATGGGATGGATGGGAAGAAAAGATTAAATGTTTAAATGAATGAATAGATGAATGAATGAATGAATGAATGGATGGATGAATGAATGGATGGATGAGATAGATGGATGAATGGATGGATGGATGGATGGATGGATAGATGAATGAATGGATGAATAGATAGATGGATGAATGAATGAATGAATATATGAATGGATGGATGGATGGATAGACAAATGGATGGATATGAATGAATGATGACAGATTAAAGAGTAAAGTACGTTATAAATTACAATAACATGTGTGATCAAACATGTGATAATCACATGACATAAGCCACACCCACTCACATCTGAGGATAGCTGACTATAAGCAGCTGGAGGATGATCAGCAGTAAGAGCTAGATTAAATTCCCCAATCTTCATTTCATTATCTTGAAGAAGAGGAATCCACTAAAAAAAATAGAAGTAAATAGTAAAATAAAAATAAGTCTTGAGTCTTGAAATATAACATGGTAATTAAAATGCTGACTGAGACTAACCGTACAGCCGAGGAAGAAAGGTTCTTGTCTGAGTGGTATCTCAGGTTTAGGTTTCTGACATGAGACGTGATAAAATGAAAATAGAAGATGATGTTTATGAGTAATTTTAGGAGGCAGCTCTATCTTTATCTCTTCATAAAATTCAGGTTGTCTGGTAGATAGATAGATAGATAGATAGACAGATAGATAGATAGATAGATAGCTAGATACATGTAGATCAATGGACAATACATTGATAGATAGATGAATGGACAATACATTGATGGATAGATCAATGGACAGTACACAACTAGATAGATGAATGGACAATACATTGATAGATACATCTAGATAAATGGACAGTACATAGATAAATAGATGAATGGATAGATTTTACATACATGTAGATAGACAGATGAGGTACATGTACTGATGAGGTACAGGTAAAAATATTTATGAATATAGGCAAACAACATACTTGTTATGATATTGAACTAAACACCACCAATCTCTCAGGAATGCAGGACCATTGGAACGCCCATATATGGCCGGGAGAACATCCTCTCGTTCCTCTCCTCCCATAAATTGTACCTTGATTCCAATGTTACGTTTATTGACACCTCGTAAGTCCAAAGTTTGTGGATATACATAGAGAAAGTTCCTGTGTAAAAAGAGATCAATACGTAATGATATTCATGGGTAAATGTCACATGACTTACTTGTATGTTGTGTGAGGAACATAGACTTCTCGTGATGGGAACTCTTCAATCTCTTTGATTGGTCGACGTGTACGACTGTCAGGAAAAGGTTCAACCTAACAGAGGAGAACAAAAATACTGAAGTACATGTACAACATGACATATGTGTACATGTATAATTATGCATACAAGTACATGTACATACAACATGTACATATGTGTACATGTATAATTACACATACATGTACATGTATATACAACATGTACATACATGTACATATACATGTACATGTACATGTACATGTACTGTACATGTAAATTTAGATGATTGGCAAACTCACTGACCTCAAAAAGATTAGATGTTAAACAGCAGGGTAGTCCGTCATATGGAGGTTGTATATCCATTTTCAAATGTCCAGGAACTATCTTGAACTTGCGGCTAATAGCAGCAGCTGGTTTCCTCATGTCTCCAAGGAAACGGTAGAGGTCCTCATCCTTCAGCTTGTCCACATCCTACAACAGAGAGAGAAATAGAGAAAGAGATATGAGCAAAGACATGAATTGAACTCAAAGAGTACAAAATATATACATTGTACATGTATTTACATGTGAAGACAATAATTGTAACTAAAAATAGAATTATATGTACATACCTACACATACATGTAATCTCAATTCTATTTATAGAAAACATAATGTCATTTTATATTCTAAAAATAGAATTACACGTAGCCTCAAACCTGTTTTATAAACATGTTTAGAGTCAGGGTAACAGGAGAGAAATCCTGAGTTATATTAAAAATATCTTCTGGAATCTCTTCAACAATTGTACGACTAGTATTTGAGGTCATACTCAATGGTCTACTGTCCCTCTTTCGTGAAGGATCGGACATTGTATTTTTTCGCTCCTGGGTACCTCCGGGAGCAGTATTTCCAGAATTTCTTCGATTTGAAGAAGTACTATCTACTCGTTCTCTTTGAGTATCTTGTGTGATGACAGCGGTATGACTAGCTCCAGTTGTGGTTTGACTGCCAGCTATAAGGTCAATGACATTAATGGCTGCCCAAGCAAAAGGCATCCTATATTGGCCTAGCTGTCTACAGAATGTTTTAGCATTTGCTGTGACTTTATCTAACGCCTTCTTTTCTATATCATGACCTCGATAATAGGGCTCTGCAGCATCACCTATATCTCCTTGTTGCAACACTTTCTCAACCTATTGTAAAATAATAATGGATAAATGAATTAATGGATAGATAGTTGAAATGACATGTGGATTGAATGACAAATAGATGAATCATGAAGGATAGATTTATGAAATGAATAAATAATTAGATGGATAGATACTAGATAGATAGATATATGGATGGATGGATGGATCGATGGAGTGATAAATGAATGGATAGATGGATGGATGGATAGACAGATTGATGGATGGAGTGATAAATAAATGGATAGATGAATAGATGGATGGAAGGATGGATAGATGGATGAATAGATGGAGTGATAAATGAGTGGATAGATGATGGAGTGATATATGAGTGGATAGACAGATGGACATATTCACATAAATAACAAGATGATTGGTTACCTTGACAACAAGAAATATATCATTATGTGGGTAGGTAATATTGAAAATATTTTGACGAGATAGAGAAGACATGGATCTCTCCTCATTGTAATCATCCAACATGTGGTTTATTTCACTTGGGTTACAGTCAAGATGAGAACTCTCTGATATTTTACAACGTTCCCTTGCATCATAGAGTGCCATAGATGCAAATATTGGCTCAAATTCTAAATCAAATCTATAGAATGTGCAAATACATAAGTAGAAAATATATACATGTCTACATGTACATGTATACGCAACTATACACACAGTATACTGTACAATGTACATAGACATATACTACCTACTGTATGTATATACTTATACATTATGTAAATAAAAATTAACATACATACATACATGTACATATATGTACATGTATACATGTACATACATAATACATATATACTACATACATAGTATTACATACAGTACATATATACAACATACCTACATGTATATACATACATACATACACATGTACATATATACATACATGTACATACATACATACATACATATATGTAATACATACAAGTATATACTACCTACATACATACATTATACATATATACATACATGTACATACATGCATACATGCATACATGTACATATACATACATACATCATGATACATACATACATGTACATACAAATCCCTTACCTGAGTTCTGATATCTTTATTAACAGTCTGAGACTTTCATTTTCCATAGGAGGAAGAGAAGGAGTACGATTCTCTAAAGCCTCCTCACTTCCCAGTAATGGATACAACCCAAATAGACTGGGATGACGATTAGCCATACGTTCACTCTCATTAAGTTCATCCATTTCCACATAATCAACTGGAAGAAGGAGATCAAGAAGAAGCTTGTCTGATTCGGCACCATCTAGATTGTAATCCACACTGTGAAAGAGAAGAGGGCAAAGAGACAGTAAGAGAAAAGGGAAAAGATAACAACGTTAAAACTTTAATTAAAGAAAGGAAGCAAACAGTGGAAAGATGAGAATGAGAGAGGCAGAGGTGTGGAAACAGCCTATCAGTTACATGTATGTAGCATATGGTCCAATAAAATGTTCAGTAATTTGAAACTGAACTTTATACAAAGTATATGATAGCAGGGCAAGAGTGATAAATGTTTCCACAACCTTGGATAGGGGGAGGGGCACTCTTCTTTCCAAAATTGGGGTACACACAAGTAAAAGGATAGCAGAGAAAGGATATGATGTCGTAAGAAGAGAGTTAGGATATGATGTCGTAAGAAGAGAGTTAGGATATGATGTCGTAAGAAGAGAGTTAGGATATGATGTCGTAAGAAGAGAGTTAGCTTACTTTGATGATATACTTTGTCTGTAGAGTTTCTTTAGTTCTTCCTGTAATAAATAAAACAGATGATTTTATTCCATAACCTGTCTGAGAGACTGAGACACAGAGAGAGAGAGACAGAGAGAGACAGAGAAAGAGAGAGACACACAAATACACACACACACATACACAGACACACACACAGAGAGAGAGAAATACAGTGATCCTCTCTCTTACTTGTGATTTCTCTTCTTTCTCTTTTTGTTGTTGAGACATATCCACTTCATATAAATGATGAGGAAGACTCTTAACGTACTCTGCTGTACGTTTACAAGTTGAGAAACGTTGAGTAAGAAACTCTTCATCATGTCCATAAAAACTACCATATCTAATCAATTATAATACTTAAGATTAATTCCTAGTGGATTATATACTATATTTACATGTACATACATACATATATACATAAATACATACTGTACATACATACATACATACATGTACATACATACATACATACATATGTACATACATACATACATACATACATGTACATACATACATACATACATACATACATATACATACATATACACATATATGTACATGTACTACATACATACATGTACATACATTGTACATAATTATATATACATGTAATAACACATGAAAGTGATATATTCATAGATTCAAAAACGTACTTTCTTTCAATACTTTCCCAATCTTGAGTAAAGAAACGAACACAATCTCTCACTAATGTATCATCAGTACGTCTTTGAGAGGAAAGGAATGCAATTATTATATACACAAAAATAATATACATGTATGTACATGTACTCAATAAAATGTCACCATAATTATAGTAACGTAATTACATTAGTTCTATTGTCAGTGTAGTATAGTAATTACTGTCTCACTAATGTGGTGTTCAAACTACTCTACTGTATGGTGACTTTTATTGATATACATATATAATGTACATATTATATTTCCCTATCCCACACACACATCACACAAAATATGGTAATATTAGACTACATATAACTCTTCTCTTATAAAAACATTAAAATTGATTAGTTGTCAAAAAGAATGTTATCTTTTCCTACTAATTTTCATAATAATTGACTAAGATGGTTGGTTACTTGATACACACCAAAGTACACTTGGCCTAACCATGTTATCTTTTTATCTGCTGTAGTTAATACTATAGTTATGTGCATTGGTGAGGATTCTGTACAACTGAACAATGAAGCTTTTTTCAACCAAATGTGAGAATTAAGGATGAGCATTTATGTTACTATGGAAACAACTGTACGTGTCTCAAAGGACAACATTCATGTTACTATGGAAACAAGTGCATGTATCCCAAAGGTGATTTCAATAGCATTCATGTTACTATGGAAACAAGTACACGTATCTCAAAGGTAGCATTTATGTTACCATGGTTACAAGTGCTTGTATCTCAAAGGATAAAACTCACTTTGCCTGTCCAGGTACAGGAAAAGCAACTGTTCTAAATTTCCTTGGAATTGTCTTCACCGAGACATCTTGTTCAGGAAAGAGGAGTAGACTAGACTGAGAGTCTCCTTGTATCACATCCATATTCTCATGAATAAACCGTTCATAGTCAACTGGGTTGACTGGATCAATGGATGACACCATATTGCCAGGATTGGGGATAAGAGACTACAGAAAATAGATTAATGGATGACACAATATTTCCAGGATTGGGGATAAGAGACTACAGAAAATAGATTAATGGATGACACAGTATTCCCAGGAGCGAGGAGAAAAGACTGCAGAAAATATATCAATGGATGACACAGTATTCCCAGGATTGTTGAATGGATATTGATGAGGTTATACGGTCAAGCCATGATCAGTTTTCTGCAAATATTTAATAATTAATATACTTCATCTATTCAGAGCCAATCAGGGGCACTTTCTTCCTGTAAGGTCTGTGGGTAGCTAGCCTTATACAAGAGATCAAACATACTTTATTTCAATTTTATGTATTTACCTTTTCAGGATCTTCGGAACTATCGAAACCAGATCCTCCAACAAAACTCAGTGCAGAACCCAATACCTGGGGAGCATCCGGGAGTGAAAATGCTATCTTCACTTCATTTCGAAGTTTTTCTGACACACCAAGGCTGAGTTAAATGAAATAAATACATACATACATTACAAAAGTTAATTAATAATTATTATAATTATATTCATTACTATTATTGATAATTACTAAAACTAAAAATTATAATTTATTATTTTTTATACTATCTAAACTATTACTCCCTCTTTATTGCTCTAGAACTTACTTTGGCTTGTTATCTGCGAAAGCGCGAACCCTTTTAGCACTGCCCTGTGGATCTGTCATTGGCCCCTAGTCTAGTCTTCTAGTTCTAGTTAGGAATGTAGTGACGTCATGTGTCTGACCACGCCCATAAAACATGACCACGCCCTCTTCAATCAGTTTTAATTTTAGCTGGGTCATTTCTTCTCAGGGCTACTATAAAGATGACCATGAAGGTATTAAAGACATCTCTGATAATTATTACACTACTAGCTAGTCTGTTTGCGAGTTCCTGGACTTTAAATGCTAGTTGTACGATTGATGAAGAATGTAGTGAGTTCGAAAATGTTGGTGTTTGTAATGAAATTACTGGTATGTGTACTTGTAATGATACTCTACCCGAAGGATGTTTTGAAGTCAGTGAAAGAGAGAATATGTGTGTATTAACGAGCTGTGGTAATTACCTAAACAACAGTGATATCTGTCGAGTTGGAGACAAGAAGCGACTAACCGCACTTCTTCTCAGCATCTTTTTAATAAACTTTGGAGCTGCTAATTTTTACATTGAGCGATATGGACTTGCTATACCTCAAATACTCCTGGGACTTCTGTTATGTGTGTTTCAATTTGGCTCATGTGGTGCTTCAGCTTTTCGTAGTGATCATGAGAAAACCTCAGTTCCTTGTATTTTATGCTGTTCTGTTAATGCCTTCCTATCCTTAGCAATATTCTCGTGGTGGCTAGCCGATCTCATCATATTTGCTCTAAATGATCGTAATGATGGAAATGGCTGTCCACTTTACACATAATATATTTTAGTGTTGTGTATAATATTTATAATTTAAATTGTTTTTGATATGGACCTCACAAACCAGTGGATCTGTTATTAATTGATTGTTAAAATCTGTTTGTGTATAGATGATAGATTATCATAATTATTATTTTTTAAATATATATGCAATAAAAAAAACAATAATTATTATATTATAATGAAAACATTCCAAATTAAATACAGTTATGAAGTAAATCTCTACAGAAATGAAAAATGGCTGATGAAACAAAACACTTTATATTACAGTACTATATTACATAGATAGAAATGATCCCATGGGGTCAAAGGTCGTGTAATCTCTTATTCCACATGAAAACTTTCACCACATCCACAAGTCCCTTTGACGTTCGGGTTATGAAACACAAATTCACTGCTCAATTTATTTTCAACATAATCCATTTCAGTACCTAATAAAGTAAGTTGAGCTTTAGAGTCGATTAGTATCTTTACCCCTAAAAGAGAAGAGTAATATATGAATATCTTTAGAGAACCTATGAGGCAGAGTTTTTGTTGGGCCGCCAAATTGGCTCAACATTGGTTGCTCCATAGATAAGACACATTGCGCCAATTAACAAACACTTAATGCTATTAGTGATAATACAATCATAATTAACTACACCATCTGGCTCAAAGAGATTTCTTTGTGCCAATGGTGTGTGCCATATGAGGTTATCAAGAACACAGCTACAAAAAAAACCCTACCCTCCAATCACTAATATGGACAGACACTCACCATCTTGTACAACCTCTTCGTCCATTTTCTTTTTCTCGGAAGCATGCTCCAATGTATATGACAGACCACTACAACCTCGTGTGCGTACACCTACTCTTAGAGCAACCTATAGTAATGTGTGATGAGTCTGATGATCAATATAATAGCCTGACACATCTAAACACAAAACTCAGTTTGAAACTAATATTTTGTTTTAGTACCATCCCCTACAAACACTAAATTTAAAAGAAGTTTTTAAAACAGGTTTTAAAAACAGGTCATCAGAGTAAGGTTGGCTATTTAAATTTAAGAGTGGAGGAGTGCATCAGTGGTACATGACGTTTGGTCAACAATGTTCAATCACTGTTATAAAAACAATATTTTTGAGCTTGAATTTTAAAATTAACAGGTAGCTAGGGGATCGCCATAGTACCACCCACTACAAGACACACCCCTATTAATTAACTACAGGAGTCCTTATATACCACAAAATGATGTAACATACTGAATCTCTGTTTGCTGATAATAAATCTCTAACTTTCTCAACAGCTGATGGTGTCTACATAAAATAAACAAATCGCCATGGCAACAAATTACATGATCGTCAACACATTGATTCTAATATTGAATCTTATAAATATTGTACATGTTAATTCTAGAATATAATTATACAGGAAGACACACTGGCCCTTACTAATTTTATGGCTGCCCTCTGTGGAGTGAATTTTCTGTTAGATCTTACAGCCCTAACAACTGATGACACTACTTGCTGAGCCATCAGGATATACAGAACACTTATAACATTTGATCTAATAGATAAAGGAAGAAAGAAATAAGTACACAACAACTTTGGAAGACGCTTTAGACATACATGTATATATATACCTGTTATGTCATCCAATTGCATCATCAGATGAGTTATTATTCTAATTAATGCGCACCCAAAGAAGCATGGCACAGTTGGAGCCTATACTAATAAATGGTATACTTGATTCGTTGGAAGACTTGGGGTAATGTATATCCAGCTGATAATATTTGCTAAAGTATTTGTTTGTTTCTTTTAGATATGTAGGTCCTTTATCTAAAGAGGTAGTATTTCAGTCTGCTATAGAGAATGGTCTTGATAGTACAGAATTTATTAATCTAGTGAATATGTTGTGTTCAGAATTGAAGACACATCTATCACTAAATGAATCAGTCACATGTCCGACTGGTAAGTTATTGCATATGGGTGACTATTTGATATTGAGAGATGATATCATGGCTGGTAACCTTAGCAGGCTTTCATTTAGAAACTCTGTCGAGGGGGGTGGGGAACTTCAATTTGAAAGACTTGGGTGGACAACATACAAGGTTATTGTGGTGTGGATAATGGCTAACAAATTCCAAGGGAGCAATACTCTAGTGGGGGGGATTCCCCCTCCCTAAATGAAACCTTGTTTGGATGTACATCGTAACTGATTCAGGGTGGTCCCACATGTATGTTTTATGTGTAATGATTGAAGGGGTGTAGTCCCATGAAGACAATTTTCCAGATAATTCTAGTGTTCGTTGAATTGATCGAGTCGGATAGTGTAAGAAATTACTAAAAAATTTTCCTCTACTTTCAGGTCCTGAAGATGCAGAGTCATTTCATTTAGAAGTGCGTTCATTTCTCTCCGAGTTAAATTGTCCACATCCAAGTTTAGTACAAGATCTCACTGCTCTTAGTCAACCAGGAAATCGGCTGCTTTTCATTGGTCAGTTATAACTAATTAATTTTGACTTAATTATGAACCACTTTATGTTCAAAGATTTTGTAACCTCTGAACTAATGGCTGCAAGACTAATCAGTTTACGCAAACAAAAGCAGACGTTAGAGAAAGAAGAGGATATTTCTGAGGTTAAGACTAATTAATAATTTATTAGTTAATTAATTACTTTTCAATTATTTGTTCAGTCCAATCCGTATGATGTGCCATCTAATCTTGCCTCCATATTAAAAGTCTATGGAATTGGGAAACCTCCTTCACATGTTACAATTACAATGATATTTGATAAGATTATAACAAAGGTACTTACATGTACACACACACACAGACTTGCATGGACGTATAATCAATCACACACCACACTTTCATGTAAACACATGCATGCATGGACATAATTATACTCTATCTTAATTATACATACAGTGTACATGTACATGTGTACACAACATACATACATGTACATACATACATAGTTACATAGTACATACACATATGTACAATGTAACTATAAATATACTACATACATAGTTACATACATACATAAATACATACATACATACATACATACATACATACATACATACATACATACATACATACATACATACATACATACATACATAGTTACATACATATACATACATATACATGTACATACATACATACATACATACATACATACATACATACATACATACATACATACATACATGTAGTTACATAGTACATACATACATACATGTCTTTACAAGTATTGTACATGTACATAGCATTCATTGCTCTTCCCAAACAAGCTATATAATTATAATAACATGACTCAGTATAATTATATATTACAGACAAAGGAGTTGGTTGCAAGTTGTCCTAAGGGTCACATAACTCCATCGTTAGTTACTCAATCTCTTTCTACTGAGCAATGGGGAACATTAGACAGGATTAATGAGGCTCTTACTAAAGAATACGCTCTGAGGAGACAAATGTTGTTGACTCGTTGTAACGTAACTGTGAAATCATTTAAGTGGTCACATAAAACTAAGGTATCGTGAAGAAGTCTTTTACACAGTGTATATATATACATGTATATACATGTACATGTACGATGTATGTGATAGTTCCAATGGACTTTAATTGATTTTAAATGCCAGATTTTGTTCATTTTTCGGCATTTTATAATATATATCAAATTAAAGTTGAAAATAGTTGTTTCTCCACCTAAATACCACACCATTACTTTTAAAGTAAAACCATTTATTTGCAAATTCTAGGACTCGTCCTGTTATCCATAAAGAGGAGTCTTGGAGTACAATGGCTTCCTATACAAATGTATGCTTGTGTTTCACGTTAACACGTTAAATAATTAGAGTATATATGGTACTATACTAATGTAGTACCATATATACTCTAATTACAAGTATTTCTTGCTTGCTTACATTAAGCATGAACCGAAATGTAACACGCCCACCACACTTATTGAGGGTTAATTATAACTGTATGTGTGTTTGTGTAATTACAGTGTAGTATGGAATGGTATCAGAATAGATTCTGTATAATAATGAATATCATATTTTCATTACCTACTACAGGAAAAGAATGAAGAATTCACAACTGTGTATCAAAATAAATGGAAGCTGATGACAGAGAAAGCGCCTGTTCTCATAGCTCGAGTGTTAGCTTCTAAACAAGGTATGTATTTACATGAAATTAGGGCTAGCTGGGATACTGGGATGTGGAGCGTACCAGTCATATAGAACATTGTCTTATAAATGTCCGATAATATGAAACTAAATTGTATACTGTACATGAGGAGATGCATTGAAAATAGCTCAAAATGTCCAGTGGTTAGTTGGATTAATATTTCCAGGGTCAGATGTGTAGTTATTGGTTGTCATGGCGATATAATATTCTTTTATTTTTCAGATCTGTTATCGGTACAGAGAACTAGTTATGGAGATGTGAGGAAGAATACTCAATGTGAGATAAACAAGGTAGTTATCGGGAGTGTACCAGACCGAGGAGGACGTCCCAATGAGACACGTCCACCTCCTGAGATGCCATCTTTTAGGAAACGCACTGAGGCACCAAAAGACAAAAGAGGTGAGTATTTTACAGTGTTCAGAAGTGATGAAGTGAAATATGACTATGTTAGTTGTAAGTGTGTAAAAACACTTTCCAAATAATAATATCGAAAATCCAGCGAGATCACTGGATGTCTTTATAACAGCTAATAAGGGGGTGGGGGGAATGAACCCCTCTGAAGCAGTATAGTAAGAATACTAAATACTTATATTCTCTTTATTGATAAGATGGAGGTAGAGGAGGAAAAAGAGGAGGAAGAGGCGGCGGAAGGGTTCAAGGAGGTATGGTGCATATATATATATACATATAATTATGTATGTACATGTACATTGTATGTACTTATGTAACTGTTTTCTTACATATTTGTACATACATTAGATGAATTCTTTAATACATTTACAATTTTACATGTATTATTATGATTATTATTATTATATGGACAATCAAAGATCTTTAACCCACCATTCCCGGTTCTCAAGACTGGGCATTCAGTGTTCCATTTTTCCTTATTTTTTTAAGCCATTGTGGCTGTTTATTTGCTAAGCCATTGTGGCTGCTCATTTGCTAAGCCATTGTGGCTGCTTATTTGCTAAGCCATGGTGGCTACTTATTTGCTAAGCCATTGTGGCTGCTTATTTGCTAAGCCATTGTGGCTGCTTATTTGCTAAGCCATTGTGGCTGCTCATTTGCTAAGCCATTGTGGCTGCTTATTTGCTAAGCCATTGTGGTTGCTTATTTGCTAAGCCATTGTGATGTTTAATGAAGCCATTGTGGCTGCTTATTTGTTTGTTGTGTGTGTTTGTCTGCGCCTATTGCTAGCATGCTAAACACATGAATTTTCATGTGATTATTACATAGGTTGGTCGGGAGGTAGTGGAGGTGGTTATGGAGGATACCGAGAAGGGGGAGGAGCTTCGTATCAAGGAGATTGGGGAGGGGGACAAAGTGGGTACCAACAAGGAGGATATCAACATGGAGGATACCAACAAGGAGGGTACCAACAAGGAGGATATCAACACGGAGGATACCAACAAGGAGGGTACCAACATGGAGGGTACCAACATGGAGGATACCAACAAGGAGAGTACCAACATGGAGGATACCAAAGAGGGAGAGGTGGTGGAGGAAATTGGAGAGGAGGAGGTAATTGGAGAGGAGGTGGCCGAGGAGGACAGCATTATCAGGATAATAATGAACAGTATTATTACTCATAGTCATGGTGTATAAGTGTTGAACAAAATTATGTTAAGTGTCTTTATGCTGTCATTTTTTATGAAAATAAAATTAAGTATTTAACACATAGGAAGTAGAGACTACATTACATAAATAAAATAATTTCAGAGTTTCTCTTAAATAGGACAGTCACAAACAGATCTGATAAGGCTTACTATTATAATTCTTTTATAATATTGTGCTATCATATTTGCATACAATGATACATTTATTCTAATCTTTTTGTTGTCATAAATATTGTATGTATTTTTTGATTGTTCACGCATTCTTTCTTTGCTAATAATCAATAATAATGGTGACAGTAATTTAAACATCAGTGTTAACGAGAATATCAAATTCCATATCTACTGAATATTGGTGACATTATTTATAGTATTAATCATAATGTGACACTAATGCAACAAGGAGGTAATGACTAGTAACTGTAGTACATCCAAGTTTTCATTTAGGGGGGTGGGGCATTCACCCACACTTGTAATTTGTTAGGCAATAAACAACCTTGTATGTCAATCCATCAAAGTCTTTCAGATTAACGTTTCGCCCCTCATCTCCTTGAAACTTTTCTAAATGAAACCCTAGGCCCAGTGATGATAATGTGACACTGATGTTATTCCTATACACAACTCTATCATTATATGTATTCCACTAGCTCGGATCTATTTGCTAATTGCTAGTAATGTAAATTCAAAAGTGATAATTGTGATATTCAAGAGCAGGTGCATTAAGTTATTAACTGAACAATGGAGTTTTCTTCATAGTGTCAATGAATTCTTGTAGTGATACTAAACCATCTCCATTTACATCTGCCTCTTCAATCATTCCTTCAATATCAGCTCTACTCAATCTGCAATGATGAGGAACAGATAGATGAAGTTCTTGATAAATAATAGTAGTACTAATTGTAATGTGTATAACAGTAGAACTAATGGTAGTACTAATGGTAGTGCTAATGATAGTACTAATGGTAGTACTAATGGTAGTGCTAATGGTAGTGCTAATGATACTAATAATGGTAGTACTAATGGTAGTGCTAATGATAGTACTAATGGTAGTACTAATGGTAGTACTAATGGTAGTACTAATGGTAGTACTAATGGTAGTGCTAATGATACTAATAATGGTAGTGCTAATGGTAGGTAGTGGTAGTACTAGTGGGTGTTCCCAGACTCTTTTGATATCGGACTCTATGAATGAGACTATACACTGTCATTAGGAGCATAGCAATTCCATCTGTTGTACGGTATTTATCTCTTCTAGATTAGTACTATCAAATATTGCTATAATAATATGTACTTCATTCCAACATGCTTGCATGTTTTGTGAATATCATCTGTTGATATTTGTTTATCTTGATCAATATCAATCAATTTGAATGCCTGTTGTATGTGAAAAGAAATCATTATCAATCACTTGGATGGATGGATGGATGGATGGATGGATGGATGGATGGATGGATGAATGGATAGATGGATGGATGGATGGATGGATGGATGGATGGATGGATGGATGGATGGATGGATGGATGGGTGGATGGATGAATGGATGGATGGATGGATGGATGGATACATACATGGACATAAAAGCATTGATAGATGGATAGATAGATAGATAGATAGAAAACAAACCTGCTCCATCTCTTCATACAGATCATAATCACTATCTTGTAGTTGATTCACAAATTGAAGTACGTTCGTGAAACTAACTAAACCTTCTGTTCCTATATCTTCATCTTTCATCATATCTTTAAGTCTTTGTCGAGAACACTTGAAACCAAGAATCTTTAAAACCTGAGTGTAGTGTAGTCAATGGATGCATTTATATAATTATGTTATTTATGTACGTAAATTTAATCCAAGTTGTAGTCTCATTCCCAAGTTGTAGGAATGGGTTTGGGTCTCTTTGGAGTATAGTTTTACCTACCTAAAAATGGTTTTGTGCTGTCAAATTACAAAGCACCTTGTGTGTTGTACATATGAAATATTTACATGTACATATTTCATGTATGTACATATGACTGGTACATGTACATGTACATATGACTGGTACATGTACATGTGCTTAGGATATTAAAAAGATACAATTTTGTATTGTCCATATTGCATGCTCATTGAACGTGACCTCCAAACACAACATATATTCTGCTTTGATAACTAAAATATGATATTGTCTCCTGAATCTGACAATTTTATGATAACAGTACTATAGGCGGCCTACTACGTACATACAATATATAATTATCTAACAGCTTTTGGAAGCTTCAATATTCCCTGAGACTTGCTATCACTAACCTTTCTCACATCACCTATAGTAATAAATCCACTTTTACTAGGATCATAAACATCAAATACTACTCTTAGATCTTTCATCTCTTGAGCTGTGAATGACATGTTAGCTGAGCTCCACCCTACCAGATTCCACAAGACCCACCTATATGAATAATTCATATTAGTGCAAATTGCTTGCTTGCAACTAAGATACATGTTTCTTTGTGTCTGTGTTTGAACAGTAAGGTCTATATGATTTGTATTAATGAAACACAGTAACAATACATGCAACATGCTATTGAACATGGTGGCTACATTGAGTACATTCCTACAAATGCATTCATCAATCCAATGAATGTTTGTAAAGTAGGGTGTGACTAGCTGACCTTTCACTGGCTTTCAGTGGGTGGATTCGCTGTAACGTTTTTCTTCAGGGCTCTCAACAACACAACTAAAAGGTAAGTAATTGTATACCAATGTTTGAAATCTTCCCTCTTTGTATTGCAAAAAAGTCATTTAGTTTGTCAACTAAGTTCCTTATTTGTGTAAATTCACTTCTATTTATGTAAACATTTTTTAGCTATATATTTATATTTCTCTTCTTTAGTTCCATAAAGATGGCTGCAGCAAAAGTTAATAAAATTTTAGAAATTAAGAAAACAAATCCACAACATATTGCAGCAGCTTGCTTTGATATGAAGTACTACGAATCTCTCAATCCGAAACACAAGGAAAGGTTTTTGAAATGTCTAAACTCTGGAATTGAAAACCCTGAATCTGAAATGGGGGTATATGCTTGTCAGCCTGATGATTACGATATATTCAAGCCATTTTTTACTAAAGCATTAGAGAAGTGCCACAAGGTAGATCTGTCCAAGACAAAGCATGTCAATAATTGGTCGTTGGAAGGTGTGGAAGGACTCCCTGAAGATGGCAAGCTTGACTTGACCAAAATCGGGCTCCCTGCACTATCTATGCGAGTACGTACAGGTCGCAATCTAAATAAGTTCCCTTTACCAGGTTCCATGACAAAACAAGTGAGAATGGATTTAGAAATAGAAATGGGCAAAGTTTTCGACAAGCTCATTGCCATGCCAGAGTTTGGAGGGCGCTATGTTTCAATTACTCCTGGACACCCAAACTTCATTGACGATGCAGAATACCAGGATCTTGTCAAAGCACACATTATGTTCAAAGATATGAGTGCCGATAGATTCCTTAATACAGCTGGTATCTCTGATGACTGGCCATACGGTCGAGGGTGCTACATCAGTGAAGATAAAGGTTTTATTATCTGGGTAGGAGAAGAAGACCATCTTCGTATAATGTGCATGAAGAAAGGTACGGTACTCAATGAAGTTTTTGATCGTCTCAAAGCAGCAATTGACATAGTAGAGAAGCTCATAGATGGAGGTTGTGCTTACTCGGATGACTTTGGAGTTGTAACCTCCTGTCCAACCAACATTGGAACAGGTATGCGTGCTTCTGTCCACATTCAGCTTCCAGAGCTCACTTCAGATGGTACAGATGCAAAGGTAAAGGCTATTGCTAAGCCACTTGGTCTCTCCGTTCGTGGACTAGGTGGTGAGCACACTCCTATTGGTTCCGACGGCACGGTCGATATTTCTCCTTCTGCAAGGTTTTGCATTTCCGAAGCTCAGATCATTACTGCACTCTACAAGGGGATCAAGCTACTTAAAGAGAAAGAAGAATCTGCCTTTCTTGACAGGACAGATCCTTAAGTGTGTCTGTAAACTTTGAAGAACACCTTTAGTATAGTAGTAATTGCATAAGATGGTAAAAAAGATATTAGTAACTGTAGATGACATATGTAATATTATATATTATATATATATATATATATATATATATATATATATATATATATATATATATATATATATATATATATATATATATACATATATGGTATAGTGTATACAGCACTTAGTTAGTTTTTTTCCATTATAGTATTATACAATTTGTGAATACATAATAATGTTATTGTTGTATGCTAATGCCACACCCTGTGATTGGATGATTAGTGTGATGTCTACCTTATCAAGAACACTAACGAGTCTCACTGAACAAGACTACAGACACGTACAATGGCAGGCTGAATTGAAAAGTGAAGACTGGACCTTGTAAGTACTAACATGTATTCAAGCCTTATTTGTATTGCGTACTAGATCTATAATATAATTATACTATTACAGTGTGCAAGCTGCCATTACAAAGTTATTTCAACTTAGAAGATGTGTAGATTTAGTAACTGATCTTCCAATACTGAATGACAAGCTAAGGTGTGCTATATTCTTATTGCAGTATTTAACAATTGATCGTTTCTCACCTTGTTTTCTGTAGCAAGTTATCGAAATCAAACATTGCTCCATTCTTGGGTGATTTTTATCAAGTATGTTACATCACAGCCACATAGCTTAGGGAGACAAGGTCTCATCTGGCTACAGGGAAAGCGTGTGGGTGGGAGATGCATACAAACTGAAGTTTGGAATTGCCCTAGACACACCATATCAGTAATCTTTACTATGACTTAAATCTGACCTTCGCTCCAGGACAATGAAACATGGTCTGGCTTTTGTTTAACACGTTTCTATGAGCCTGTGTAGTCATTATTATTTTAGTTCTATTACAAACAAAAGATTAATCATAAATTAAAGTTTAAAAGCCATAGGTATCATATTAGTGTTAATTTGTTAAGATAACTATCCTTATATGAAGAAGCTACCAAAATATTTACACCTAAATATTTATTTTTTGAGATAGTTAATAGAGCACTTTGCTAATCCTATCTCACATAGAGTATAAATGCACTGTAAAGTCATGATGGCAGTCTGTGGTTGTCAAAGCTCTGTGGTGGCTGAAGTCAGGACCCTGGATTTGATATCCAGGGACTGACTACCAGTATTTTCACTTCCTCTTTCAGCCTATAATTAATTTTAGTGTTTATCATCAAAGTAGATGACTCCATCACAACTGAGTCTGTTATTTTCAACTCGTATGAGGTGGTAGTAATTATGGCATACGTTTAGTTGACCAATCAAATTACATTACTCTTGTGATAGAACCCATTTCATGTGAACTAGCTGCACCACATATAATGTAGTAGTTATGTTTTGTTTATTTTAGACAGAAAGTCATGTAGTACTTCTAGTCATGTGATACTGAATAGTTACCATCATATTAACATTCCTACTCATTGTTGCATAACTTCAGTAGTGGCTTGAGTGGTAAACCCCCTCAGCCACTACTGATCCCATACTACTGATATGCTAACCCCATACTACTGATATACCAACCCCCTCAGCCACTGATCCCATACTACTGATATACCAACACCCTCAGCCATTGACCCCATACTACTGATATACCAACCCCTCTACTGACCCCATACTACTGATATACCAACCCCTCTACTGACCCCATACTACTGATATACCAACCCCTCTACTGACCCCATACTACTGATATACCAACCCCTCTACTGACCCCATACTACTGATATACCAACCCCTCTACTGACCCCATACTACTGATATACCAACCCCTCTATTGACCCCATACTACTGATTTACCAACCCCATCAACCACTATTGACCCCATACTACCAACCCCCTCACCCACTGCTGATACACATCATACTATAATGGTAATACCTAATGCCTTCTTCTTGCTCAGTAAGGGCACAGCTGACTACAGATTGAACTAATAAATTATTTCTTAATCTTAGCGGCATTTTCTCCTCTGTTTGTTAATAGGATCAACTTCTCATGAAATGTATGATTATTCTTCGACATGATGTCAAAGAAGAAAGAGGTGAATTTGGTTTTAGTCTGCCACGATATGGAGATATTCCATGTTATATCTCATTACATAATGGCACTTTAATGTCATAATATATGTATATGTCATGATATAACCATTAAATAAGTAATGTATATTTACTGTTATGGACACAATGGTAGAAAAAATGCTATTATCATTGAATAAGGTTCAAGAATAGATTTCCCTTTCACGATACAGCAATATGATATGTCAAGCATGACTGTATCATGATATATGATATATCATTATACTCATGGTGATACTTCTTTCGTTTGTTTCATTTCGATAAAAAGATTGTTTGTTTAACATATTATATAATCAATTGATACTATATTTTCAGGACCAATTCTATTAAAGAAACTTTCACAAATATGGACTCAATTCTATACCTCCATTCTACCGACTCTACAAGCATTCTTTGCTAC
>OX345647.1:5204509-5214509 GCA_947044365.1 Petrosia ficiformis
TACATTCAGTCTACGTATCAGTGTGGTTACCATAGTGATTGTATTAAAACTATGAATTTATAATAAGCTGAGTTTCAAATCTAATTGGCAAAGATGTAACTAATAATGTACAACTTTAATACCAAAGATATAGTCAGTTCACATTCACAGTGACCTCAAAATTAGGATGCGATGATGTAATATAGTGTATAGTGTAATGCCATGAGATTAATACATGATTATACTATAACTCAATAACTTATATGTAATATAGTGTATAGTTTAATGTCATAAGGTTAATACATGATTATACTGTAACTCAATAACTTATATGTACTATAGTGTATAGTTTAATGTCATAAGGTTAATACATGATTATACTATAACTCAATAACTTATATGTACTATAGTGTATAGTGTAATGCCATGAGATTAATACATGATTATACTGTAACTCAATAACTTATATGTACTATAGTGTATAGTTTAATGTCATAAGGTTAATACATGATTATACTGTAACTCAATAACTTATATGTACTATAGTGTATAGTTTAATGTCATAAGGTTAATACATGATTATACTGTAACTCAATAACTTATATGTACTATAGTGTATAGTTTAATGTCATAAGGTTAATACATGATTATACTGTAACTCAATAACTTATATGTACTATAGTGTATAGTTTAATGTCATAAGGTTAATACATGATTATACTGTAACTCAATAACTTATATGTACTATAGTGTATAGTGTAATGCCATGAGATTAATACATGATTATACTATAACTCAATCACAAAGTAATGGATTGATATGCAAAAAAAGAATGGGAAGGATAATTATATGAAAATGATCCAGGTGAAAAGATTGTTGGTCATTCTAAACTAAAGTTATGAACATTTTTCTCGAGGTCAAGGTGAACGTGAATGACATTTAATAAATCTACTTACACTGAATTAACTCCATTGAATTTAGGTAGTGAAGAACTTCTATCAGATAACGTCAGATCTCCTGGTAACGTGTGCATAGGAGAAGTATTGATAGTATGTTTACTAACTCTATAAGGAGATTATGAAGAAATAGAATTAGTGTATTTATATAATGTAGTTTAGTAAATAAACATATGGATACATACTATACAATATATTATAATTATATAATTATAACATAATATATATAATTATACATACATACATACATACATACATACATACATACATACATACATACATACATACATACATGCATACATACATATACATACATACATACGTACATACACACACACATACACACACACATACATACATACATATATACAAACATACATACATATGTACACACACATAAAGAGTACCTTCTTGGTTGAGGTGTAAATGTCGTATCTTTACTGATATCTGTATACTCACCCCCATCTTGAGTAAGAGAAGGATGCGAAGAGAGATGAAGAGGAGGAGGAATTGTTGGTAAGGGTCTAGACAGTAAATCTTCATTACTGTATTTTTCTAATGACGGAGTCAGCATGTCAGACTGTCTGGGAACCGAAATTTCAGAATCGATTTGCTGATACCAAGGTGAATCTTCAGATGATGACAGATTAGAAGAAAATTTGTAACTGCTATCCGAGTTTTCAATACGTAAGTCAACATATTGTCCGAGAGGAGGAGGAGGAGGAGGAGGAGGAGATGGCGATGGGACAATCCGAGAGGCACGAGCACGTTGATACAACACATTCAAAACTTCATCATCATCGTTTTCGTCCATTGTTTGGTTTGGGAATGAAGTTACTGTCATAGAGCTTGAAGGTGAGAATGGTTGATGTATGGGCGAACAAGGATTTGATTCCAACTGCGCAAACCAAGGATGCTGTTCCTCGTCATTATTTTCTATATTTCTATTATCTACTTCAGTTTCAAATATTTCATCATTATCTTCTCTTGTGTCTACAATACCAAACACATCATTGTCCATCCTTTGTTCCATATCATGATAACGTTCATCCCCTTTCTGTCTATACAGATCATCAAGTTCAACCTCTCTGTCAGAATCGGAATCAGGAATCTCATTTCTTACATTAGCCTGGATGACATGCATCGGATGATTTTGAGCTCTCCTCAGATTTTCAATAGTTTCATAGTTGGGTTCTTCAGGCGGTAAAGAAGGTAACGAAGAGTTTCGATGTCGTGTATGGAATGTAGGATGTTTATAAGAGATATCACGAGCAATATGTTTAATCTCCTGTTCTCTACTTGTATTTAAATGAAGCGAAAATCGCACAAAATCCATTATACCAATACGCATTAGAGCAGCAATCAAAACAGTTCCCGCTAATAATAATCCTGACAGTGCAAATATGATTTCACTAGTGTGGTGCCATACAGATGACCATTTGATACTAAACAGAGTTACAGTTCCCATGACCCAACTGATCAGGAAGACTATTAGAAGTACTAAAAGGAATCTACAGAACGTTTTGTATCTGTTTGTTTTTTCTATTTCAGATATAGTTGGTGGTTGGTTTCTACTCAACAAGATCAGAGAAATGAGTAACATGATGAAACATATCTGTGTGAGAGAGATGGAGACAGAGACAGACAGAGAGAGACAGAGACAGACAGAGTGACAGAGAGTGAAGAAGCAGAGAGAGATAAACAGAAATAGAGTTGTATATCATCATAAGTTCTTACATATTCTTCTGGTTAATGTAGTAACGGTATCTAGCTATAGTTATGTAGGGTTGTATAAGTTGTATATCATCATAAGTTCTTACATATTCTTCTGGTTAATGTAGTAATGGTATCTAGCTATAGTTATGTAGGGTTGTATAAGTTATTAGTTTTGTTGCTAAGATACCATCCCGATCTTGTTTCTATGCTTTTTCAGTTTTGATATCCCTATCAGTTAGATCTTTCATTTTAAAAATGTTCATTTAGTATGCAGATTGAGTGGTTACACTTACTCCTGCTAGTAAAGCACCAGATACATATAAGAATGGTGATAGAGAAGGTATATGCACATTGATTGTTACTTACTCCTGCTAGTAAAGCACCAGATACATATAAGAATGGTGATAGAGAAGGTATATGCACATTGAGTGGTTACACTTACTCCTGCTAGTAAAGCACCAGATACATATAAGAATGGTGATAGAGAAGGTATATGCACATTGATTGTTACTTACTCCTGCTAGTAAAGCACCAGATACATATAAGAATGGTGATAGAGAAGGTATATGCAGATTGAGTGGTTACACTTACTCCTGCTAGTAAAGCACCAGATACATATAAGAATGGTGATAGAGAAGGTATATGCAGATTGAGTGGTTACACTTACTCCTGCTAGTAAAGCACCAGATACATATAAGAATGGTGATAGAGAAGGTATATGCACATTGATTGTTACTTACTCCTGCTAGTAAAGCACCAGATACATATAAGAATGGTGATAGAGAAGGTATATGTAGATTGATTGTTACTTACTCCTGCTAGTAAAGCACCAGGTACATATAAGAATGGTGATAGAGAAGGTATATGTAGATTGATTGTTACTTACTCCTGCTAGTAAAGCACCAGGTACATATAAGAATGGTGATAGAGAAGGTATATGTAGATTGATTGTTACTTACTCCTGCTAGTAAAGCACCAGGTACATATAAGAATGGTGATAGAGAAGGTATAATCAAACAATAGTGAGGATAGCCAAAAGACTCCTTCAATGATGACTGAGTTAATCTAATCATCACACCACAAACACCAGCATAGAGCAATGGAATTACTAGAGGGAAGGAGAGGGAGAGAGGGAGAGTAAGGGAGGGGGAGAGGGAGAGTGAGGGAGGGAGGGAAGTAAGGAGGGAGAGGAGGTAGAGTGAGGGAGAGTGAGGGAGAGGGAGTGAGAGGGAGGGAGGGAGGGAAGTAAGGAGGGAGAGGAAGGGAGGGAGAGTGAGGGAGAGTGAGGGAGAGAGGGAGGAAAGAAGGGAGAGTGAGGGAGAGGGAGAGGGAGAATGAGAGGGAGGGAGAGGGAGAGTGAGGGAGAGTGAGAGGGAGGGAGGGAGGGAAGGTGAGAGAGGGAGGAAGAGTGAGGGTGAGGGAGAGGGAGAGGGAGAGGGAAAGGGAGGGAAAGGGAGGGAAAGGGAGGGAAAGAGATTCACAGACAGACAGACAGAGACAGATATGCAGACACAGACAGATGTGTGTATGTACATATTTTGAATGTACACACTACGGATGTCTTACCCCATGCCATAGCAGATACCACACTCTTAATTAATATACCATTCCATTTATTACACTTGATAGCCAATAGAGAAACAGCTCCAACGACAAACCAACTAAGAACAGCTAATGTCATATAAATAAGAAAGAGAGAACACCCAATACAACCCAGACTATGATCTGTACGAGATGTACCAACCAGGAACACAACCAAAAACAGGATCAAAGAGAACAGCAGTTGCAGCCACACCTCCAGGAATGTACCTTTGTTTCTTCCTTTGCTACAATGCAGTAATGATTTAGTGTGTTGAATAATATATCAATAGTAAATGATGTGAACCGTGAAGTAGTATTTGTGTGAGTGTGTGTGTGTGTGTGTGTTAAACTATCTTACCTGGAGGCTATAAGTAAAACAGCTGCAATCACTAACACTACAGAACTAGTAATTAAAGCTACGAATGTAAATATTGCCGGTGAATAAGATGGTTCAGGATCTGGCTGAGGAGTCGTGGGAGGCTACATGAGGAGGAGGAAGAGGAGGGGGGAGGAAGAGGATATGGAGAAGGAGGAAGAGGGGGAGGAGGAAGCGGAGGAGGAGGAGGTTGATGTTAATACAAGGAACCTAGAATATAATCTGATACGAACTGACCTCAACAGATTGATTCAGAAAAAGAGTAAATGAAGAGAGATGAGAACAAGAACAAATAGACCAGTTACCAGTTACCTCTACTGCACTACATCCATTAGTTATCCATTCTCCACTATCATCATCCCACATCACACATAATACACTAGAAACATCAATATATTCAAGCTAAGAGAAAGAGAGAGAGAGATAATGATAATCATTTCAGTAACAGGACAAGAATAGCTTATTACCTGTTCAGGATGGGGGAATGTTATATTAAATGGAGCACTGAGGTTAGAGACACGCTGACCACTCTCTCTGATTAGTTGCACCGTCCAGACAGGAGATCCAAATGTGAGGTTAGAAAAAGTGGGAGGTAGTGAGTAGATGAAAGTGGGGAGGTATGTAAGTGACACAGTAAAAACATCATCTGAAAAAAAGGAGTATGGTGCAAGTTATTAATAGGTACTAATAGCAGGTTCTATGTGTGGGTTCTATTTATTGAAGGTCATACACAAGTTGCAAGCAATGATACTATATAGGTTCTATCACTTCTATGTAAGGGTACTAGGGTAGGTTCTACAATGTACATACAGGTTCTATGCGACTATCGTATATGTAGGTTCTATGTGGAAGTTCCAATTTGAAGGTGCAGTTCTATTACAGGTTCTAAGCAAAGATCCTATAGATAGGTTTCATGTGTAAATGTACCAGATAAAGCTCATGTTATAAATTCATTTTTTAACTGTATAATTTTGCACTAATATGGGTTCAATCACTGTAGTAATCACATGACTGAATATTGAAAAATGAGTTTAACATAGATAACTGCACTAAGCATCTGCACAAGAGGTTTTATCCATTGCAAATCTTTATGAATTTATTTTAAAATCAACATGATTCTGACAATTGCTTTCCTTACCACTGGTCAATATATTCGAAGGTAATTTTACTTCACTCTCATTTTGTTCAGAATATTTCACAGTGTAGTTTACACCTCTAAATATCTCATCTTCTAAAATAACCATATTTATACTTTCTCTCCTGACTTCCAATCTATCTCCACTTGCAATAGACTGGGCGACTAGAGGACCAATAGTCTCTATGGCTTCCAATACACGACTGGCTCCATTGTCTTGTAATTCCAACCATTGTGATGAATGTCTAATGGACGATAATTCACTAATAGTAGCTACCAATAGTTCTAGTACTTCTTGATCAATTGGTATTATCGTGTCCAGGGTTAAAATGTGTTCTAGCAGGGAAAGAGCTGCGTTTAGGTCACCAATAATAGATAAGATAATGGAGGATAGACAAGCAAGATGATCGATAATGGAG
Source organism: Petrosia ficiformis (assembly GCA_947044365.1). Taxonomy (NCBI): domain Eukaryota; kingdom Metazoa; phylum Porifera; class Demospongiae; order Haplosclerida; family Petrosiidae; genus Petrosia; species Petrosia ficiformis. The sequence goes on from OX345647.1 coordinate 5,210,672, forward strand.
AGTGTTTCATTATGTGTTACAGGAGGTTGGGATGTAATATCAGACAGCTATAAGAAAATATAATTATATGTATGTACACACTGTATGTATGTGTGTGCGTATGTATGTATGTATGTATGTAAGTGTGTATTTAAGTATGTATGTATGTGTGTACATGTACATGTATGTATGTGTGTATGTGTGTACATGTACATGTATGTATGTATGTATGTATGTATGTATGTATGTATGTATGTATGTATGTATGTGTACATGTATTATATATATTTACAATTTTTCTCAAATCATCACCAACATGAGAGACACATTCAGACAGGTCAGGCTCCTCCCATTGACCACTCCTATCACAATTCCTAGTTGCAATACCTAAAACAGGATATGTCAATAATTCATAAGTTGAAATATAAATTCAATTAACCAATCAAAGGAGAGGGGCATAATCGATTATCAGTGTAATTAGCCTCAGTAGGTGCCCAGAGGATGTCTTGTATCAAATCACTTCCGCAGATATTGTTTGTGTTGTTAAGATAACAATCTTCTTCTGTACTTTGAAGAGGATTGAACCAATATGGACAAATATCACAACTGTCAGGTACTCCATCGATATCCGAGTCTTTACCAGAACAATCCTATGTGTGTGTGTGTGTGTGTTAAATAAAAGTAGTATAATGATAGTATAGTACATAATTTTATACGTACATTTGGTATACTGGATCTACAGATCACACCATCAAGAGATGTTCCCACGGGACATTGTAAACATTGAAGATCATTCATTTGATTGTTAATACATACATCACAAGGTAGATTTGAACAGTCAACTGTAGTAAAAAGAATGATTTAGTATTAAATCTCATTGTCTCACTCCATCTCTTCCCCACTCACACAACACCTCACTCACTCTCCTTCCAGCTGTCTGTCCTTCCACTCACATGCTCTCCTACCTTCATGCTACCCATCCTCACTCTCCTCCCTTCAGCTGTCTGTCCTTCCACTCATTCACTCACCCTTGACAGCTGTCTTTCTCTACCCATCCTCTTTCACTCACTCTCCTCCCTTTAGCTGTCTGTCCTTCCACTCAATCACTCACTGCTCTCAGCTGTCTTTCCCTACCTATCCTCCCTCACTCATCTATTCTTATTAACATACTACTCAAGGTGTGACTGTTAGGATCTATTGTGTATATTCCTAATCTTCCTTTCTGAATAATGGTCTGCACAATTGAACTCAATGTATGGAAAGATGGGGGTGTCAATATGGACGTTGTCCGTGGAAAATAGGAGGAGAGAGTATAAACAACTTCAGTTATATTAGACCTAGGATATATGATGAATAATCATACATATATACATGTCATACATACATACATACATACATACATACATACATACATACATACATACATACATACTTAGTTACTTACATACTTAGTTACATACATGTACATACATACATACATACATACATGTACATACATACATACATATATGCATACATACATATATGCATACATACATATATGCATACATACATCCATCCATACATACATGCATATATACATACATACATACATACATACATACATACATACTTCATACATGTACATACATATACATGTACATACACGTACATACATACATGATATATACATACATACATACTTACATATATACATACACACACACATACACACACATACATACACATAAATTACATTTCAGATAGACTTAGTACAAACTCTTGACTGGTAGGTAATGCAAACTTCATCAGTGAAGACGACAGCTATAAATTGCAAAACGATAATAAATAATTATAAGTCAATTCTCAATTACATTTTATAATACCTCATCACTGAGTGTCTGTAACAATGTATTAGAGTCGTAAATATCACTCAAAACCTGTACGTTTTCTATGACAAAAGAACCCTCTATCACAACAGCCTCTGTATGAAGTATGTATATATAGTTATCATGTCAACTGATTAGTTCTCACCATAGCAACCACTGTCTCCAAATCCTGCATATCCTGGTAAGCACTGGTCACATTGTCTTCCATCAAATCCATTTTTACATAAACACTGTCCAGTAGTTTTATTACACTGGACGAATGGATAGATGAATGGATAGATGAATGGAAGAATGGATAGATGGATGAATGGAAGAGTGGATGGATGGATGGATGAATAAATGTATGATGGATGGATGAATAGATGTATGAATTAATTGATGAATAGATGAATGGGTAGATGAATGGATGGATGAATGGATGGATGATGAATGGATGGATGGATGAATAGATGAATGGATGGATGGATGATGAATGGATGGATGGATGGATGGATGAATGGATTGATGGATGGATGGATGAATAAATGTATGATGGATGGAAGAATGGATGGATGAATAGATGTATGAATTAATTGATGAATAGATGAATGGGTAGATGAATGGATGGATGAATGGATGGATGATGAATGGATGATGAATGGATGGATGGATGGATGGATGGATGAATGGATAGATGAATGGATGAATAAATGGATGATGGATGGATGGATGGAAGGAAAAACTGATGGATAGACAAAATGTAACATGTACATACTTGTGTTGTGGAAATTGATCCGAAAGAGTAACACTCACAAAGTTGACAAGACAGGTCACCATCAGGAGAAAATGTGGGAATATTTTCCTACAAATACAGCCTTATATAAAAACACTTCAAAGATTCTTAGGACACAAATGTGTGTGTGTGTGTGTGTGTCTGTGTCCGTGTCTGTGTGCATGCTTGTGTGTGTTTGAGTGTACATATACAGTGCTCAAAATAGTTTTTGAAAGACTCCAGCAGAAATATATGGACAAAACAATATTTGACTAGTAAGTTGTGAATTTTGTCCGGAAAACCAACATTTGTGGCTTATGAGATATAAAAGTAACCCACTAGGCCATGACTGCTCTTGACTAATAATTAACCTCACTGTGAGGTTACTGTTCTTATTTTGTTGTATTACTAATCAGACAATTTGTAAAGACAAATGCAATTTTGTTTGTGCAAAGAGTCAAAATGTCCAGAAAATGGCCAATTACTGGATGTTATTTTGAGCACTGCATATATGTGTGTATCCTTACATTACAGGAACATGTTCCATCATCATCACAAACAGCACTTTCCACACCACGTTGATCACAAGGACATGGCTGACAAGTATCCAATGGTTTATAATATCTCAAGACGCAAGGCAGCAAATTGTTTATTTCACAAAACAAACCAGTGAAAGGAGTTGTGCAAGCACAAATGGGCTCTAGGAGAAGAAAGGGAAAATTAATGATAATGTACTAGAGCAGTGTTTTTGATAAGCTCATATGGCACACCATTGGTCCAAAGCGCTTCTTATTTGGCTTTGCACAGTTCTCTCTTTGTGCCAGTGGCACAGTTTAATTATGATTATATTGTCACTAACAGCATTAACTCTTAGTTAATTGGCTCAAGATGTATTCCCAATGGCGGACACACTAACCAGCCAATTTGGTCCATGCTTAAAAACTTATCAAAAACTTTGTACTAGAGTCATTGAGTTTATGGTTAGATGTATACATAGCAAGGTTTTTTAACTTAAGGCTCTCTGAGGTTGCTTTGACATTATATGTAATATAGTGTATAGTTTAATGTCATAACATTAATACATGATTATACTGATACCACACCATAGATATTGTCATGTGATGTTACTAGAACAGTTTCAGAAACCATTGTAACATTGAAAACATAAACAAAGTTGTTAATTACTACTGTTCTTGGAACTATACCATGGCCTAAAAAAAGGTTCATAATTAGTTTGGAA
>OX345647.1:5219509-5334509 GCA_947044365.1 Petrosia ficiformis
TGGGGTTACATAGCTTACAAGATGCAGAGGGGCATGGTATAGAACAGTCCCTCCCAGATGTATACTCGGGACAGATGCATTCATAACCGTTTATTTTGTTCAGGCATTCACCACCGAAGTAACATGGATTAGGTTCACATTCATTGATTTCAGCATCACAGTTGTTTGATGAGTTAAATCCACTTGGACACACACAACTAGACGTTGGGACAAATGGAAGAGAAATGAGTGTGTGAGTTGTGGAGGTGAAAGTGTGAGAAGTGGATGACAGTGAGAGTGAGTTCCTACATATTTTAAAGTTCGCACACTGGGACTGGACACAAGCATCATCATTGGAGACAATAACAGTCAAATTAGATACTTGCGATAAATACTCAACATCGTGAACCCTTCGCAGAACTTCATCCCGAGGCATGTGTGAAATTAGATCTGGCTCAAGTACAGTGAGTATTAATTGAGTTCCTAGAGAAGTGGGTCCAACGCTAACAAGTTCTAACTGATTTAAGGTACAAGGAATCAACGAAGCCACACCTATTAGAAAGCCATTTAAGAATCTTTGAGTCAAATGTTGTGGATTGATGTTCGGAAATAAGAAAGAGGTGTAATGTTGGAGAGAATCATTTGATAATAGATTGACTCGTATTTCAATCTGGTCAAACCAGTTTCTTTCACCGGATATCAATGATACGTTTAGGATATGAATGCCACTTAGTATGGTACTAAGCATTGAAAGTCTCATTTTGTTAAGAATAAAGAACTCTTCGGAAGAATGAGATGAAGGTACAAGAGATATTTCATACGGAGTACCTATATCTTCCGTTGTGAGTTCACCAAGGAATAATTCCAAAGGAAGAAGATATGGAAATGTACTAACATAAAATATATTTGGACGAAGATCTAGGGATTGGTTTGATTCAGTAATCTCAATCGTCACGGTAACACTAGTCATCAGATCACAGTTTGCAGCACAAACATTTAGGTAATGAATGCCAGCATGTTCAGTGAGTGATATATCAGTATGTGTAGATATAAGACCGCTAGCATCATCAATTTTAAAAAGATTCGGACCATTTTCTACGGAATATACTACATCAGTTATATTATCTTGAGTTATTGCCTGTACCGTTAGTAGTGGTTCATTAGCAGAGAGTGGTTTTGTGATGATGAACAGATAATCCTCTTCTAGGAATATTGGAAGATTATCTGGAACATCTTCAATTGTGATATGCACAACGGTCTCTGTGTATCGAGAAGGGTTCCCATTATCTTCAGCTTTTACAGTTACTGTAAAAAATGGAGTCTTTTCATGATCAAATGGAAGCCGAGAGATAATCTCCCCATCTGGACTAACATACAAAAACTTGAGTACTTCATCAGCACCTATTAATGTGTAAGTAACAGCAGCATTTTCATTCTCGTCCAGGTCACTAGCTTGAGTCTGTTGGATCATAGTCCCAGCTGGCTTATTTTCCAATATACTGGCATAGTATGTATCTTCATTGAACTGTGGAGTATTATCATTTATGTCTAGTATATATAAAATAACATCTGCCATCCCTGACATACCAAAGTCATCTGTTGCTAATACTGTGAAGCTAATATTGGACTGAGTTTCCCGATCTAGTTCTGAAATTACTCGTAACTCTCCTGAGGAGGAGAGGGAGAGGGAGGAGGGGAGATTGGTGGATGATGAGAAGGTTAGTTCATCACCATCAGGATCTTCACTTTGAAATGTGTATATTACAGTACCAGCTGTGATATTTTCTGATACGTATAACTAAATAAACAAATATATACAAAATTAATAAAGAGTACGATAAAATAAAATTCATATAATCCTTTTTAAGTACATAGTGTACAGTTTAATATTATATACATGTATATTAATGTATTTTAGTATGACAATAATGACCACTTTTAGTTATAGTTATAAAGGTCATTCATGTTCACCATGACCGCAGAAAAATGTTCATAACTTTCAGTTTGGAATGACTAACATATGATAGTCCTTCCTGTTCTTTTTTGTGTACAGTCTGTATGTCAAATTTAAATCCATTGCTTCATTATTGAGTTACAATATAATCATGTATTAACCTTATGACATTAAGCTATACACTATATTACATATAAAGTCATCACATCATAATTTTGAGGACATCACAAATGTGAACAGAATATAGTATGATTAGTTTATCATAATTTAGTTATACATATAGTCAATTAACTAAAACAATATTAGGCTTACTAAAAGGGTTTTGGTTTTAGTGTAATTTAGTTAACTAAAAGTGGTTTTAATTATAGCTAACTAAAACAACACTAATGTATATTGTACATTCAGTTACATGCACATGTACATGAATGTGTTGATGATCAATGTTTGATGTATGAATGAAGTCCTATTGTTTACTAACCTCGTATTCATCTCTATAAAATGAAGGAGCTTTAGTAACTCTTACACTCACAAACACTGTCTCCATTATATAGTCTCTACTAACTCCAATAGCTATTGAGTAATTTGACGCTCTCAAAGGCGAAGAGACTGTTTTCAATTCTCCACTTGTCCTACTGACAGAGAAAAGTCCCTACATACAATAATAATGATTTAGGAAAGGAATCAAAATTAAGCATAAAATCTATATATTATAATTTATATATATTATTATAATTTATTATATATATATATATATATAATTTATATATATAAATATATTACATACATATACAAACACCTACTGATTTACATACATCAGTTATAATAAAATTAGAGAATATAAATTATTATGTTGCATTCTGTGGACTTCAGTGCGTAGTAATAAATTATTATAACTATATTCCAAATTAACAATAATGAGAAATCAGACATCGTTGTGATGTGTGTACTTTATTGTGTATGAGATTTATAATCTAATTTATTAAACATGTAATTTATACTAATATGATTAGGAATTGAATGTTTGAATACACTGATGTATAGTGGATGGATGGATGGTGTGTAGGAATGTATAGATGGATGAATGCATAGATAGATCATGGATGGATGTATAGATAGATGGATGGATGGATGGATGGATAGATGGATGGTGTGTAGGAATGTATAGATGGATGAATGCATAGATAGATCATGGATGAATGTATAGATAGATGGATGGATGGATGGATGGATGATGTATAGATAGATGGATGGATGTATAGATGGATGGATGGATGGATGATGTATAGATAGATGGATGGATGTATAGATGGATGAATGTATAGATAGATGGATGGGTGTATAGATGGATGAATGTATAGATAGATCATGGATGGATGGATAGATAGATGGATGGATGGATAGATGGATGAATGTATAGATGGATGAATGCATAGATAGATCATGGATGGATGTATAGATAGATGGATGGATGGATGGATGGATGGATGATGTATAGATGGATGGATGGATGTATAGATGGATGAATGTATAAATAGATCATGGATGGATGGATAGATAGATGGATGGATGGACGGATGGATGGATGATGTATAGATAGATGGATGGATGTATAGATGGATGAATGTATAGATAGATCATGGATGGATGGATAGATAGATGGATGGATGGATAGATGGATGATTGTATAGATGGATGAATGCATAGATAGATCATGGATGGATAGATAGATGGATGGATGGATGGATGATGCATAGATGGATGGATGTATAGATGGATGAATGTATAGATAGATCATGGATGGATCATGGATGGATAGATAGATAGATGAATGTATAGATATGGATGGATGGATGGATGAATGGATGTACAGATGGATGGATGGATGTATGGACGGATATATAGATAGATGGGTGGATGGATGGATGAATATATACATGTAGATGGATGGATGGATGGATGAATGGATGTACAGATGGATGGATGGATGTATGGACGGATGTATAGATAGATGGGTGGATGGATAGATGAATATATACATGTAGATGGATGGATGGATGGATGGATGAATGGATGGATGGATGGATAGACAGATTCTTAACATTTCACACTCATTAATTCACCAATCCAGGTGGAATGCAATCAATGCATACAGTTTAAAAACACATTTTCAATAATTATAATATCTATATTTATATGTTAATCACAACATCGCCCATTTTAAACCTAAATGGTCCAGAGAACATACATAATGTACAGCCTAGTATAAAGAATCATAGGGACAGGCAGGGATGACCCTTCTGTAGAGACACCCCTTTTGTAGAGATGGCCCTTCTGTAGGTATGGTTCGTCAATAGGGATGACCCTTCTGTAGGAATAACCCTTTTATAGGGACAGCCGTTCTGTAGGGATGGTCCTTCTACATCAAGGACCCTTCTATAAAGATAGCCCTTCTGTAGGGAAAGCCCTTCTGTTGGGATGACCCTTCAAGCAGTCTCGTATATTAGTAATGAAAATAATCATCAAAGAGTTTGTTAACATGAGACTAACAACTGTTACTTGTTCAACACTCACTAGTACATGTTGTAAACCTCAAAAGGCTGTCAATAATGAATCCATAGTCATTAGTGAGTACATAACAAAACATACATACATAGACACATAAACGATAGATATACATATTTACATACATACATACATACATACATACACACATACATACATACATACATACATACATATATACACACATACGTACATGCATACATACATAGACATGTACACACACTTACATACACACACATAGTCACATACACACACACATGGGTCACACAAACACATATGATCTTGAGGTTATATACTTGAGTGCACACTTAGAATGTACATGTACAATCATTATTACATTAAATGTACATGTTTATGTACATGTACATGTAACATTATACATACATGTACATGTATATGTGTACATGTACATGTATACACGAGATATGTGGGAAGTTTTTGGTAATTGGTAAAGGAGGATATGGGAGAAAGATTAAAGCGTTTGTACCTGATATGCTAAACTCATAACAACTATTAAACTGACCAGCTGTGACAATGTGTTTAGTGTAATGATGCATGATGCTACTACAATTAGACTGGCATCTAAATACATATATCTACTCATCTCTATTATGGACTCGTATGAACACACTGTTTGTCAAAATTTACAGTTTAGTGCCCATTTTTGCCCTAATTTTAATTAGTTAGTTATAGTTATTGCACTAGTTAAAATTTAGTTAACTATAATTAACAATGTCTTACTGAAAGGGGTTTTAGTTATAGATAACTAAAACAACACTAACACAATATTGAGTTATAGTTTAGTTAACTATAATTAACAATGTCTTACTGAAAGGGGTTTTAGTTATAGATAACTAAAACAACACTAACACAATATTGAGTTATAGTTTAGTTAACTATAATTCCCATTGTCTTACTAAAAGGGGTTTTAGTTATAGATAACTAAAACAACACTAACACAATATTGAGTTATAGTTTAGTTAACTATAATTAACAATGTCTTACTGAAAGGGGTTTTAGTTATATATAACTAACACAACACTAACACAATATTGAGTTATAGTTTAGTTAACTATAATTCCCATTGTCTTACTGAAAGGGGTTTTAGTTATAGATAACTAAAACAACACTAACACACACACACACACACAACATACATGTACACAGTCTCCATTTAGTATCTCAAACACCAGTCCACTTTCGTTTCCCATTTCTATTGAAGTCAATATTGTCCCTATCATCACAGTCTCCTGAATGTCTACATCATACTGCAGCAATGGTAGGTCTATTGGTTCACTGGATACCACATTGACTGTTACAGTGGCTACACTGGTGAGTTGAGATGAGTCTTGATTAGTTATATATATTGAAGCAGTCATGGAGGAGTTTATTGCTCCATTACGATAGAGACCTCCAGTCAAAGGATTCACCAGGATGATACTCTAAAATAATGAATATATTATAATTACAATTCTCTATTCCTCTATTCTTCTATTTATATCAACCATGTATTACATTCATTGTTGAAACGTCCTGTTAGTCCATATCCATCCATACATCCACCCACCCATCCATCCATCCATCCATCCATCAATCCATCCATCCATACATCCACCCACCCATCCATCAATCCATCCATCCATCCATCCATCCATCCATCCATCCATCCATCCATCCATCCATCCATCCATCCAACCAACCAACCAACCATCCATCCATCCATCCATCCATCCATCCATCCATCCATCCATCCATCCATCCATCCATCCACCCAACCATCCATCCATCCATCCATCCATCCATCCATTCATCCAACCAACCAACCAACCAACCAACCAACCATCCATCCATCCATCCATTCAAACTGAAAGCTAACAAACTTACTAAAACATGAAAACACTATTATATAACATCTTCTAAATGGGATATTAATAAAAATACAACATTCCCTTATAAGCATATCAGGAACAACTAAACTCCAAAGTACACAATTAAAACTATATATTATTATAATGTATATAATTATATATTATAATAATATATAATTACCACTATAATATAAATGTAGTCATTACTATCTACGAATGATTGATAGCCAAAGTGAAGCCTAATAATAATCCTATCAATCCTTTAACTTACGCTATTAGTAGAGAAGAGTAGTCTTGAGTCATGTGTACCACAGGGGATGTCCCCATCTTTTATAAAAACATAACCAAATATTTCACTGATAGGAAGATCGTCACTGATATTAAAATGGTACTCAGAGTTTGTAAATAATGCCTGCTCGCCTACATTCAATACATTGATGATTACAGTGGTATAATCACACAGAGATGGCTGACCACTGCTACCAGCCCGAACTGTTAATCTGTGAATTGTTCTCAACTCATAGTTCAATGCAGAAGCCAGACTGATTTCTCCCGATGTCATATTAATCGCAAAATTTACTTCTCCCTGACCTCCAATGATAGAATAGAATAATGGGAATGAGTCTGCAGTACATGCTTGCAATGTAAGAAATGGAACATCCACAGACTGGTTCTCATGTATTGATATTGTGTATTCCAATTCGTGAAATACCGGTTTATTGTCAGGAAAATCCTCAATATTAACCAAAACAGTTGTATAAGATACATCATAATAATATATACCATTCCTAGCTATAATACTCAGCTGGAACGACGAACATTGGCTCTCTCTATCTAACGGACGAGCAACCACCAGAGATCCCGATGGTGTAATTGAGAAAAATCCTTCTTCATCGCCAAATATACTGTAGTGTATATAGTTCAAATCGTTTGTGTTAGTCTCCAACTGTAGCACTATGGTATTAGTCTATTGGTGAAAAGATCATAGTGATAAATGTTTTTAAAAATGTTGTTTTTTTTTTCAAGCAAACAATGGTGCTCAGTTATGTAAATAGCATTTTGGTATAACAAAACTTTCATTTTTAAATTTTAGTTAAACTAAACGGTATTTAGTTATTATACTAAGTGTATACGAGCTGATCAATTGATGCTGGTTGGATAGATAGATAGATAGATAGATAGATAGATAGATAGATAGATAGATAAGATAAGATAGACATTAGATAGATAGATAAATAGATAGGGTATACGAGCTGATCAATCGATGCGCTGGTTAGATAGATAGATAGATATTCATTAAATAGATAGATAGATAGATAGATAGATAGATAGATAGTGTATACGAGCTGATCAGTCAATGCGCTGATTGGATAGATAGATAGATATTCATTAGATAGATAGATAGATAGATAGATAGATAGATAAGATAAGATAGACATTAGATAGATAGATAAATAGATAGGGTATACGAGCTGATCAATCGATGCGCTGGTTAGATAGATAGATAGATAGATAGATAGATAGATAGTGTATACGAGCTGATCAGTCAATGCGCTGATTGGATAGATAGATAGATATTCATTAGATAGATAGATAGATAGATAGATAGATATATGGATAGATTACTGTTTTGAGTTGTTGATGTAATTGTTATTTTCTTCACAATAATGTAGGAATTTCAAAACAAAAAGAGTACAGAAACAAGATTGGGATACAGTATATATATATACCTTAGCAACAAAATCAAAGTAACCACTTCATATAACAACGTGGTAAAAGAAATCCTGCAAGGTTCTAACCTAAAATCATAATTAAAATACTCACCGGTGTATTTTCTGCAATGTTAACCTCATGCAGTGCGGATGAGAATGTCAGAGGATTGTCAGCAGCAACATTTGTTGATAATATACCAAGTATAAACACTAAGATCTGAAATGTAAAAGATGTAACAACATATCATGAATATTATTGCATGTGTTATTAAATAAGCTATTGAAATACCAGCCATATCAACATCTTTGTGTAGAAATAAATGCAAATTGAGAAATGATTATTTAGACTACGAAACAGCTGCAAATTTGCAACAAGAACGATAATAAATTATAATAATTATTATAATTTATATAATTATATATATATATATATATATATATATATATATATATATATATATATATATATATATATAATATATATACATATATATATATATATAATATATACAAATAATCACTCATCTTGTTTGGTTTCTAAAATGCTTCAAATATCTACATTATGGGTTTTGCAAACTGGTAAAACGGATATTTTTGAACTCACTAAAATAAGCGATCGGTTGAACCAGATGTTTTCAAATAGTATTCTTTTCATGATTGCAGCTGTAAAAACAGTAGGATCATTCTCAATCTCACAAAAACTCTTTACTCACTGCACTAGTGCAGCACTACAGTGAACACGAGTGAGTTTTGTAGTATTCATTACAAGTAATTATATTCATTGTTTGCCATATACGGAAATTTACTGCCTTGTATACTAGACCTGTGTCTTCCTCTTCTAGATAACATGGCTGCCATTCCTCCTTCAGTGAGTAAACCATTTGAAGTTATATATATATATTTGAATATATTCAACAATTTTAATCTTCAGCTTCCTCCAAGCTACTTCCCCATGTTTGAAAGCTACTGGCAACAACTGGAGGGCAGTAACAATGGTGAAGTCAATGCCATAACTGCAGCAGCATTTTTAAAGAAGTCCCAACTTAAAGAGTCAACATTGCATAAGGTAAATAAACTTGGTATTGTCATATCTGACCACCTTATCACTATACCCATTAGATATGGGATCTCTCAGATCCTAGCGGTAAGGGTTATCTTGATAAACAGGTTAGTTAAACAGGTATTTAATCCTAGCGATAGTGAATCAATTTTGTCTCATTCTTCTCAATAGGGGTTCTTCACAGCCTTACGTTTAGTTGCTGCTTGTCAATGTGGACATGACCCAGCTATGCATAATATACAATCGGGTGATCCCCCACCAAAATTTGTTGGCCTGGAACACAGCATATGGAGTATTGATGTCAGTTATATTTTATATTAATAAATGAGACCTGATTTTCCAAAAGGGACACTTCCCCACATAATAATTTAAACTGAACATTCACCTTTACTCGTTCAACATTCTGCCCATTTTTGAAAGCAAGTCAATGAAATTTGGTATCTAAGAAGCTTAGCACTTCCTGGACACTAAATTTCATTTTTATTTCCTTTACAAAATGGAGGATTGGCAAGTGATTCATTGGAGGTACATACAGTGATATAGAGTTGAATAACATCACTAGTTGATTTGTCGTTGCATTAGCCTGTCCCCATGACAATACTGTGTATAGTTTGGTTTAATATCTGCAGAGTGATTCATTGGAGGTACATACTGTGATATAGAGTTGAATAACATCACTAGTTGATTTGTCGTTGCATTAGCCTGTCCCCATGACAATACTGTGTATAGCTTGGTTTAATATCTGCAGCTGTGTTGAACTGAAGCCATGCCCTACAAAATGTCCGCAGCATAGAAACAGTAAAAAGCTATCAATGTACAGAGGTGTGAACGTGATTATATTCAATATCTCTATGTCATTAATGCATCTGCCAAGATGTATAGCATCCTCCAAATTTGGCTGGATAGTAGTTACCTCATGCACAAGAACATTATATGTACATGTTATATTTAATTTCATTTCACAGGGCAATGAACGAACAATTTATAATTCTAATTTTGAAGTAAGCATATTCATACTGCGTGTATATGTGTGTTAATAATAACTATACCTCTCTCTGTCACTATACGTGAAGTAATTAGTAACTTGATTAGTAAAAATGATACTTTATGTATATATGATTATACATGTGTGAATTTGTCTTGTAGCGTCTTCAACCCGTAAATGGTTTGTTGTCTGGAGAGAAAGTCAAACCTTTTCTAATGACATCTCAGTTACCCATTGATACACTGGGAAAGGTACACACTTTAGTGTTGTTTTAGTGTGACTATAGCGACCACTTTTAGTTATAGTTATAGTATGCCTGGTTTCTCAAACTATAATTAACTAGAACAATATTAGGCTTACTAAAAGGGTTTTAGTTTTAGTTAACTAACTAGGAAGTGCCCATTATTGGCCAATTTTCATTTTCATTAGTTATGGTTATTACAGTAGACTTGTACGGTTTATTTAACTAAAAGTCACAATGCTTTACTAAACGTTATAGTTATAGTTAACTAAGACAACACTAGTACACATACATTAATGGCTATGCTTATATACATGTACATGTACATACTACATACACACATACAATGTATACACCTATGCACATATACACATGTACACATACAGTGTACATGCATATACACACACACACACACACACACACACACACACACGCATATACACACATACAGTGTACATACATGTACATATATACACATACATACACATTTACATGTACATGTACACATACAGTGTACACACATACACATACACATACACACACATACGCATATACACACATACAGTGTACATACACACCATGCTTGTATACATACATGTACATAGTTAATTAGTTATACACGTACACATACAGTATACACATAATTATCACATACAGTGTACATACACACACATACACACATACACACACACACACACACACACACACACACACACACACACACTACACACACAGTACATGTTTAGTACACGCACACTTGTACACATACAATTATACATTCACACTTAAAAGCATAGACAAAGCCGTATGTGTTATTAAGCCATTAGTATTAATGTAGTTATGTGTGTGTAAAGCATTGTAAATACACAAATAATTGTTTTGTGACAGATATGGAATCTATCTGATATGGATCGTGATGGAAGTTTAGATGCTGATGAGTTTGCTGTGGTTAGTCTATCTATCTATCTATCTATCTATCTATCTATCTATCTATCTATCTATCTGTCTATCTATCTATCTATCTATCTGTCTATCTGTCTATCTGTCTATCTGTCCATCTATCCATCTATCTATCTATCTATCTCTATCTATCTGTCTATCTGTCTGTCTATCTGTCTATCTGTCCATCTATCCATCTATCTATCTATCTATCTCTATCTATCTGTCTATCTGTCTGTCTATCTGTCTATCTGTCCATATACCCATCTGTCTATCTATCTATTTATACATGTTGTAATAATTTATGCAGGCAATGAAACTAGCTTCTCTAGCTCAAAAAGGAGAGATACTTCCCTTAACACTTCCCACGTCTTTAATTCCACCAACTAAAGCAGCTAAATTAGGTTTAGCTCCTCCCACTGCTGTCACCTCTTCCATTACTCCTCGTGTTCCTTCTCCTGTGATGCCAGGAAAAAGTGTAAGTTTGTTTGTTCATTATTCATCTGCACACCCACTGACTCACTCATTAACTATTTCAACCATTCATGTGTTTCTTGGCATATTACAGTCCCTATTGCTCAGTGTGAAGAGCTTGATCTGTCTACATGCCAGGTTTATTTTGCCTCCTGGCAGAATTATGAACATGTAAAGTCAAAACATTTAGTCCAAATGATATCAGGTGTATGATAAAATGAGTCACATATCTAGATACTAGTAAATTTGTTCAAAACATTTACTGTTCAGCAAGGTCATCCATCCATCAACTACATGCTATCGTAGTCCTGCAACCCAGACTCCTCCCCTTTTGAGATTGCTTAGTAATTGGCTCCAATGATTGCATGCCCAATATTCATCAAAGGCCCACAGTATGTGCTAGAATGTTGTGGTTGTATTTCTCTGGCCCCAAGATCCTTCCACCCAGAGTTTTTGATAACTTTTGAAACATGGGCCAAATTGGCTCAACAATGGTTAGTGTGTGCACTTTTGGGAATACATCTTGAGTCAATTAACAAAGAGATAATGCTTTTTGTGACAATATAATCATAATTAACTGCCCCAAAGAAAGAACTGTGTACTGCCAAATACATGCAAGAAGCTCTTTGGGCCAATGGTGCGCCATATGAACTTATCAAAAACACTGCTTCCACCCAGAGTTGCTATTCCTGGACACGAACTTTAGTTATCTTACTGTCCAAAATAGCAAGGTTTCAAAATAATTGTTCACTCAACATTATTATTTCCCTGTGGCATATAATTATATACAATGTAATCATTATTCTGTTTGTCTGTATATGACTGTATGTCTCTGTTTTTTCCTCTGCTCTCCTTCCATCAGTCATCAGATTGGGTTGTGACTCCTGATATTAAAGCTAAATATGACACATATTTTGATGGTATTGATAAAGATCACCGAGGCATAGTCACTGGAGACCAAGCCAGGGGATTATTTATGGCTTCAAGTCTGCATAGCAATGTCCTTGCACACATTTGGTAAGTACATGTATTTTATTAGTGTGTGTGTAATTAGGAAGGAGGAGTTAGTAACTATACTGATTCTGATTAAGCTTGAAATTTGATTTGAGATTGGAATGAGGATAGAAATATTTGGAATGGGAATGAGGGTAATGAGAAGGATTACAGTGACTTGCAATGTCCTCATTATGGAGGTGTCCTAAATACTATTCTGTGACTATGATTAGACTGAAACCAGTACTGAGAATGGACTGAGACTAGTACTAGTACTAACACTGGACTGAGACTAGTACTAGTACTAACACTGGACTGAGCCTAGTGCAAAGACTGGACTGAGAGTATTAGTAGTACTAATACTGGACTGAGACTAGTACTGAGACTGGACCGAGACTAGTACTAGTACTAACACTAGACTGAGACTAGTACTAGGACTGATGCTGGTCTGAGACTAGTACTAAAATTGGACTGAGACTAATACTAAGATTGGATTGGAAGTCTTGGGATTAGGATAGCTATTATGAATTATATTTCAAGTGCAGATTGTAAACATGTCATATAAATGATAATAAAATACTCACTCTCAATAGTTTTATTTGGCTTCCAATTTTAGTATAATTATAGTCTATGTGTCAATAAATTATATATTCATAGTAATTTAATTAATTATTCGTATTTTGTTATGTTTCTGTTTCCATGTGAAAACAAGTAATTATTTTAATCTTTGGCCAAGCTGCCAAAATAAGGCGCTGTAGTAATAAAATAAGAACCTGTTATGTTGATGTACATGTATGCGTACATATGTGTACGGGTACATATGATGTGTACGTATGTGTACATGTACATATGATGTGTACATGTACATATGATGTGTACATATGTGTACATGTACATATGATGTGTACATATGTGTACATGTACATATGATGTGTACATATGTGTACATGTAGTACATGTACACTGATGTACACGTACATCAGCACAACATGTACATGTACATGTATACGTGTATATCAATGCAACATGTACACATATGTACACTTACATAAACACAACATCAACACAACATGTACATGTACATGTATACAGCAACACGTACACATATGTACATGTACATCAACACAACATGTACATGTACATGTATACAGCAACACGTACACATATGTACATCTACATCAACACAACATGCACATGTACATGTATACAGCAACACGTACACATATGTACATGTACATCAACACAACATGTACATTTACATGTAAATGTAAATGTTGTGTTGATGTACATGTACATATGTGTATGTGTTACACCGATATACATGTGTACATGTATACATGTACATATATGTGTTGCACGGATATACATATACATGTACATATACATGTTCGTGTACATGTACATGTACATGTATATACTCTATAAGGTACATGTACATGTATAAATGTAGAATACTTAATAAACTAAACAACATGTCCTATTAAATAAATCATAGCTATATTATTCATTAAATTAACATTGCTAAAACCATTCTAATAAATTGTTTAATTCTATTATAAGTGTTTCTCAACTCCATATGTATCTCCCCCCCCCACACACATCCATTCCATAAGTTTAATCAAACACTCACATTATGTGTAAAGTATAATGTAGCCATATATGAATTGTTAATTCACACTTTTAATGGTATAATGAGTCAGTTTTATATTGTACACTACATACAGTACAATGTAACCTTGGCAACTGAATGTAACCATGGCAACTGAATGTAACTATGTCAACTGAATGTAACTAAGACGTAATGTTTCTTTACCAAAGGAACTTGTGTGATACTGATAACAATGGACAACTAAACAAGGAGCAATTTGCTCTGGCCATGTACCTTATAGCAGAGAAAGTAAAGGGAAGAGAGCTACCAAAGGAGCTGTCGCCACAAATGATACCTCCCTCTAAACGCAAGTTACCTTCTGGAACACCCACTGGAGTTATGGGAGGAGGTACTCCTCTACAACCTATAGGTATATATATATATATTGTAGTACTTCCTGAATACCCATTTAGTTGGGTTCTCCTACTTTCTAATCACGTTTCTCAGGTTCATTTGGTGCCACGCCCTCTTCTTCAAGTCTCGTATCGCCTTCCTCTTCTACTGGTGCTCTCCTTCAACCTACTTCATCTTTTCTTCCGCCTTCTTCGTCGTCCACTACCAATCTGCTTCAACCCTCATCCTCAAGTAGTACTAGTTCTCTTCAACCATTAGGCTCCACTGGATCTCTCTTACAGCCAGTACCTTCTCCTTCATTAATGACTGGGGGTGTACTTCAACCCGCTGTTTCATCATCATCTGGTTTTATAACTGATTTCTCTGCCATTAAAGAATTAGATACAGTTTCAACAGAAATAGACTCTATTAAAAAGTGAATTATTAATGTACATGTATGTATGTATGTATGTATGTATGTATGTATGTATGTATGTATGTGTGTATGTATGTATGTACTTGTATGTATGTATGTATATATGTAGGTACATGTGTATTTATGTAGGTACATGTGTATTTATGTATGTATGTATGTATGTATGTATGTATGTGTGTATGTATGTACTTGTATGTATGTATGTATATACATGTACATGTATGTAGGTACATGTGTATTTATGTATGTATGTATGTATGTATGTATGTATGTGTGTATGTATGTAGATGTATGTATGTATGTATATATGTATGTATGTGTGTATGTACATGTGTATGTATGTATGTATGTATGTTTGTATTTATGTACATGTGTATGTATGTATGTATGTATTTATGTATGTGTGTACATGTATGTATAATTATGTATGTATGTATTCTTTATTCATTATATAATTTTCTACATTTAGAGAGAAACAACAGTTACAACAAGACATAGCTATCAAACAAGAGGCCGTTAGTAAAGGTAGAGAAGAGGTTTTATCTTTACAAGGTAACTTAGAAGAGAGTAACAGACAAAGAGAACAACTTGAGAAACAGAAACAAGATGCACAATCACAGCTAGAAGAAATAGATAACCAGGTCTCTCTCTCTCTCTCTCTCTCTCTCTCTCTCTCTCTCTCTCTCTCTCTCTCTCTCTCTCTCTCTCTCTCTCTCTCTCTCTCTCTCTATTTCTCTCTCTCCACTACTTCATTTTGTTTCTTTCTACATAAATCCTCATCTCTAACCTCATGCTCTCTTTTTTTCTTTAGCGATCTAAAATGGAGGTAGAAATGAACGAAGTAAAATCAAAATGTCAACAAGAGAAAGAAGAGGTATATATTGTCATTATTCGTATATTCCAATTCTATTTAGGGTAATATGTGTGTATGAATATAACTATGGTTACTCATTACAATATTAGATATCATCAAATGGTAGATAATAGAATCACTGATGTAAAGAGGGAAATGAAACCTGGTACATATAGTTACTGGGAATGAAACCCATAGCCACTGTCACATTGTTTGACCACTGATGGGAAAGGTGGTCATTGGTTAGTATATTACACACCACTACAGCCACTAACCTCACCCAATACATGTTTAATGTGGTATGCTAGTAAATGTATATTACACACTACTACAGCCACTAACCTCACCCAATACATGTACATGTATAATGTGGTATGCTATTATTGATTTAACTGTTAATTATTATTAATTCAATTATAATTATATTCATTATCCCACCCAGTACAACACCCTATGCTTATAATTATATTACCATCGTACACATAGGAATAGTGGGGGTGGAGCCGCATTACCATCATACACATGGGAATAGTGGGGCCGGAGCCGCATTACCATCATGCACATAGGAATGATGGGGGTGGACCGGTGGAGGCACATGCAGCGAGTTAATATCTGTACAGTCTCTACCAATATTTGGGGGATGCATATACCCTGGTTCCTACTTCCTATACCTATTAGTACCCTGGTTCCTATACCTATTAGTACTCTGGTTCCTATACCTATTAGTACCCTGGTTCCTATACCTATCAGTACCCTGGTTCCTATATCTATTAGTATCCTGGTTCCTATACCTATTAGTACCCTGGTTCCTATACCTATTAGTACTCTGGTTCCTATACCTATTAGTACCCTGGTTCCTATACCTATCAGTACCCTGGTTCCTATATCTATTAGTATCCTGGTTCCTATACCTATTAGTACCCTGGTTCCTATACCTATTAGTATCCTAGTTCCAATACCTATTATTATAATTTATATAAATTGTTTGCAATGCTCATTATTACTGAAGAATTTCATCTTAGTTTTGAAAGTAAACAATTTAATATAATTATGATACTCCAGAGAAACTGTAAACTGATTAGGTGGGTATTAAGGATATGAGAATCTTTGTGGTTTCTTCATAAAAGGATACCAGACATGGGGTCAAATACTTCGGTTCTTGTATGTAGTTGTATTTAAATACTTTTAAAAAGTAATTGTATTTGTATTTGAATGTTGTCAAGTATTTATATTTGTAGTTACTGTGACAAGTATTTGACTACAAGTCTGAAGGATATTACTATAAGTTGTACTAGCGATAATCAGTGTTAGCTCCAGATTGCATTTCCAGTGAGACTAAAAGATCCTTGCTTGCTTCTTCATCTTGGGGAGGGGGGGGACAGGTACACCAACTTCAATGTCACAATAACCATCTGAATTTTCTGAATCTTAGCCCCAGAAGATGAGGAGAGCAAGCCATAGCCCATGTTAAAACATGTGTGAACCGTATTAATCCAATGTATCTAATTACCCGTATGGGAAAATTTGAAATTGTGTAGTATTATTATGATGGACGGAGAAGTGAGACATCCAGAAACCTTCTTTTTGCCTACTTTGGCGTCTCAGGTAAGTAGTAAGGCGTCAGAAGGCGCCTAGACGCCCTCTGGGACAAACAATGGTCATAATTATAATACTTACATGTATAAAATCACTCAATTGCTTCTCTATTTAATGCCAAATGTATCCCATTTAGATTGAGAGACTCCAAGCTCAGTTGAGAGAGAGAGAAACAAGTAAAGCTCAACAACAAGAAGAACTGTCGAGACTCCAGCAACAGCTACAAGACTTAAAGAAAGTAGAGATTGATTTAAAGGAAAAACTTGAGGCATCTCATAATGAATTCTCCAGACTGCAGAATGAGAATCGGACTGTTCAACAAAATATTGATCAAGTTCAGAACCAATTAGAACAATATCGTAACGAACATCACCAACTATCTGCTCAATTAGCTTCATTTCCTTCCTCTTCTTCCACTAGTCAGACATCATCAACTATGCCTAATCTTGTTGATCTTCCTAGTGATCTTAATATACCCCATTCTAATCTATTAGGAGAACCTGACGCTATTTCTGCAAGAGCAACTGTGAGTAATTATGCCAGGAGTGTAAATATTACTAATAAGACATTTCGTCTACAAGTCCACGACATTAATTACATTTAGATTGTAGCTCATTAAAATGCTGCAATCTGATTGGTTAATCCTGTAGTAAAACTACATTGATTAGTAAACTTGTAATTATTTAGTAAACCTGTTGCAATGTTGCTATAGGAATTTCATACAATGAACAGAAACAAAGTTTGTTGTAAGCCTTGATCTGTTGATTCTTAGATGTGGCAAACTAGTTTGCTCACTAAAGCTGTAACTACAAGTGGTTAGTAATGTACCCTGTATTAGAACAACACCAGTCATCAGATAGATAGATAGATAGATAGATAGATAGATAGATACAGTCATCATATAGATAGATAGGTAGATAGATGGTTAGATAGGTAGATGGATGGATGGATGGATGGATGGATGGATGGATGGATATCTATACATGTAGGTATATAGATAGATATTGATTTTTTTTCCTCTATAGGCTGGTAGTAGTAGTCCTGTTAGCAGTATAAGTGGTTTTAGTACTAATTCACATATTGAAGAACAGAATGATGAGAGAGATAGAACAGACACACTTACTACTGGTGACCCATTTACTGGCTTCCCAGATCCTTTTGTAACTGGTATGTATTATTATATCTATCCATCCATCCATCCATCCATCCATCCATCTATCTGTCCATCCATCCATCCATCCATCTGTCCATCCATTCGTCCATCTGTCCATCCATCCATCCATCCCTTCTTTCATCCCTCAATGCACTTGCCATCCATATTCATTCATCCGTTCATCCATCCATCCATCATCCATCCATCCATCCATTCATTCATTTGTCCATCTATCCATTTATCAATCCATTTGTACATATTTCTAATGAATTTTCAGGTATAGGTCAAACTAGTGAACAAAGAGGAGGAGGAGGAGGAGTTTCCTCATTTGATCCTTTTGGGGTTTTTAAGAGCAATGGTTCCAGTGGAAATGGATTTGGTGTATTTCCTCCTGTCTCGTCTTCAAATTCCTCAAAACCTGTTACAACCAATGATACTTTTGCATCCTTTCCTCCATTGAATATATCTTCAACAACTACTACTAATGCTGGTATGAGTCTGAGTTTGTGTGTGTTGGCATGAGTCTGTCTCCGTGTATATTGGTATGAGTATGAGTCATGCGTATTGGGTATGAGTATGAGTCCATGTGTACTGGGTATGAGTATTGGTCCATGTGTATTGGTATGATTATGAGTCCATGTGTATTGAGTATGAATAAGTATTGGTATGAGTATGAGTCCACATGTATTGGTATGAGTAGAGTTCATGTGTATTGAGTATGAATAAGTATTGGTATGAGTATGAGTCCACATGTATTGGTATGAGTAGAGTCCATGTGTATTGAGTATGAATAATTATTGGTATGAGTATGAGTTCATGTGTATTAGGTGTAAGTATGGGTCCATGTGTATTGGGTATGAGTATGGATGGGTCCATGTGTATTGGGTATGAATAAGTATAGGTACATGTATGAGTATGAGTTCTCGTGTATTGGTATGAGTGTGAGTCTGTGTTTGTTGGGTATGAGTATGAGTCCATGTGTAATTGGTATGGGTATGAGTTTGAGTCTCATTATACAAATATTTCCTGTTTCAATAGGTGATCCTTTTGCTGGTTCAGATCCATTTGGATCTGATCCTTTTGCTTCAATCACTACACCTAAAGCTACCAATCAGGTATTATATTAATAATATCTTTACATCTATCTATCCTTCCAGGAAACCATCGATTTATTTGTACATCATCTGTCCATCTTTCTATCCAAGCTATCTTCCACCTATCCAGCCAGATATCCATCCATCCAATATACATGTATTCATGCATCCAATTTTCTATCCATCCATCCATTCATTCATCCATCCATCCATACGTCTATCCATCCACCCATCTATCCATCCATACATCCATCCATCCATTCATCCATCCATATCTTGTATTAATTTTAGACTACATGGAGTGGTCCTAGTCCTTTTGGATCTACAGATCCGTTCTCTTCTCAAGTAAGTTTAAACGATTTCAAGTCTCATTTTATAAACATTTATCTCTCTCTCTCTCTCTCTCTCTCTCTCTCTCTCTCTCTCTCTCTCTCTCTCTCAGGGTACTAGCGACCCATTCACATCAAGTGATCCTTTTGGTGGAGGAGGTAGTAATGACCCATTTGGTTCTGGAAACCCTTTCAGTTCAGTACCCTCGGGTTTCTCATTAGATCCATTTGCCACATTAGTCGATCCCCCTACAACGCAAAGCTAGAAGAACATTTATATAATTATATATTCATATAATTATGTATTTATGTGTGTAATGACTTGATTAGTAGTTTGCAACTCAAATTAATGAGACATCGATGTTTCTGCTAACTCCTTTAATTTATATACACTTATCATTAATTTGTTGATTTTTGTATAATAGTGAAACGACTCACAATACATACCTTGTGTAGACATTATGTAATTTGTAATAATTATTTATGTTGCATCAAAAATTAATTAACTATTAATTAATTAGTAATTAAATAGTAATTAATTAGTAATTAATTAGTAATAGTTTTAATGAAATTCATAGTCCACGTGGTGTAATGGCGAGGTCCAAAAGCAAAATACAGAACAAGAAAGCACGCGATGGAGAGATTTCTAAAAGGAAGAAGTGAGTTCATAATATATGTAATGGAATCAAATTATGTATTTGTAGATTTGGTCTGAATAGTAAAGATAAAAAAACTGCTTTCAAGAAGACAGTGAGGAAAGGTGTGATTTCAAAGCAACAGAAGATGAAGTTAGAAAAGAAGGAGAAAAGAAATGTGGAGGAGAAAAATGGTGGTCAAAAGAGGAAACAGGAAGATGAGGAGACCCCACCCACTAAACGATCAAAATGTAAAGTACATAACTGTATTATAATAGAATATGAATATACAAACATACTTCCCTATAGACGTTAAAATATGAACATATGTACATATAGATAAATAGACATACATACATTCAAGTATTTATTATACATGTATGTACATGTGTGTATATACATGTGTAGTATATACATGTGTATATACATACATATACATATATACATACATACTTACATACATACATACATACATACATACATACATACTTACATAGATACATACATACATACATACAAACATACATAAATACTAATATATATATATATATCTTTAGTATCGTCAGGGAAGGGCTTCATAAAAAATGGTATTCCTCGGAAGAAGAAAATGATGATGAGAAGAGAACGAACCACCTCTGATGAATCTAAAGAATTGATAAGTAAAGCTAAATGTGTCTGGGAAAAACTTCGGAGGTGAGTAATAACTGAGTATATAAATATATATGATGTGCAAGTATATTATATAATTGTATATAATGAGAATAAGAATTAGTTGACTGAGTCATTGAGTGTTAGTTTATGCGTTTGATCGTGAATCTCATTAGTTCAATCAGCAAATGAGAGTGTCAATTTTTAACATGAAATAATGGAGGGACAAGAGAGTCATAAGGATGAATGGATGGATGTATGAATGGATGAATGGACAGGTGGACAAATAGATGAACGG
The DNA here is from genome assembly GCA_947044365.1 of Petrosia ficiformis. Classification (NCBI taxonomy): domain Eukaryota; kingdom Metazoa; phylum Porifera; class Demospongiae; order Haplosclerida; family Petrosiidae; genus Petrosia; species Petrosia ficiformis. Next base: position 5,241,300 of record OX345647.1, read on the forward strand.
ACAGATGATGGATGGACGGATGGATGGATGAATCGATAGATGGATGGATGGGTGGGTGGATGGATGGATGGATGAATAGATGGATGGATGGATGGGTGAATGGATGGACGAATAGATGGATGGATGGATGGGTTGATGGGTGGATGGGTGAATGGACGAATGGATATACATGTCATACTTATTCTGATATTAAATTAAAAATTTCAAATATGGGTATTATGAATTGTAAATCCTACAGACATGATTTGAAGAAGGAAGGTAGGAGTATACTAATAATAGAGTTAATGAATCTTGTTAAAGATCAGTTATATGAGGTAGTTATTAACTAATAGTTAATTAACTAGTTAATATTAATATTATTATTTAGCTGGTACTGAAACACGACACTGCTAGAATTATTCAATGTCTATTGAAGTTTGGAACATCTGATATGAGAACTACCGTCTTTGAGAAACTAAAAGGTATTTCGGGAATACATAATATATAGAGAGATGAACAGACAGGCATAAAAGTTTTTTTTATTTCTAGATCATGTTGTGGAATTGTCAAAATTGAGATATGCTAAGTTTGGTATAAAAGCATTGTTCAAATATTGGTAAGAAAGTTCAACAAATCTGATTTACGCTACTTTCAAATAGTTGCTATATATTTAATTATGATTTAATCGGATACCTAGTATCCTCATCCACTATCACATGACCAGTATTCTCATCCACTATCACATGACCAGTATCCTCATCCACTATCACATGACCAGTATTCTCATCCACTATCACATGACCAGTATCCTCATCCACTATCACATGACCAGTATTCTCATCCACTATCACATGACCAGTATTCTCATCCACTATCACATGACCAGTATTCTCATACACTATCACATGACCAATATCCATTTTACTTTTCTTTTAGTACGCCTCCTCAAAGAGATGCTCTAATCACAAGTCTATATAATCATGTACATCGTCTTGTGAGGCATAAAGAAGGAGCTGAAATTCTAGAAATAGCATATAATGATTATGCTACAGCTCCTCAGAGATCTCTCTTAGTTCAAGAGTTCTATGGTGCGCAGTTTGCATTGTTCAAAGATAATAGTGGGCGTGGTTTAGGTGAGATATTGGCGGCTAATCCAGAACAACGCACTAAGCTGATTGGACATATGAAACAAGCGCTAATCCCGTTAATGGACAAGTAAGTTTATGAGAAAATAGATGTGGTTTTAAGTAACTATAGCAACAATATTGGATTATACATTGTGGAAATGATTCTTTAGATAACTGAACAAAGTGTTTTGTTACAGTATACAACTGAGACTGATGATGGTACTTTGAGTCCTGAGTCCCTATAAACAATCTTCGGCCATAAATTAACAAATTAGAAATGTACATGTATAAATAATTACTTTTTGTAGAATATGCTTTTGTATTCACATTATAATTATTTATTCTAATTTCAGAACTGTAGTTAAACACAGTATAATACATAGGGCTGTTCTAGACTTTCTTCTACATGCTGATGAGAAATCGCGTTCTGTTAGTACAATCTATTCTTCCTCATTTCTTCATTTCATCTTTCTTTATTCAACCACAGGAGCTTATTGAAAGTATGAGAGAAGTATCAGTTGAGATGCTTCATACTAGAGAAGGTGCTAAAATCTCTTTACGATGTCTCTGGCATGGAACTACAAAGGTAATACTGTGTGCGTGTGTGTCTGTGTGTGTGTGTGTATTTTATATTGTATATTTCATTTTTTAGGATCGTAAAGTATTAGTGAAGTCATTCAAACCTTTTGTCAGTAAGATATGCAAGGTGAATATAATTAGGCCCTCATGCATTCCTGATATAATTAGGGGTTAAGTTAGTGAGTTGTGTAATAACTAGTCTAATTAAATATTCATTACTGATTAATTTACAGGAGGAACATGGTCATCTGGTAATGATGGGTGTGTTTGATTGTGTGGATGATACTGTATTAGTCATTAAATCTATTATATCTGTGAGTTATGATATTGATTAAAATCATGTTCAAATGACTTTATTGAAATTATACATAAGGCAGCTCACTTTCATCTCTTTCTCTCTCAGGAGATGATCTCTTCTCTAGAGGATTTATGTGAAGACAGATATGGACGAAGATTACTTCTTTATCTACTCAGTCCTCGATCACCACAACATTTCTCAAAACAGTTTTTAGAGCTTTTAACACCTGGAGATGATAATATACAAAGGTGAGATGTACATACACTCATAGTCACATACATACATACATACGTACATAAATACATACAGTAAAAAGCCTCAAGACACAAGATGGACTGAACTAAGAGAAGGGATTTCCCCCTCTCTCATTAAACTAGCTAGTGAAAAGGCAGTTCAGTGGGCATGTCAGAAACCTCTAGCTCCTTTATTAATACAAATAGTTCTCTCAGCAATTGGAGATGTGATTCCAATATATCATACTTTGACCAGCGATTTACTGGAACACAAAAATGAGTTGATATGTGACCCCTGTGGACACTGGGTCTTAAAAAACATATTGAATATTCAAAGAGAAGGTGAGTATCTATATGTGTATGTATGTGTATATAAATAATTGTATTATATATATGTGTGTATGTATGTGTGTGTATATGTATGTGTCTGTGTCAGATCTATGAATTGTTTTATATAATAATTCATGATTTTACACAAGTGTACACTGTACAGTATATCATGATACATTTTCTAATTATAGGAATGTCGTCCTTTGCTAGTGTAATTTTAGACTTACTTTCTAATGAAGATATTTGCAGCTGGACACAAACCAATAGAGGATGTTTTGTCCTCTCCAGGTACCTAAAATGATGTGTTTAATGTATATGTACATACCAGTCATATGCAATACATATCAATACACTTGTGTGAACAGTTTAGCAATGCTTGTTGTTTTCTATTCTACTATTCTTATAGCAATTACAACAAGCTATGTAGCTTTTTCTTTACCATGTTGATCTATAACCAATCAACTATTTCATCAAAAATTTAAATATTGTGATACTGTTTTGTATCTAAGTGTGTATCAGACGTCCCTATGAAATATTAATAGTCATTTATTCTTCTGATTGTTTAATTAAATATTTATTTTCGTTTAGTTTGCTGATGAATGAGGAATCCAGAACCAGATTGTTGGATGTTCTTAGACCCATTGTTGATCAGTTAAGAGGGTCTGATAATATTAATCAAGGGTCTCAAGTTTTATTGAAGACATTTGACTGTTTCTGATTACATATAATTAATAATTATTATTCATTATCGTCTTAATTATTTATCATATATTAATAGCAGTGATAATATTAATATTGATGGTAGACCTGTTACTATTAATAGTAGACCTGTTACTATTAATAGCAGGGATAATATTAATATTGATGGTAGACCTGTTACTATTAATAGTAGATTTGTTACTATTAATGGCTGTGATACTATTAATGGTAGACCTGTTACGTGGATTTGTTACTATTAATAGCTGCAGGAGTCCATGATGGAGAGCGGTAAGAAAGGAGTAACTCCTTTCTTACCGCTCTCCATCATGGACTCCTGATAGCAGTGATACTATTAATGATAGACCTGTAACTATTAATAGCTGATAAATAGCAGTAATACTATTAATAGTAGATAAATAGCAGTAATAGTAGATAGTGTTACTATTAATAGTAGATTTGTTACTATTAATAGCAGTGATACTATTAATGGTAGACCTGTTACTATTAATAGTAGATTTGTTACTATTAATGGCTGTGATACTATTAATGGTAGACCTGTTACGTGGATTTGTTACTATTAATAGCTGCAGGAGTCCATGATGGAGAGCAGTAAGAAAGGAGTAACTCCTTTCTTACCACTCTCCATCATGGACTCCTGATAGCAGTGATACTATTAATGATATACCTGTTACTATTAATAGCTGATAAATAGCAGTAATACTATTAATAGTAGATAGTGTTACTATTAATAGCTTGTAGATAATGTAATTATAATTAATTTTTAGTGGGAGTGGCTAAATTAGTGCTGCTATCTTGTTCCAAGAATGGCAGGGAAAGACGATCTCAGTCAGATCAATAAATCTCTTAAAGAGCTCAGAAAAGGACAACTTGAGATTTTACTGAAGCTTGAAGTAAGGACAGGCTGCATAGCCGGACTATAATAATTCTAAAATTATGTCACTACGAAAGTAATCATGTATAATATATCATCTTGTTTCAGGATTTAGATGAAAGGATATCAAATTTGGAGGATGGAGGACTTGCAGCAAAAAAGCCTCTTGAACCAGAGCCAATACTTACTTGTGTCCAATGCTCTGCAGAGTACGAAGAATCTAAAAATGCAGGTAACCTTCAATGTAATATGAAAGTTTTATCCTAATCATACTGCAATCCATCCTTTCATCTGTTCTTTTGCAGAAGGTAGTTGCCATTATCACAGTGGTGTCTTGAAAGGAGCTGGTTGGAGTTATAAATACACATGCTGTTCAAAGTCCAGTAAAGATTATAATGCAGCTAAAACCATTGCTGGTTGCACTAAAGGGAAGCACTGCTCTCAACACCACACTAAATATCAATACTCAGCTTATGTTTTCTATATGCAGGATCAGGTATATAAAACAGCCATCATCATATATTTTTATTTATTGTTTTATATTTTATATAATTCATAGTCCAAAAAAGCTAAGGAAGTTTGGATGGAAATGGATATTGCAGATCTTGTAACTGAAAGATGCATGTGGTCTGAGGTATCACATATTTATGTAGCAGTAGTATTATTTACTTTACTATAACTAAAACTAAAAGTTGTTATAAGTTTTAACTAAACAAAATACCAGATCTAAAGGTTGTTATAAGTTTTAACTCAACTAAAAATAGATCTAAAAGTTGTTATAAGTTTAACTAAACTAAATTCCAGAGTTTATATATACAAACTGTACAACTAAAACCCCTTTTAGTAAGGCATTGTGACTTTCAAAACTAAACTATAACTAAATTACAGGTCTATCTATTGTAATAACAACTAAAATGAAAATTGGACGATAATGGATACAATTTTAGTTAGTTAACTAAAACCCTTTTATTTAGCTTATATATCACTACAAAAATATTGTTGTTAAAATAACTAATTTATTAGTTAATGATACTGCAAATTATAATAGTGACTGTATACCATCTTTGTATCAATTACTTGAACCTATATTTTGTTAACCTGACTGATATTACTCATTAGATCCACAAAGAAGGGCAGTAAACCTACAACTACATCATTTATTATGCTTCTGTGTGCATCCAATAGGATATGGTTAATTAATAAAATAGATCATCAAGCAATTGGTTATACACTGTAAATGATTAGTACAATGTATGTTACAATGTATGTAGTCATGACAACCTGCATGATCTATTAAATTATTAGATAGGTGATAATTATGAGCTTGAGCATAGTAAGAATTGCATCAAATAATGAATAGAAGAATACAGTAATCATCCATTGAAGTATTTGTATTGTTTGAGAACTCCTTGAAGGATGACCGCCCTTCGTGATTCTTGTCTTGTTGAATACGTATACCTTTTTTTTTAGAGATTTTATGGTCTTTGGGTGGTCACACACCCAAAGAAGGCCATAGAGCTGAAATGTTGTGTAGAGCTTTGGAATATGATTCTATCAAACCTCTAAAAAAATGTCCATTGAAGTGACATTCAAGCAGTCAATATCACAGACCATGCATACTCATGGCTAGTATGGGACTCACTTGAGTTCACCCATTAATTTATACTATTTCTTGCAACCGCTAAATTAACATATATTGTATTTTTTACAGTATAATATTAATTATTTATTTAATGAACTATATCTATAATGACAAGTTTGATAAACTAGTCATACTATAATTATTTCTGATATTGTTATCATACTAAAACAACACTGCTAGGTTGGTAAAACAGAGGAAGGTAATGTGTTCATTTTGGTTGGTACTTCTAGAATAGAATATACAGGTATTACTGTATATAATCCAGAACAGCTGAAAGCACTCACTGTAAGTAACTATACTGTAACCATGGAAACTAAAGTTACCCGGCTTTCTGTTGATCTTAGGAGAACACAGTGTGTTTAAATATTGAAAATGAAATTGGATGGCATATCAGAGCAGAGGTGTTAGTGAAGGAACAAGTGATACGTGTCACACTTAAACCAGCCTCAAATGAGACTGGACTGGTTAAACAGGTTGGATACCGGTTTGACAAGACTGACCAGTTGCATGCTGGTGATATTGAATGTCTCAGTGATCCATTAGCTGGAAAGGTAAGACAATAATTTGAAAATATAGGATTTTTATATATTTTTGATTTGTACAGCCAAATAAGGTATATGACGTACCGGAAGACATACAAGAAGTGAGATATAATGAATTAATATATAAGACCCTTTATGTGTGGTCTGGAAATATTTCAGGGCCCGGAATTAGAAATAGGTGAAGATTACTCTAAGGACAGAAAGAATGACTATGAAACTGAAATCACTGGAAAGTAATGGAATGATTGGAATCAATTAATTATTATATTTTACAAATTCATTTTAAAATTATTTCAGTTGTCCTTTGAAACTCCAACAAGTTGGTAATACAGATGTGACTTCAACTATCCAGTCATTTGAAGGTAATCATTCTTTCTCTATAATCCTCCATTGACTAAGTGTTTTACAAACTAGATGTATTATAATTAGTAATAAATTTTATTGTCATAACAAAACAACTTTATACTATATCTCCTCCCTTTATAGGAAAATGGAGTAACATGTTTTCTTGTACTACTAAAGTCACTAACACTGGTAAAGAGAACATCTCAGTAACTGATGTGACTGGCTATTATAAAAACAAAGGTATGAATATTATAATAATTATATAGAATAGACCGTTTCATTTAAGAGAGCAAGTTATGCAATTATTATAAATGAACCCTTACGTCACTTCCGGGGTACGTTTCTGCGCCATCTTGTTTCCGTTTTGCATTGAAGTCAATGTAAATATAGCCTACATTCTTGCAGTTATAATTTAGTAGTAAAACCGAATATCTTAATAAAACGAACGTCAGTGAAAATTTCATCTTTGAACTATAGAACAGTGATAGTCTGGTGTAAAAACCTTTTTTTGTGTGCGAGATATTCGCCTGCAAAAATTAATTGTTATTTTAGTGAGGTGAGTAAGCAAAATGTAGACATAAACATGTATATAATACAATGCATATTAGAGTATACTGGACTAGTTAGCAAGCAAAATAACACACATGCACACAATATATATTATTATATAAATAATTATATTATTATTAAAGTGTAAAGATGCCAAGTTCATGTATAGTTTGTGGAAAAACTAAAGGACAGTCCATTTCAATGCATCACTTTCTAACTGATCCAAGTAAAGTGGCTGAGGGCATTGAATTTGAATGAAGGTCTCTTATTGTAAATGAAGGTGTTTCTAGCAGCTGTTCTCGCAGTTAGACCTCCACCAAGTGACACTACAGATGAATCTGATAGGATGTCCGAGGTATTATCAGTGTCTATTGGAGAACCTCTTATAGTCTTATTTCTATAGTATACATGATTTGCTAGATGAGGAGAACTAAAAAAGATTACACATTAAAAATTAAGTTGTAAAATTTAATAAAATAATATTTATATATAATTATCGTAATATAGTATGATTATATATACTATATATGTGTATTTATACTTGATACATAATTATAGTAATTATAAATACATGTAAACACTAAACAGCTAACTTTTCAATCAGTTTGGGCTTCTTTCATGAAGTTGGTACTTGAATGCTTGGTCACCTCACTAAAATAACAATTAATTTTTGCAGGAAAATATCTCTCAAAAAAAAAGTTTTTTACACCAGACTATCAAGTTCAAAGATGAAATTTTCACTGATGTTCGTTTTATTAGGATATTCGGTTTTACTACTAAATTATAACTGCAAGAATGTAGACTATATTTACATTGACTTCAATGCAAAACGGAAACAAGATGGCGCAGAAACGTACCCCGGAAGTGACGTGAGGGTTCATTTATAATAATTGCATAACTTGCTCTCTTAAATGAAACGGTCTATTACAACAAGGTGGAATTGACTCATTATAAATTCATAGTTTTGAATAGTACATGTGCACTACTATGAGTTCAATCACCATGGTAACTATAATATATACACATACAGCATCTGACAAAGTGAATTGTACTATACATGTGCACAAGAAGCCTTGTTTGTATGTTTCCATAGCAATATTTTGGGAATTTATAATAAGCTTGGTTTCAATTCGAGGTGATGTTATAATCATAGTTTTTGATTCGTTTTGAAGCATAGGCCAAATTGGTTCAACAATGGTTAGTGTGTGTGCCATTGGGAATACATCTTGAGGCAATTAACAAAAAGAGTTAATGCTGTTAGTGAATTTATTGTGCCATCTAACCCAAAGAGAGAACTGTGCAGTGCCAAATAAGAAGCTCTTTCAGGCAGTGGTGTGCCATATGAGCTTATTAAAAACACTGGCTATAACTCGTAATTATCAAAAGGATTTATCTTTATCTTCCTATGTACAGATGGTGAATGGATTAAAGTTGATGAAGCTGTTGTTGGCAAGCAAATCTATCAAAGGAATTATGAATGGTTTGACACAAGTAACTTCTGGTTACCAGAAGGGTCCACTGGTTCTTTGTTAGTTCGTTTAGCCATTAAAATAGAAGGTATTGGCTATAAATTAATTATGATGATAATTAATAAAAATATATATGTACCATTTAGTCTTTTGTTTTACTTAGTTAGTTAAATCATTTTAGTAAGCCTAAAGTTAACTGAAATTTGGTACACTACTATAATGTATCTGTTTAATAGGAACTCCACCAGAAAGCCATTATGAGGGACGATGGGCACATTCTTCACTACCTCAACCACTCCATTTTAAGTTCACTTTCACTGACCAGCATAACGGGACAGCCACACTGCAATTTGAACAAGTATGCTAATTATTCATTAACAGGATATTATAGGGACATCCCTATGATTGCTTTCCACATACATACACAGTACATACTTACATACACACACACATATATACGTATGTATGTATGTATGTGTATACATATATACATACATACACCATATATATAAACATACATACATGCATGCATACATACATACATACATACGTACATAATACGTACATACATACATACACACATACATATATGCATGCATACATACATACATACATACATACCTACATACATACATACATACGTACATACATACATACATACATACGTACATACATACCTACATACATACATACATACATACGTACATACATACATATACTAACTTGTTTTTTTTTATAAACAGGGTAATAAACCACTTGACCTCCCCACTAGAGAGGAAAGGGTTAAAAATTGGGCAGGCAAGGATGAGGACAATATGCTATTTTGGACATTTGCTGATGACACTTCTGTAAATAAACGTAGTGACGTTGCCATATATAAGGTGTGATACCCTAATTACTAGTGTGCAAAGAAATTATTTTCTTTCTAATAATTAGGATGATAAGGGTTCAATGTGCTATCGTCCAGCATTGTTTGGTAGTTCAAGTCAGTATTATTATCTTGAGCGCTCTATAAATGAGTTTGGCTACAAAGCAAAGAAAGTTGGCCAATCAGAATATGAATTAACAGACTGGAAGAAGGAATCTAAAGGCTCAAGTATTACTCCATATGCCCTGGTGGATCTAACATCAGGCACCATGTTTGCTGTCAAAGTTAGTCAGGTCCAACTGTTGCTATGGTAATTCCAAGTTGCCCATTTTAGGTTGTCATAGTAACGTCAACATCCAAGACAACCAGTTACTATCCCTTACCTCCAGTGCCTTCCTCAGATAGTAATATTCTCACTATCAAAGACAGCAAAGCAAGTTCCTAACATACATATACATGTTACTAATACCCCTCTTCCCCTCCCTCGCTCTCTCTCTCCTTCTCTCACTCTCTTTTTCCCTCCCTCCCTCCCTCCTTCCCTCTCTCCCTCCCTCTCTCCCTCTCTCCCTCTCTCTTTCCCTCCCTCCCTCTCTCTCACTAGGTTGCTGTAAAAGGTGACCTTTATGTTTCTTGGCAAGTGTATAAAGCTAGTAAGAGTGATCGTCTTGTAATATATCCAGTGAATGGTAAAAACAGCTTATCTGGTGCTGTCACTAACAAAACCAAAACAACACAAGGAGAAGCAACATTAAAAGTAACATGTGACATCATTATGACATCATAATTATTACATCATTATCTGTATAGGGTCCTGATAAACCTGGAGAGTATGAAATACGTTATTATGCTGCCTGGTTACAAGGACAGATCACAGGTCATAGGCATGATGGATACATTGCTATGGCCAGGTTCTCAGTCACAGTCTAATAGAATATGGGCCTGAGTCCACTGAGTGATTCTATTAATAGAATTTTGAAATATTTTCCAACTATTTTTGTAATTTTTAGTAGAAATTTTTGAGTGCTTTTAGTGATTCGTATACTTATTACCAAAACCCTTTTTTGAAACCCTGTGTGGAATATATATAAATTACAAATGGGACTTGTTAGATTGTTGTTATGGTAGATGTATGTATTTTTATGTAATCTATATTTGTTGAAACATAAAGTAATGATTCCACAGCACTTTGTAACACACTGAAAGAAGGAAGGTTGTTATTGTGATGCCGTACACAAATAACACTTTGCCTATACCTGTTACTATTAATAACTGATAATCAGTACAGTGTTACTATTAATAGTAGATATTATAGTGTTACTATTATTAGTATATATTATTATTGTTACTATTAATAACTGATAATCAGTACAGTGTTACTATTAATAGTAGATATTATTATTGATATAGTGTTACTATTATTAGTATATATTATTGTTACTATTAATGTTACTGGTAACACTGTACTGATTAGATCTATATATCAGCTATTTAGTTTTTAATAATAATAAAATAATAATTATACTAATGATAGTAACACCATCTATATTATCTACTATTAATAGTAACACTGTCTATAATAATACCTACTATTAATAGTAACACTGTACTGATTATCGAATAGTACCAAAATATATACTAATATTGCAACACTAATTAATGATATTCAAACAAAGTGAATATCATACCTTCATGAATTTGAATTAGGGGAATACCTTTAAGGGGATTACTTCCAGTATATGATTTGCGGATTTTTAATGATATTCATTTCACTAAGCGTGGGTGGTGAACTGAGTGGACTGTGAACAAGAGATGAGTATACTATATAGATATTTAGCCAGACAATGGAGTGGACTGCAGGAGAAAGCCTAACAGTCAATAGAGATAACATATCAATTTCAGTATTTATTACTGGAAAAGAAGATCAGAAACTAGTTCCTATCAAAAGAGTAGAAATAGTAACTGGTACTGAGAATATATCAACTCCAAACCCCAGGAAAGATGAGTCAAGTGTAGACATGGATAATTATTTTTGTAACAAGACATATTGAACCAGTGCTAAAGACATATTGAACCAGTGCTAAAGACATATTGAACCAGTGCTAAATATTATACCTCCCTAAAAAAAAAGAAGTGCAACAACGATGTTTTTTTTTTGTCATGGTGTTGTAGATAAGTTTTATTATATATCTACAAATTTTATATAAGTCAGATGTTTCATATGGCAGGAAATACCACCTTTCTCTCTATCTATGTACATGCATCTATCTATCTACATGTATGAATCTATTTTTTTTCCAAATGTTGTAGAGTAATATCTTCATAATTCATATTATTATGTTCAAAATGTAAAATTTCATATTATTATATTATTTTCAACAATGGTAGCACTGCCAAAGATATTATTCTTGTGTCAAGTCTTTTGAGTATACATTAAAAAGCAATTAAAACATAAAGGAACGATGAGGGAACTAGTGAAATATATTAGTATAACTATTGTATTCTAAGTTCACTGATCGGGAATTTAGCGACTAGTCAGCCACCTTGTTTCAGCGATAACACACAGAATCCTTCCTGGACTGATGAAGTAATTCCACTGAGCCACACTGGGCTCTAAGATGGTAGAAGTCTTCTCTTTGATATGATAGTTCCACAATTAACAGCCTACATGTTGTTATACATAAAGATAAGTGCTAAATTACACATTATATTATACTAACATGGCTCTCTGCATTAGTTGCTTCAAAGTATCCTGTAGTATTCCAAGTAGATAATATAGATAGTGTTACTATTAATAGTAGGTATTATTATAGACAGTGTTACTATTAATAGCAGATAATATAGATAGTGTTACTATTAATAGTAGGTATTATTATAGACAGTGTTACTATTAATAGTAAATAATATAGATAGTGTTACTATTAATAGTAGATAATATAAATAGTGTTACTATTAATAGTGGATAATATAGATAGTGTTACTATTAATAGTAGATAATATAGATAGTATTACTATTAATAGTAGGTATTATTATAGACAGTGTTACTATTAATAGTAGATAATATAGATAGTGTTACTATTAATGGCAGATACTATTATAGTGTTACTATTAATAGTAGATATTATTATTGATAGTGTTACTATTATTAGCATATATTATTGTTATTATTAATAGCTGATAAATAGTATATCATTGTAACTATTAATAGTAGGTACTATTATTATACACTGTAACTACTATTAGAATGTTTTTATTATTACTATTTATAGCTGATAATTAGTACATGCAGTGTTACTATTGATAGCTTCGCTGACATATAATTCATAGATACTATTAATAGAGTCACCTTATAATGTTTAATTAGCATTACTATGAATAGCATTGCTGAATGAAAATTAATATTATAATAATTATTATTTAAATTATGGTGCTTAATTAGAGTGTTACTATAAATAGCCTCACTGAGATACATGTAGTTACTATTAATAAATTTACCTTGTAATGTTTATTTGGAGTGTCACTATAAATAGCCTCACTAACATATATGTAGTTACTAATATACTAATAATAGTAATGCATCATTAGGTGAATCTATTAATAGTAACTACATTATACACCAGTGAAGCTATTTATAGTAATGCATCATTAGGTGAATCTATTAATGTTAAGTCAGTAAAGCTATTAATAGTAACACTAATTAAAAACATCATAACATGAATGTATTAATAGTAGCTACAATGTATGGGAATGTATTCTTCTTTTGATTGTGTATTAATAGCAGTTAGAGATAAAGAAGATCCTTGGAACTCTATCGGTAGTGGAGCTTTAACTGGAGCTGTTCTAGCAGCCAGAGGTAAAATTGATGTTTATAATGAATTATTATACAGTGGAAGTTAGAACATTAAAATGCTCACCATTAAACAAATAATATTATTGATCAAGAATACTTTGCAACCTAATAAGGGCATTCTTCTGTAACTCTAGAAAATGTTCAGCACAATCTAATGTAATAATACATTCATGTTATGATGGTTTTAATTAGTGTTACTATTAATAGCTTTACTGACTTAGCAATAATAGATTCACCTAATGATGCATTAGCTTCACTGATGTATAATGTAGTTACTATTAATAGATTCACCTAATGATGCATTACTATAAATAGCTTCACTGATGTATAATGTAGTTACTATTAATAGATTCACTTAATGGTGCATTACTATAAATAGCTTCACTGATGTATAATGTAGTTACTATTAATAGATTCACTTAATGGTGCATTACTATAAATAGCTTCACTGATGTATAATGTAGTTACTATTAATAGATTCACCTAATGATGCATTACTATAAATAGCTTCACTGATGTATAATGTAGTTACTATTAATAGATTCACCTAATGGTGCATTACTATAAATAGCTTCACTGATGTATAATGTAGTTACTATTAATAGATTCACCTAATGGTGCATTACTATAAATAGCTTCACTGATGTATAATGTAGTTACTATTAATAGATTCACCTAATGATGCATTACTATAAATAGCTTCACTGATGTATAATGTAGTTACTATTAATAGATTCACCTAATGATGCATTATACTATAAATAGCTTCACTGATGTATAATGTAGTTACTATTAATAGATTCACCTAATGATGCATTACTATAAATAGCTTCACTGATGTATAATGTAGTTACTATTAATAGATTCACCTAATGATGCATTACTATTAATAGCTTCACTGATGTATAATGTAGTTACTATTAATAGATTCACCTGATGATGCATTACTATAAATAGCTTCACTGATGTATAATGTAGTTACTATTAATAGATTCACCTAATGATGCATTACTATAAATAGCTTCACTGATGTATAATGTAGTTACTATTAATAGATTCACCTAATGATGCATTACTATAAATAGCTTCACTGATATATAATGTAGTTACTATTAATAGATTCACCTAATGATGCATTACTATAAATAGCTTCACTGATGTATAATGTAGTTACTATTAATAGATTCACCTAATGGTGCATTACTATAAATAGCTTCACTGATGTATAATGTAGTTACTATTAATAGATTCACCTAATGATGCATTACTATTAATAGCTTCACTGATGTATAATGTAGTTACTATTAATAGATTCACCTGATGATGCATTACTATAAATAGCTTCACTGATGTATGATAAATGTTAGCGCATGCTGCATGAATCATTGTCGATTATATTAATGATAGTTTAGATGCAATTTTAATAACAGTTTTCAACAATAATGCAGCACAGTCCAGTATTGTGAGTTTGTTCGGTATAACATCATGCAGGCTCTTAATTGAACTGTTCATCACATATTATCTACATTTCATTTGTTCCTTCATGCAACATCTACATTTTGATATTTCCCTTTTTACTTTTCACTTGGTCCTTCATGTATTCTCAAAATGTTTAAGACTGTGTGGACATAAAAATAATATCTTTGGCAATGAGATATTATACACAATAATATAAATTCCACACTCAAAACTAAACTCTACAAGACATAAAAATAGATGCATGTATGTACATAGATAGAAAGAATGAAGGTATTTCCTGCAACATGAAACATCTGACTTATATAAAAATAGTTATAAAATAATTATTCAGTAATACTCTACAACACATAGAAAAAGTTACACAAAATGTCTTACTTATTTATGAGGTATAATATTTAGCATTGGTTCAATATCTCTTGTCATGCAACATAATTATCCCTGTTTACACTTGACTCGTCTCTTCTGGGGTTTGGAGTTGATGTAGTCTGTGTACCAGTTACTATCTTGATGGCAACTCTTTTGATATCTTGTTTTCCAGTAACAAATAGTGATGATGTCGAGATGTTAAGGGTAGTTTCTGTTACACTTTGCTGTGCAGACCATTGCATAAGGGTAGTGCAATCCATGGTATACAGTTTGTCCTGCGAGTTTTTGCAAGGAATATGCATGTGCTACATAGAACGTGATGCACATAAGGGGTGGGACGAACGTAACGGGGTGGGACAACGTAACATATATTGCTTGTCCGGCGAGTTTTGCAAGGAATAAACGTCACATACAGTGAATTTGATTATAAGCAGAAAGGGCCCACCCAGAATACTATGAATATGATTATAAGCACAGGAAGTGAGCCCACAATGGTAGTAGCATGCGTGGGAAATAAAAGCAGAGTTGAGGGGAAGAAAGGAGCGTCAGAGATAGAGTAAGTAAGTAAGTAAGTAAGTAAGTAAGTAAGTAAGTAAGTAAGTAAGTAAATAAGACTGTAGCCATTATCACAATTACATAACATGGAACACTACTACCTTCCTTACATCACCCTCCTCCCCATCTCTGTTAAATATTCCAAAAATATCACCTGGTGGAACATAGGGTCAAACACCGTTTGAGGGAGAGGAAGGAGGAGTGGGAAGAGAAAATGAAAGAGTAAGAGAAGGCTTATATGGTAGACTTAAAAATTATTGCAACATGAAAATAAGTGTAATGAAAGCCACTTATCACAGGGGTGTCACACATAACCATATTTAGTCTCATGTAACCAGCCCCTCCCACTCTTCAATGGTCGCAAAAAAATCTTATTGGGCGTGGCATAAGCATAATCCAGAAATAGCCAAAGTTTTAATTTACAATTTTTTGCCACTTAAAATGAAAAGGTGTATAGATATTATACATAATATCTATGAATTAATAATAAATTAATAACAACATGACATAGTAATCAGTTACATGTATTATGATAAAGAGAGTTTTATAGAGACAGGTCTTTCACATAACTCTTTCTTCAGTTCAGTTGAGAACTGATCTTTAATACGAGGAAATGACATCACATTATCAGGTTTAGAGTCAAACCAAAACTGATTAAAATTATATGTTATGTAACCTAAAAATAGAATATAAATAGAATATAAATAAATTTATAAACTTTGAGAAGTCAAATCATTTAAGTTACTCTGGCTTTTCGGCATGTATTTTTGTCTGTCAGTCTCTGTCTACATGTGTTTATCTGTTAGTCTATCTATTTACATTGTATTTGTCAGTTAATATCATAATTATATTCATTATCTTACAATAAGCCTCTAAGAAGTCCATTAGTGTAACAGCTTCTCTTTCTTGCGCTATTGTATAATAGTAATAATCCATTGTACCATTATTCAACCATGTGACCAGTATACTGGTAAGATTAATACCAGTAATAGCATATGGGTAGCTGGATTAATAAAACAAAGAACGGATAAGAATGGACAGATGAAATTGTTTTAATAGAAATAACAATGGTAAGCAATAATGGTTGACCAATGGTCAGTAGGTAACTGGTTGATTTGTAACTAGTGATAGAGGTTAGTGAGAATTGGTAATAATAGTCAATTGGTAAATGGTGATAATGTTTAATATGTAACTGGTCAATTGGTAACTACTCACTAACTAGTGATAATGATAAATTGGTGATAATGGTCCATTGGTTACTAACCCTTTGGATGGATGTTGTGAATTGCTCAACACTTTTCTTGCTTTATCATTATATGTCTCAGCAAAATACCTACAAGAAGATTACATGTAATATCCGATTGAATAACTAGTTTTCAAGTCTTTTCGATCTGGTTGCAGTTAAGAGTTGCTGCAAAGATCTAAAGCAACATTCTAAATATAACATAATGCAAAAACAACACAGTACATAGTAACACTGTACTGAATGCAAGGAACCTACTATTAACATGTACATGTATACATGGATATACAATTAAATGTAGTTAAGTACATGTACATGTACCTATTATTATGAACACTTGTATTTACTGTTGTATTAATAATGGTGTATGAATATATAATGAATGCTTACACAAAGACAATGGAGTCCCAGTAAACCCATTCCTCTAAAGTCTGTTGCTGGGTCGGTACCCTGGAAACCAATCTGTCCCCATTTTTTAGTAATACGTGATTCCAGAGCTACGTGTGGCATCAGAAGACTCCATAACTATGAACAGAAATATATATATCTATCTATCTATCATCCATCTATCCATCTCTGTCAATATTATCCATTCCATCCATCCATCCATCCATCCATCCATCCATTGATCCATCCTCTTGTACCTTCATCAGCATTTGTTCATGTTCAGTATTCTCTTGTGAATATATTTCGGTACGCATCTTTTCTATCTCACTTTTCAATACATTCAATGAAATTACTTGCATCAGACAAGGGTTCAAACGAACAATAAAACTAAAGAAACACAAGACACCCACCAAAAGATAAATGTTTAGATGGACAATATGAACAGCACATATAATCCCTCTATTCCACACACTCTATCCAGATTACAGGGGTGTCCTCATATCAGGGGCTAATTTATATTATAAAGCACAGTGCGGGACATTTACACTTAATACAGGGGTGTCTTCAATACAGGGATGTCTTCAATACAGTTAGTTTAGAATAGAGGGGTTCCAATGTATATATATAATCCTGATCTACCAGTGGAGGATCGGATATATCTCTGCTTACCTTGGGTCCTTATCTTTATTGATTTTCTTTACTCTTAGGATAGTTTGTAAAGCATCTTCAGGTTGACAGTCTTCACTACCATCTCTGGAGATAGTACGTAAAGCCTAATGAAATCAGGAATGGATGGATAGATTGAAAGACAAATAAATAAATAGATGAATAGAGAATGGATGAACTTATCATTACCTCACTTCTTGATGCCTTCAAAGATCCAGCTATAAACAAAGAATAATAATTTAATGGATAATTGATAATTCAACATCTACTTATCCATCCATTATCTACCCATCCACCCATCAATTCATCTCAATCCATTCATTGTGTACCTATCCTGGAAGACCTCTGAGGTAAGTAAGTCTCTCTCTGACATATTCTTTGAAGTTCACACTGCCCAGTAAATATTCTCAACATCCATTTCCATGCTCTCCAAAACAATAGAGAAAACCATCCAGACATACTATAATACCAGCCACACCCCTTTATTACACAAAACATTTCTGGTAATGACTGTTATGCATGTTAAACAAATATTTGATTATATACACGGCGTCTCGGCACGAAAGGGTTAATTAGAGTGTTACTATAAATAGCCTCACTGAGATACATGTAGTTACTATTAATAAATTTACCTTGTAATGTTTATTTGGAGTGTCACTATAAATAGCCTCACTAACATATAGATCTATGTAGTTACTAATATACTAATAATAGTAATGCATCATTAAGTGAATCTATTAATGTTAAGTCAGTAAAGCTATTAATAGTAACACTAATTAAATCATAACATGAGTGTATTAATAGTAGCTACAATGTATGGGAATGTATTCTGCTTTTGATTGTGTATTAATAGCAGTTAGAGATAAAGAAGATCCTTGGAACTCTATCGGTAGTGGAGCTTTAACTGGAGCTGTTCTATCAGCCAGAGGTAAAATTGATGTTTATAATGAATTATTATACAGTGGAAGTTAGAATATTAAAATGCTCACCATTAAACAAATAATATTATTGATCAACAATACTTTGCAACCTAATAAGGGCATTCTTCTGTAACTCTAGAAAATGTTCAGCACAATCTAATGTAATAATACATTCATGTTATGATGGTTTTAATTACTGTTACTATTAATAGCTTTACTGACTTAGCAATAATAGATTCACTTAATGGTGCATTACTATTAATAGCTTCACTGATGTATAATGTAGTTACTATTAATAGATTCACCTAATGATGCATTACTATAAATAGCTTCACTGATGTATAATGTAGTTACTATTAATAGATTCACCTAATGATGCATTACTATAAATAGCTTCACTGATGTATAATGTAGTTACTATTAATAGATTCACCTAATGATGCATTACTATAAATAGCTTCACTGATGTATAATGTAGTTACTATTAATAGATTCACCTAATGATGCATTACTATAAATAGGTTCACTGATGTATAATGTAGTTACTATTAATAGATTCACCTAATGATGCATTACTATAAATAGCTTCACTGGTGTATAATGTAGTTACTATTAATAGATTCACCTAATGATGCATTACTATAAATAGGTTCACTGATGTATAATGTAGTTACTATTAATAGAGTCACCTAATGATGCGTTACTATAAATAGCTTCACTGGTGTATAATGTAGTTACTATTAATAGATTCACCTGATGATGCATTACTATAAATAGCTTCACTGATGTATAATGTAATGATAAATGTTAGCGCATGCTGCATGAATCATTGTCGATTATATTAATGATAGTTTAGATGCAATTTTAATAACAGTTTTCAACAATAATGCAGCACAGTCCAGTATTGTGAGTTTGTTCGGTATAACATCATGCAGGCTCTTAATTGAACTGCTCATCACATATTATCTACATTTCATTTGTTCCTTCATGCAACATCTACATTTCAATTGTCCCCTTATTTACATTTCACTTGGTCCTTCATGTATTCTCAAAATCTTTAAGACTGTGTGGACATAAAAATAATATCTTTGGCAATGAGATATTATACACAATAATATAAAATTCCACACTTTACACTACACTCTACAACACATAAAAATTAGATGTATGTATGTACATGAATGATAGAAAGAAAGAAGGTATTTCCTGCAACATGAAACATCTGACTTATATAAAAATAATTATAAAATAATTATTTAGTAATACACATAGAAAAAGTCACATGAAATGTCTTACTTATTTGTGAGGTATAATATTTAGCATTGGTTCAATATCTCTTGTCATGCAACATAATTATCCCTGTCTACACTTGACTCGTCTCTTCTGGGGTTTGGAGTTGATGTAGTCTCTGTACCAGTTACTATCTTGATGGCAACTCTTTTGATGTCTTCTTTTCCAGTAACAAATACTGATGATGCAGACTTGTTACATTCAGTGCACTCCATTGTTTGCACTGGTTCAATATCTAAAACTCCAACGTAATTATCCCTGTCTACATTTGACTCGTCTCTCCCATGGTTTGGAGGTGATGTAGTCTCAGTACCAGTTACTATCTTGATGGAAACTCTTTTGATATCTTGTTTTCCAGTAACAAATAGTGATGATGTCGAGATGTTAAGGGTAGTGTTTGTTAGACTTTCCACAAGGGTAGTGCAATCCATGGTACACAAAGGTGGATTTTGTCCGATAATATGAATATGAATATGATTATAAGAATATGATTATAAGCACAGGAAGTGAGCCCACAATGATAGTAGCATGCGTGGGAAATAAAAGCAGAGTTGAGGGGAAGAAAGGAGCGCCGAGCGTCAGAGATAGAGTAAGTAAGTAAGTAAGTAAGTAAGTAAGTAAGTAAGTAAGTCTATTAAATATTCCAAAAATATCACCTGGTGGAACATAGGGTCAAACACCGTTTGAGGGAGAAGAAGGAGGAGTGGGAAGAGAAAATGAAAGAGTAAGAGAAGGCTTATATGGTAGACTTAAAAATTATTGCAACATGAAAATAAGTGTAATGAAAGCCACTTATCACAGGGGTGTCACACATAATTTATGCCCATATTTAGTCTCATGTAACCAGCCCCTCCCACTCTTCAATGGTCGCAAAAAAATCTTATTGGGCGTGGCATAAGCATAATCCAGAAATAGCCAAAGTTTTAATTTACAATTTTTTGCCACTTAAAATGAAAAGGTGTATATATTATACCTAATATCTATGAATTAATAATAAATTAATAACAACATGACATAGTAATCAGTTACATGTATTATGATAAAGAGAGTTTTACAGAGACAGGTCTTTCACATAACTCTTTCTTCAGTTCAGTTGAGAACTGATCTTTAATACGAGGAAATGACATCACATTATCAGGTTTAGAGTCAGACCAAAACTGATTAAAATTATATGTTATGTAACCTAAAAATAGAATATAAATAGAATATAAATAAATTTATAAACTTTGAGAAGTCAAATCATTTAAGTTACTCTGGCTTTTCGGCATGTATTTTTGTCTGTCAGTCTCTGTCTACATGTGTTTATCTGTTAGTCTATCTATTTACATTGTATTTGTCAGTCTATTAATATCATAATTATATTCATTATCTTACAATAAACCTCTAAGAAGTCCATTAGTGTAACAGCTTCTCTTTCTTGCGCTATTGTATAATAGTAATAATCCATTGTACCATTATTCAACCATGTGACCAGTATACTGGTAAGATTAATACCAGTAATAGCATATGGGTAGCTGGATTAATAAAACAAAGAATGGATAAGAATGGACAGATGAAATTGTTTTAATAGAAATAACAATGGTAAGCAATAATGGTTGACCAATGGTCAGTAGGTAACTGGTTGATTTGTAACTAGTGATAGAGGTTAGTAGGTAATTGGTAATAATAGTCAATTGGTAAATGGTGATAATGTTTAATATGTAACTGGTCAATTGGTAACTACTCACTAACTAGTGATAATAATAAATTGGTGATAATGGTCCATTGGTTACTAACCCTTTGGATGGATGTTGTGAATTGCTCAACACTTTTCTTGCTTTATCATTATATGTCTCAGCAAAATACCTACAAGAAGATTACATGTAATATCCGATTGAATAACTAGTTTTCAAGTCTTTTCGATCTGGTTGCAGTTAAGAGTTGCTGCAAAGATCTAAAGCAACATTCTAAATATAACATAATGCAAAAACAACACAGTACATAGTAACACTGTACTGAATGCAAGGAACCTACTATTAACATGTACATGTATACATGGATATACAATTAAATGTAGTTAAGTACATGTACATGTACCTATTATTATGAACACTTGTATTTACTGTTGTATTAATAATGGTGTATGAATATATAATGAATGCTTACACAAGACATTGGAGTCCCAGTAAACCCATTCCTCTAAAGTCTGTTGCTGGATCGGTACCCTGGAAACCAATCTGTCCCCATTTTTTAGTAATACGTGATTCCAGAGATACGTGTGGCATCAGAAGACTCCATAACTATGAACAGAAATATATATATCTATCTATCTATCATCCATCTATCTATCTCTGTCAATATTATTCATTCCATCCATTGATCCATCCATCCATTGATCCATCCATCCATCCATCCATCCATCTATCCATCCATCCATCCATCGATCCATCCTCTTGTACCTTCATTAGCATTTGTTCATGTTCAGTATTCTCTTGTGAATATATTTCGGTACGCATCTTTTCTATCTCACTTTTCAATACATTCAATGAAATTACTTGCATCAGACAAGGGTTCAAACGAACAATAAAACTAAAGAAACACAAGACGCCATCAAAAGATAAATTTTTAGATGGACAATATGAACAGAGCATAGAATCCCTCTATCCAGATAAGAGGGGTGTCCTCATTTTAGGGGCTAATTTATGTTATAAAGTTTGAAACATTTTTAAGTGTCCTTAATACAGGGGTGTCCTCAATACAGGGATGTCTTCAATACAGGGGTGTCCTCAATACAGTTAGTTTAGAATAGAGGGGTTCCAATGTATATATATAATCCTGATCTACCAGTGGAGGATCGGATATATCTCTGCTTACCTTGGGTCCTTATCTTTATTGATTTTCTTTACTCTTAGGATAGTTTGTAAAGCATCTTCAGGTTGACAGTCTCCACTACCATCTCTGGAGATAGTACGTAAAGCCTGACGAGATCAGGAATGGATGGATAGATTGAAAGACAAATCAATAAATAGATGAATGGATAGATAGATGGATGGATGGATAGATAGAAAGATAAATAAATAAATGGACGAATATATTGATAACTTATCATTACCTCACTTCTTGATGCCTTCAAAGATCCAGCTATAAACAAATTTATTAATGAATAATTCAACATCACCCATCCATGACAATGTGAATGTTGCTTCCATCCATCCATATACTTATCCATCCATTCATCTATCCATCCACCCATCAATTCATTCATTGTGTACCTATTCTGGAAGATCTCTGAGGTAAGTAAGTCTCTCTCTGACATAATCTTTGAAGTTCACACTGCCCAGTAAATATTCTCAACATCCATTTCCATGATCTCCAAAACAACAGAGAAAACCACCCAGACATATATATTTATAATACCAGCCACACCCCTTTATTAAAACATTTCTGGGTGGTATATATGTGTATCTGGTTGCATGATAATACGAATGTCCTCCGTACAGTTGAACTATTAAATACAAATCAATGAATTATTTTGATTGTCTACAAACACTACTATAATTTGTACTCCAACTATGGAGTGTCCCCAAGTCTGGAGTGTCCATGTAGTGGAGAGAACACTGATCTTGTTAACGTACAATAATAATATTAGAGATAATTATAATGCCTATAATTATGAATGTAGGCCAGTAGATATATCTTGATAAGGTATATGGTATTTTCCAATATTGCTTAATACATACCAGTTACTGCATCATGCTTATAATAATGGTTTTGTAAATTAGTCTGTTGAGCAGACTGTCCCAATGTAAAAGCAGAGGCGAAAGGTCTGCTCATCAGGCTAGTTGTAAGTGTAGTGTGGTAGTTTATAATACATCGCTTTAATAATAATTATTAATAACTTAATTAATGAAATTATAATAAATTATATTCGTCACATTAAAATATTTCATTTTTCATTCCTACTTCCATTTCTCAATCTAGGTGATAAAGAAGGTGTGTCCTCCAATACACTAACCCACAAGTAACAACAAGCAAAGTTAATAACATCACTAATATGTTGCTGTTCTGCTTCAATATTAGCAGTAAGGTTCCTTTCTTCGTAAGGTATTCCACCTTCTTTGGGCTTTCGATAGATGGCATAAAGTCCTTGTTGGTGTCCATCACGATCTGATATCAGCATTACAAACATGTCGTGCCATCCTTCATTTATAATTACCTTTGAGGAGGAGAAATACGTAGGATGTGATGATTAGTACATGAGAGAGGAAGAAGGAGAGTGGGAGGAGGAAGAGGGAGAGAGGAAGGAGGAGTAGAAAGAAAAGAGAAAAAAGCAGAGAAGAGAGGGAGAGAGAGAGGAAGGAGGAGTGGGAAGAGAAAAGGAAAAAGGGGAGGAGGAGGAATGGGAAGATAAGGAGACAAAGGAGGAATGAAGAAGAGGCTTATGTCATTAAAGAGGAAGGCTTGTACTTTCTTCGTGTAATAATTACAAACATGTTCACTTCTATAAATATAAAACTACACTCAACCCCTGATACTGCTGAAAATAATTTTACGATATCATAATGATGAAGATAGACTAATGTCTTACTGTATAAATATCTGTGCTATTTTCAAATGATTTAAAACTGTCGTTGAATCTTTCTTCTAGAGCTCTATACATATACAAATGAAAGAATGAAGGAGTATTGTCGTTAATGTTTATTGTTGTGGTCAATAAATATATAATGAGATTAATTGAATAGATTATATACATGTAATGTCCAGTCGTTGGAGATATGTATGATTCACAACAGGATCGCTTTGCCTTAGTTTCTGCTCTCTTCCAAGTCTCTGGCCGTGCTGGAGTAGTTGTGCTGGATGAGGATGATGCTCCTGGTACTCGAGGGGATGTCATCTCCTTTCTACACGTGTTCAGTAACTTCAGTAGTGTTACCGTTATATTTGTGTCAACAGTTCCTTCTGTCAAATACCTTGCTATAATACCTGAAGAAGATAGAGCTATGATTGCATTAATCCTCTTCCCCCTTGAAAGTAAAGTATGTTTAATTGCCCTTTCACCTCTGATAGCATATCCACATTTCCTCAAAAAGGTTCTCCTGTCACTCCCAGTTTCATCCAGCCAAACTAGTACTCTACGATTATACAAAAACATGTGTGCCATAAACATACCTCTCAAACTACTTGATCTTTGAAATGCTATTCGCTGCACCTTCTTTCTAGTTAATCCATACCTTCTAAGGATGCGGCATACTGTAGGAATAGAAACCTTAACTCTTGTTGCTCTGTATATTACTTCACAAAACTCCTGTAAATGTGTAGTTGGACACTCTAAAGCAAGGCCAATTATAAACATTTCATGATAGTCATCAAGAATGTGTAGTTGTGGTCTCCTTGTATGTGATGTGCATTGACTGACATCACCAGTTTCTTCAAAATGTTTCAAGGTCCTGACTACAGTTCCAAAACCAATGCATAACCTGTGAGCTATGCTTCTGTAAGTTTGATATTGTGATGTTAGCCTTAACCACACTATTCTCCAACGTTATCTCTATTGACTGTAAGGCTTTCTCCTGCAGTCCACTCCATTGTCTGGCTAAATATCTAATATCTCTTGTGCAGTCCACTCACTAACTCGTACAACGGATATCATTGTGGTAACGTTTTGTGCGACTTTGTTCACAAGAAGTCATAATACTCTAGACAGCTATACTATACTTTAAACTTTTTTAAAAACACCCGCCATGGCGGGTTTTTTTTTTAAAATTTCCGTTCCGTAGCTCCACCCTGATGGGACATTACTCGTGACATTACTGTCGTTTCCAGTAATCTTGCAACGGCGCTCTCAAACCGGAGATGACTTTACTATACTATACATCACCACATGATCAGAGTAAATTGATTGGCTAAATGTTATAGAGTCTACCACACCCATTCCCGTTTTGGCATTTTTTGTTGCAGAGATATTGAACCAGTGCAAGCAATGGAGTGGACTGCAGAGGATAGTGTAACAATCAGTGAATATAACAAGTCAGTATCATCATTATTTGTTACTGGAAGAGAAGATCAGAAACTAATTCCCATCAAAAGAGAAGAAATATTAACTGCTACTGAACTCCAAACCCCAGAAGAGATAAGACAAGTGCAGACATGCAGGGGTAAATGTTTTGGAGATTTGTAACTGAGATATTGAACCAGTGCTAAATTTATTATACCTCTCCTATTAAAAAAAGAAGTGCAACATTTGATGTTGTTTTTGTCACAGTGTTGTAGAGAATTTTTATTATCTACGTACAAAATGTTAATAAGTCAGATGTTTCATGTTGCAGGAAATACCACCTTTCTATCTATCTATCTATCTATCTATGTACATGCTTCTATGTATCTATCTACATGTATGTATCTATTATTTTTCAAATGTTGTAGAGTATTGTCCTCATAATTCATGTTTCAAATGTAAAATTTCTTATATTATTTTCAACAATGGTAGCACTGCCAAAGATAATATTCTTGTCAATGATGGAACTAGTGAAATAGATAATGGGCCGGGATTAGGAGTCTGCATGTTGTTATACATAAAGACAAGTGCTGAATTATACATATACTAACATGGTCTTCTCCATTAGTTGCTTCAAATTATCCAACCAATATGAAATGGCATTAATAAATAATAATTCACAAGTCGTTACATACTAACAATACTAGTTTAAATATTAGTAGAGAAGATGTGTGTAGTGAATATTAAAGGAGTGTGAGATAAGTAATGGGAATATTATATCTGATCCAGTAATACTGGTTCCTTTCAGTGAGTCAATACTATTATGTTAACATGTATGTTATAGACCTATATGTTAACATGTATGTTATAGACCTATATGTTCACTTCAGTCTCTCACTCATAATAAAGACAGCGATACAGTATTACTAATATGGTCTTCTCCAGTAGTTGCTTCAAACTATCCTGTAACATTCCAATGTGAAGTGATATTAATAAATAATATCTAATTCCAAACTTAAATTCATTATAGTAATTACACAGTGTCTAGAGTCATGACAATGACCAAATTTAATACTTATTATTAATAGAAACATTGTATATTTATAGTAACATTATCTATAATATCTACCATTAATGGTAACACTGAACTGACTCAGACATTTATAGTAACAGACTTATTTTCAAGTGTTATTTGTACAGACTGTAACAGAAACAACCCTCCCTCTTCAGTGTGTTGCAAAGGAAAATGGATGTGGAACATTTATAATCATATAGCAGCAGTCCAATGTATGGTCACTTGTCTATTGAACTCCCATTTGCAATTTATATTTATTTCCAGTCAAGATTTGCAAGTTAGGAAAAGGATTTGTTAATACATATACGCTTTGCTAATAACTATACAAATCACTCAAAAATTTGTAAAAAAAATTAGTTATACATATTTGCAAGAGCGCATGAGGAAAGAGCGTGTAACTTGCGTGGGTGTCTGTCTTGGCAAAATTTACCGCGTGTACTAAAAATAGATGGACAAATTCCTGCCAAATAATTAACCATAAATACACTCTTGATATTTGTGGAGTGGTATGAATTTTCATATTACACTATCATATTAGCAATGCTAACATGAATCTATTTTAAAATCTCATTAAAAAAATTTTTATACTATGTTTATTATTATCATTTTACATTTTGATAATATAACATTCCACACTAAAAAATAGATGCATGTATGTACATGAATGATAGAAAGAAAGAAGGTATTTCCAAAACATGTGACTTATTTAGATAATTATTCGATATTATTCTACAACACAAAAAAAGTCACATGAAATGTCTTACTTATTTCTTATTGTGAGGTATAATAGTTTGCACTTGTTCAATATCTCTTGTCACAAAAACTCCAAGATAATTATCCCTGTCTACACTTGACTCATCTCTCCTGGGGTTTGGAGTTGATGTAGTCTTAGCACCAGTTACTGTCTTGATGGAAACTCTTTTGATGTCTTTTTTTCCAGTAACAAATACTGATGATGCTGACTTGTTATGTTCACTGACTGTTACACTATCCTCTGCAGTCCACTCCATTGTTTGCACTTGTTCAATATCTCTTGTCACAAAAACTCCAACATAATTATCCATGTCTATACTTGACTCATCTGTGCTGGGGTTTGGAGGTGATGCAGTGTGAGTACTCATTGCTATTTTTTATGTTTTTGTGGTGTGTCTGCTATTGATGATAGAGGAAACACTAAGCCCTTTTAATAGATTCACCTAATGATGTATTACTAGAAACAGCTTCACTGGTGTATAATGTAGTTACTATTAATAGATTCACCTAATGATGCATTACTATAAATAGCTTCACGATGTATAATGTAGTTACTATTAATAGATTCAACTAATGATGCATTACTAAAAATAGCTTCACTGATGTATAATGTAGTTACTATTAATAGATTCACTTAATGATGCATTACTATAAATAGATTCACTGATGTATAATGTAGTTACTATTAATAGATTCACCTAATGATGCATTACTATAAATAGCTTCACTGGTGTATAATGTAGTTACTATTAATAGATTCACCTAATGATGCGTTACTATAAATAGCTTCACTGATGTATGATAAATGTTAGCGCATGCTGCATGAATCATTGTCGATTATATTAATGATAGTTTAGATGCAATTTTAATAACAGTTTTCAACAATAATGCAGCACAGTCCAGTATTGTGAGTTTGTTCGGTATAACATCATGCAGGCTCTTAATTGAACTGCTCATCGCATATTATCTACATTTCATTTGTTCCTTCATGCAACATCTACATTTCAATTGTCCCCTTATTTACATTTCACTTGGTCCTTCATGTATTCTCAAAATCTTTAAGACTGTGTGGACATAAAAATTATATCTTTGGCAATGAGATATTATACACAATAATATAAAATTCCACACTTTACACTAAACTCTACAACACATAAAAATTAGATGTATGTATGTACATGAATGATAGAAAGAAAGAAGGTATTTCCTGCAACATGAAACATCTGACTTATATAAAAATAATTATAAAATAATTATTTAGTAATACACATAGAAAAAGTCACATGAAATGTCTTACTTATTTGTGAGGTATAATATTTAGCATTGGTTCAATATCTCTTGTCATGCAACATAATTATCCCTGTCTACACTTGACTCGTCTCTTCTGGGGTTTGGAGTTGATGTAGTCTCTGTACCAGTTACTATCTTGATGGCAACTCTTTTGATGTCTTCTTTTCCAGTAACAAATACTGATGATGCAGACTTGTTACATTCAGTGCACTCCATTGTTTGCACTGGTTCAATATCTAAAACTCCAACGTAATTATCCCTGTCTACATTTGACTCATCTCTCCCATGGTTTGGAGGTGATGTAGTCTCAGTACCAGTTACTATCTTGATGGAAAGTCTTTTGATGTCTTCTTTTCCAGTAACAAATACTGATGATGCAGACTTGTTACATTCAGTGCACTCCATTGTTTGCACTGGTTCAATATCTAAAACTCCAACGTAATTATCCCTGTCTACATTTGACTCATCTCTCCCATGGTTTGGAGGTGATGTAGTCTCAGTACCAGTTACTATCTTGATGGAAACTCTTTTGATATCTTGTTTTCCAGTAACAAATAGTGATGATGTCGAGATGTTAAGGGCAGTGTTTGTTAGACTTTGCTGTGCACACCATTCCACAAGGGTAGTGCAATCCATGGTATACACAGTTTGGATATTTTGCCGGACTGTAGTATACTATATAATCCCGTCTAGTCGAGTGAAGGTGTAGGGATAATACTGAATAATGAATATGATTATAAGCACAGGAAGTGAGCCCACAATGATAGTAGCATGCGTGGGAAATAAAAGCAGAGTTGTGGGGAAGAAAGGAGCGTCGAGCGTCAGAGATAGAGTAAGTAAGTAAGTAAGTAAGTAAGTAAGTAAGTACAAGTAAAAACACCGTTTGAGGGAGAGGAAGGAAGGCAGGCTTATATGGTAGACTTAAAAATTATTGCAACATGAAAATAAGTGTAATGAAAGCCACTTATCACAGGGGTGTCACACAATTTATGCCCATATTTAGTCTCATGTAACCAGCCCCTACCACTCTTCAATGGTCGCAAAAAAATCTTATTGGGCGTGGCATAAGCATAATCCAGAAATAGCCAAAGTTTTAATTTACAATTTTTTGCCACTTAAAATGAAAAGGTGTATATATTATACCTAATATCTATGAATTAATAATAAATTAATAACAACATGACATAGTAATCAGTTACATGTATTATGATAAAGAGAGTTTTACAGAGACAGGTCTTTCACATAACTCTTTCTTCAGTTCAGTTGAGAACTGATCTTTAATACGAGGAAATGACATCACATTATCAGGTTTAGAGTCAGACCAAAACTGATTAAAATTATATGTTATGTAACCTAAAAATAGAATATAAATAGAATATAAATAAATTTATAAACTTTGAGAAGTCAAATCATTTAAGTTACTCTGGCTTTTCGGCATGTATTTTTGTCTGTCAGTCTCTGTCTACATGTGTTTATCTGTTAGTCTATCTATTTACATTGTATTTGTCAGTCTATTAATATCATAATTATATTCATTATCTTACAATAAACCTCTAAGAAGTCCATTAGTGTAACAGCTTCTCTGTCTTGCGCTATTGTATAATAGTAATAATCCATTGTACCATTATTCAACCATGTGACCAGTATACTGGTAAGATTAATACCAGTAATAGCATATGGGTAGCTGGATTAATAAAACAAAGAACGGATAAGAATGGACAGATGAAATTGTTTTAATAGAAATAACAATGGTAAGCAATAATGGTTGACCAATGGTCAGTAGGTAACTGGTTGATTTGTAACTAGTGATAGAGGTTAGTAGGTAATTGGTAATAATAGTCAATTGGTAAATGATGATAATGTTTAATATGTAACTGGTCAATTGGTAACTACTCACTAACTAGTGATAATAATAAATTGGTGATAATGGTCCATTGGTTACTAACCCTTTGGATGGATGTTGTGAATTGCTCAACACTTTTCTTGCTTTATCATTATATGTCTCAGCAAAATACCTACAAGAAGATTACATGTAATATCCGATTGAATAACTAGTTTTCAAGTCTTTTCGATCTGGTTGCAGTTAAGAGTTGCTGCAAAGATCTAAAGCAACATTCTAAATATAACATAATGCAAAAACAACACAAATTACATAATAACACTGTGCTGAATGCAAGGAACCTACTATTAACATGTACATGTATACATGGATATACATGTAAATGTATATAAGTACATGTACATGTACCTATGCAAAAACAACACAGTACATAGTAACACTGTACTGAATGCAAGGAGCCTACTATTAACATGTACATGTACCTATTATTATGAACACTTGTATTTACTGTTGTATTAATAATGGTGTATGAATATATAACGAATGCTTACACAAGACAATGGAGTCCCAGTAAACCCATTCCTCTAAAGTCTGTTGCTGGGTCGGTACCCTGGAAACCAATCTGTCCCCATTTTTTAGTAATACGTGATTCCAGAGCTACGTGTGGCATCAGAAGACTCCATAACTATGAACAGAAATATATATATCTATCTATCTATCATCCATCTATCTATCTCTGTCAATATTATTCATTCCATCCATTGATCCGTCCATCCATCCATCCATCCATTCATCCATCCATCCATCCATCCATCTATCTGTCCATTTATCCATCCATCCATCCATCGATCCATCCTCTTGTACCTTCATTAGCATTTGTTCATGTTCAGTATTCTCTTGTGAATATATTTCGGTACGCATCTTTTCTATCTCACTTTTCAATACATTCAATGAAATTACTTGCATCAGACAAGGGTTCAAACGAACAATAAAACTAAAGAAACACAAGATGCCCATCAAAAGATAAATTTTTAGATGGACAATATGAACAGAGCATAGAATCCCTCTATCCAGATAAGAGGGGTGTCCTCATTTTAGGGGCTAATTTATGTTATAAAGTTTGAAACATTTTTAAGTGTCCTTAATACAGGGATGTCTTCAATACAGGGGTGTCCTCAATACAGGGGTGTCTTCAATACAGGGGTGTCCTCAATACAGGGGTGTCTCAATACAGTTAGTTTAGAATAGAGGGATTCCAATGTATATATATAATCCTCATCTACCAGTGGAGGATCGGATATATCTCTGCTTACCTTGGGTGCTTATCTTTACTGATTTTCTTTACTCTTAGGATAGTTTGTAAAGCAACTTCAGGTTGACAGTCTCCACTACCATCTCTGGAGATAGTACGTAAAGCCTAACGAGATCAGGAATGGATGGATAGATTGAAAGACAAATCAATAAATAGATGAATGGATAGATAGATAGATAGATGGATGGATAAATAAATGGACGAATATATTGATAACTTATCATTACCTCATTTCTTGATGCCTTCAAAGATCCAGCTATAAACAAAGAATAATTAATTTTATTAATAAATAATTCAACATCACCCATCCATGACAATGTGAATGTTGCTTCTATCCATCCATCTACTTATCCATCCATTCATCTATCCATCCACCTATCACTTCATTCATTGTGTACCTATTCTGGAAGATCTCTGAGGTAAGTAAGTCTCTCTCTGACATATTCTTTGAAGTTCACACTGCCCAGTAAATATTCTCAACATCCATTTCCATGATCTCCAAAACAACAGAGAAAACCACCCAGACATACTATATATACCAGCCACACCCCTTTATTAAAACATTTCTGGGTGGTATATATGTGTATCTGGTTGCATGATAAAACGAATGTCCTCCGTACAGTTGAACTATTAAATACAAATCAATGAATTATTTTGATTGTCTACAAACACTACTATAATTTGTACTCCAACTATGGAGTGTCCCCAAGTCTGGAGTGTCCATGTAGTGGAGAGAACACTGATCTTGTCAACATACAATAATAACATTAGAGATAATTATAATGCCTATAATTATGAATGTAGGCCAGTAGATATATCTTGATAAGGTATATGGTATTTTCCAATATTGCTTAATACATACCAGTTACTGCATCATGCTTATAATAATGGTTTTGTAAATTAGTCTGTTGAGCAGACTGTCCCAATGTAAAAGCAGAGGCGAAAGGTCTGCTCATCAGGCTAGTTGTAAGTGTAGTGTGGTAGTTTATAGTGCATCGCTTTAATAATAATAATTAATAACTTAATGAAATTATAATAAATTATATTCGTCACATTAAAATATTTCATTTTTCATTCCTACTTCCATTTCTCAATCTAGGTGATAAAGAAGGTGTGTCCTCTACTACACTAACCCACAAGTAACAACAAGCAAAGTTAATAACATCACTAATATGTTGCTGTTCCGCTTCAATATTAGCCGTAAGGTTCCTTTCTTCGTAAGGTATTCCACCTTCTTTGGGCTTTCGATAGAGGCATAAAGTCCTTGTTGGTGTCCATCACGATCTGATATCAGCATTACAAACATGTCGTGCCATCCTTCATTTATAATTACCTGTGAGGAGGAGAAATAGGATGTGATGATTAGTACATGAGAAAGGAAGAAGGAGAGAGGGAGGAGTGGAAAGAGAAAAGGAAAAAGGGGAGGAGGAGGAATGGGAAGATAAGGAGACAAAGGAGGAATGAAGAAGAGGCTTATGTCATTAAAGAGGAGGCTTGTACTTTCTTCATGTAATAATTAGAAACATGTTCACTTCTATAAATATAAAACTACACCCAACCCCTGATACTGCTGAGAATAATTTTACGATATCATAATGATGAAGATAGACTAATGTCTTACTGTATAAATATCTGTGCTATTTTCAAATGATTTAAAACTGTCGTTGAATCGAGCTCTATACAAATGAAAGAATGAAGGAGTATTGTCGTTAATGTTTATTGTTGTGGTCAATAAATATATAATGAGATTTATTGAATAGATTATATACATGTAATGTCCAGTCGTTGGAGATATGTATGATTCACCACGGGATCGCTTTGCCTTAGTTTCTGCTCTCTTCCAAGTCTCTGGCCGTGCTGGAGTAGTTGTGCTGGATGAGGATGATGCTCCTGGTACTCGAGGGGATGTCATCTCCTTTCTACACGTGTTCAGTAACTTCAGTAGTGTTACCGTTATATTTGTGTCAACAGTTCCTTCTGTCAAATACCTTGCTATAATACCTGAAGAAGATAGAGCTATGATTGCATTAATCCTCTTCCCCCTTGAAAGTAAAGTATGTTTAATTGCCCTTTCACCTCTGATAGCATATCCACATTTCCTCAAAAAGGTTCTCCTGTCACTCCCAGTTTCATCCAGCCAAACTAGTACTCTACGATTATACAAAAACATGTGTGCCATAAACATACCTCTCAAACTACTTGATCTTTGAAATGCTATTCGCTGCACCTTCTTTCTAGTTAATCCATACCTTCTAAGGATGCGGCATACTGTAGGAATAGAAACCTTAACTCTTGTTGCTCTGTATATTACTTCACAAAACTCCTGTAAATGTGTAGTTGGACACTCTAAAGCAAGGCCAATTATAAACATTTCATGATAGTCATCAAGAATGTGTAGTTGTGGTCTCCTTGTATGTGATGTGCATTGACTGACATCACCAGTTTCTTCAAAATGTTTCAAGGTCCTGACTACAGTTCCAAAACCAATGCATAACCTGTGAGCTATGCTTCTGTAAGTTTGATATTGTGATGTTAGCCTTAACCACACTATTCTCCAACGTTATCTCTATTGACTGTAAGGCTTTCTCCTGCAGTCCACTCCATTGTCTGGCTAAATATCTAATATCTCTTGTGCAGTCCACTCACTAACTCGTACAACGGATATCATTGTGGTAACGTTTTGTGCGACTTTGTTCACAAGAAGTCATAATACTCTAGACAGCTATACTATACTTTAAGGTGGTACTAGGGAGTGGGCGGATGCGACTCCAATCAGTTTCAAAATAGAATATTATATAATATGACTCTAACCTGGTGTAATGGCAACCTTCATATCTTCTAATCACCTTTATAGGGTCCTGGAATTGATAAAACATATATAAAATGTCCATTCTTGCCATCTTAATAAGTACAAAACGGAGAAAGCCACGCCCACCAATCATGGCGTGCACCAAGTACAATGCATTTAGAGAAAACAAATAGAGCCGTTTTCTGGAAATTCATTTTACTTTTATAGTTACAAGAGGCTGAAGAAAGCTGAATTCTGTAGCTTTTCACTGAAACCATAAAATTTACCTTTCTAGACACTACCAAACTCCGATCTTTCTCAGAGAGCAACTACAGTTACCCCGCCATCTTTCTCAGAGAGCAACTACAGTTACCCCGCCATTGTTTCCCACCCACCGCCCCCTCCACCACCCGTGGGCCGTGTTTAGCTTTGTTTCTGAAAATAAACTCACCTGAAAATAAACTATCAGTCAAAACATTTAGGCCCAATAATTATACCGCCGGGTGGGTGTGGCTTCCAAAAAATACAGAATGGAACCAGATTGTATGCAGCAAGAAGCTTGCAAGACTAGAAACTGATTGGAGTAGCATCCGCCCACGGAAAAGACTACAACCTTAAAACTTTTTTAAAAACAGCCGCCATGGCGGTTTTTTTTTTTTAAATTTCCGTTCCGTAGCTCCACCCTGATGGGACATTACTCGTGACATTACTGTCGTTTCCAGTAATCTTGCAACGGCGCTCTCAAACCGGAGATGACTTAACTATACTTACAATAGTAAACATCACCACATGATCAGAGTAAATTGATTGGCTAAATGTTATAGAGTCTACCACACCCATTCCCGTTTTGGCATTTTTTGTTGCAAGATTGATCAAATGACGAGTTAGTGAGTGGACTGCACAAGAGATATTAGATATTTAGCCAGACAATGGAGTGGACTGCAGGAGAAAGCCTTACAGTCAATAGAGATAACAAATCAATTTCAGTATTTATTACTGGAAAAGAAGATCAGAAACTAGTTCCCATCAAAAGAGAAGAAACAGTAACTGGTACTGAGACTATATCAACTCCAAACCCCAGGAAAGATGAGTCAAGTGTAGACATGGATAATTATGTTGGAGGTTTTGTGACAAGAGATATTGAACCAGTGCAAGCAATGGAGTGGACTGCAGAAGATAGTGTAACAATCAGTGAATAAAACAAGTCAGTATCATCATTATTTGTTACTGGAAGAGAAGATCAGAAACTAGTTCCCATCAAAAGAGAAGAAATATTAACTGCTACTGAACTCCAAACCCCAGAAGAGATAAGACAAGTGCAGACGTGCAGGGGTAAATGTTTTGGAGATTTGTAACTGAGATATTGAACCAGTGCTAAATTTATTATACCTCTCCTATTAAAAAAAGAAGTGCAACATTTGATGTTGTTTTTGTCACAGTGTTGTAGAGAATTTTTATTATCTACGTACAAAATGTTAATAAGTCATGTTGCAGGAAATACCACCTTTCTATCTATCTATCTATGTACATGCTTCTATGTATCTATCTACATGTATGTATCTATTATTTTTCAAATGTAAAATTTCTTATATTATTTTCAACAATGGTAGCACTGCCAAAGATAATATTCTTGTCAATGATGGAACTAGTGAAATAGATAATGGGCCGAGATTAGGAGTCTGCATGTTGTTATACATAAAGACAAGTGCTGAATTATACATATACTAACATGGTCTTCTCCATTAGTTGCTTCAAATTATCCAACCAATATGAAATGGCATTAATAAATAATAATTCACAAGTCGTTACATACTAACAATACTAGTTTAAATATTAGTAGAGAAGATGTGTGTAGTGAATATTAAAGGAGTGTGAGATAATTAATGGGAATATTATATCTGATCCAGTAATACTGGTTCCTTTCAGTGAGTCTATACTCTTATGTTAACATGCATGTTATAGATTCCTATACGTTCACTTCAGTCTCTCACTCATAATAAAGACAGCGATACAGTATTACTAACATGGTCTTCTTCAGTAGTTGCTTCAAACTATCCTGTAGTATTCCAATATGAAGTTATATCTATAAATAAATATCTAATTCCAAACATAAATTCATTATAGTAGTTACACAATGTCTAGAGTCATGACAATGACCAAATTTAATATTTATTATTAATAGAAACATTGTACTGCTATTTATAGTAACATTATCTATAATATCTACCATTAATGGTAACACTGAACAGACTATCAGATATTTATAGTAACAGGTTTATTTTCAAGTGTTATTTGTACAGACTGTAACAGAAACAACCCTCCCTCTTCAGTGTGTTGCAAAGGAAAATGGATGTGGAACATTTATAATCATATAGCAGCAGTCCAATGTATGGTCACTTGTCTATTGAACTCCCATTTGCAATTTATATTTATTTCCAGTCAAGATTTGCAAGTTAGGAAAAGGATTTGTTAATACATATACGCTTTGCTAATAACTATACAAATCACTCAAAAATTTGTAAAAAAAAATTAGTTATACATATTTGTGGAGTGGTATGAAATTTCATATTACACTATCATATTAGCAATGCTAACATGAATCTATTTTAAAATCTCATAAAAAAATTTTTATACTATGTTTATTATTATCATTTTACATTTTGAAGATATAATAATATAACATTCCACACTAAAAAATAGATGCATGTATGTACATGAATGATAGAAAGAAAGAAGGTATTTCCAAAACATGTGACTTATTTAGATAATTATTCGATATTATTCTACAACACAAAAAAAGTCACATGAAATGTCTTACTTATTTCTTATTGTGAGGTATAATAGTTTGCACTTGTTCAATATCTCTTGTCACAAAAACTCCAAGATAATTATCCCTGTCTACACTTGACTCATCTCTCCTGGGGTTTGGAGTTGATGTAGTCTTAGCACCAGTTACTGTCTTGATGGAAACTCTTTTGATGTCTTTTTTTCCAGTAACAAATACTGATGATGCTGACTTGTTATGTTCACTGACTGTTACACTATCCTCTGCAGTCCACTCCATTGTTTGCACTTGTTCAATATCTCTTGTCACAAAAACTCCAACATAATTATCCATGTCTATACTTGACTCATCTGTGCTGGGGTTTGGAGGTGATGCAGTGTGAGTACTCATTGCTATTTTTTATGTTTTTGTGGTGTGTCTGCTATTGATGATAGAGGAAACACTAAGCCCTTTTAATAGATTCACCTAATGATGTATTACTAGAAACAGCTTCACTGGTGTATAATGTACTTACTATTAATAGATTCACCTAATGATGCATTACTATTAATAGCTTCACTGATGTATAATGTAGTTACTATTAATAGAGTCACCTAATGATGCATTACTATTAATAGCTTCACTGATGTATAATGTAGATACTATTAATAGATTCACTTAATGATGCATTACTATAAATAGCTTCACTGATGTATAATGTAGTTACTATTAATAGATTCACCTAATGATGCATTACTATTAATAGGTTCACTGATGTATAATGTAGTTACTATTAATAGATTCACCTAATGATGCGTTACTATAAATAGCTTCACTGATGTATGATAAATGTTAGCGCATGCTGCATGAATCATTGTCAATTATATTAATGATAGTTTAGATGCAATTTTAATAACAGTTTTCAACAATAATGCAGCACAGTCCAGTATTGTGAGTTTGTTCGGTATAACATCATGCAGGCTCTTAATTGAACTGCTCATTGCATATTATCTACATTTCATTTGTTCCTTCATGCAACATCTACATTTCAATTGTCCCCTTATTTACATTTCACTTGGTCCTTCATGTATTCTCAAAATCTTTAAGACTGTGTGGACATAAAAATAATATCTTTGGCAATGAGATTTTGAACACAATAATATAAAATTCCACACTTTACACTAAACTCTACAACACATAAAAATAGATGCATGTATGTACATAGATAAAAAGAAAGAAGGTACTTCCTGCACCATGAAACATCTGACTTGTATAAAAATAATAATTAAAAAAATCATAGTCTACAACACAAAGAAAAGTCACATGAAATGTCTTACTTATTTGTGAGGTATATTGTCTCTTGTCATGCAACATAATTATCCCTGTCTACACTTGACTCATCTCTTCTGAGGTTTGGAGTTGATGTAGTTTCAGTACCAGTTACTATCTTGATGGCAACTCTTTTGATGTCTTCTTTTCCAGTAACAAATACTGATGATGTCGAGATGTTAAGGGTAGTGTTTGGTATACTTTGCTGTGCAGACCATTCCACAAGGGTAGTGCAATCTATGTTACACAGTGTGGACATCTCACTGGAGTGGTGTTGGGATTGTATTAAATTATGCGAGGATATCTCGTTTGGAGTTGATGTAGTTTCAGTACTAGTTAGTATCTTGAAGGAAACTCAGAAACTCAAAACCATTCCACAACAGTCATATAACGTGTTAGTAACAATTTATTAACAATTTATTAACAATTTATTAACATGAATATCATTAGGTCTTCGTGTGTAAAGGTGTGTTGTATAACATGAATATCATTATAAGTCCAGGAAGTGAGCCCACAACGATAGCAGCACGGAGAGGAAATAAAAGCAGAGTGGAGGGGGAAGAAAGGAGGGTCAGGGAGAGCTAACATTCAGCCATCACCACAAATAGTCAAATACATAACATGAATATCATTATGAGCCCATAATGATAGTAGCATGGAAGGAAAATAAAAGCAGAGTGGAGGGGCAACCAAAGCTAACATTTAGTCATCACCACAAATAAATACATAACATGAACACAACTACCTTCTTTACATCACCTTCCTCCCCATCTCTATTAAGTATTCCAATAAAATCACCCAGTAGTGGAACATAGGGTCAAACACTGTTTGAGGAGAGGAAGGAGGAACTGAGAATAGGCTTATATGGTAGACTTAAAAATTATTGCAACCTGAAAATAAGTGTAATGTAAGTGGAATCCATGTAAAACCAATACTAGAAGCCACTTGTCACAGGGGCCCATATTTGTCTCATGTAACCAGCCCCTCCCACTCCACAAAGGTCCCAAGTGCAAAATCTCAGTAGGCATGGCATAAACATACTCCAGAAATAGCCAAAGTTTTAATTTACA
Organism: Petrosia ficiformis; assembly: GCA_947044365.1. NCBI lineage: Eukaryota > Metazoa > Porifera > Demospongiae > Haplosclerida > Petrosiidae > Petrosia > Petrosia ficiformis. The sequence goes on from OX345647.1 coordinate 5,281,801, forward strand.
ATTTTTTGCCTCTTAAGATGAAAAGGTGTAGCTAATATCTATGAATTAACTCACTGAATAATGAATTAATAACAACATGACATAGTAATCAGTTACATGTATTATGATAAAGAGAGTTTTATGTCTCTGGCATGGAACTACAAAGGTAATACTGTGTGCGTGTGTGTGTGTGTGTGTGTGTATTTTATATTGTATATTTAATTTTTTAGGATCGTAAAGTATTAGTGAAGTCATTCAAACCTTTTGTCAGTAAGATATGCAAGGTGAATATAATTAGGCCCTCATGCATTCCTGATATAATTAGGGGTTAAGTTAGTGAGTTGTGTAATAACTAGTCTAATTAAATATTCATTACTGATTAATTTACAGGAGGAACATGGTCATCTGGTAATGATGGGTGTGTTTGATTGTGTGGATGATACTGTATTAGTCATTAAATCTATTATATCTGTGAGTTATGATGGGTGTGTTTGATTGTGTGGATGATACTGTATTAGTCATTAAATCTATTATATCTGTGAGTTATGATGGGTGTGTTTGATTGTGTGGATGATACTGTATTAGTCATTAAATCTATTATATCTGTGAGTTATGATATTGATTAAAATCATGTTCAAATGACTTTATTGAAATTATACATAAGGCAGCTCACTTTCATCTCTTTCTCTCTCAGGAGATGATCTCTTCTCTAGAGGATTTATGTGAAGACAGATATGGACGAAGATTACTTCTTTATCTACTCAGTCCTCGATCACCACAACATTTCTCAAAACAGTTTTTAGAGCTTTTAACACCTGGAGATGATAATATACAAAGGTGAGATGTACATACACTCATAGTCACATACATACATACATACGTACATAAATACATACAGTAAAAAGCCTCAAGACACAAGATGGACTGAACTAAGAGAAGGGATTTCCCCCTCTCTCATTAAACTAGCTAGTGAAAAGGCAGTTCAGTGGGCATGTCAGAAACCTCTAGCTCCTTTATTAATACAAATAGTTCTCTCAGCAATTGGAGATGTGATTCCAATATATCATACTTTGACCAGCGATTTACTGGAACACAAAAATGAGTTGATATGTGACCCCTGTGGACACTGGGTCTTAAAAAACATATTGAATATTCAAAGAGAAGGTGAGTATCTATATGTGTATGTATGTGTATATAAATAATTGTATTATATATATGTGTGTATGTATGTGTGTGTATATGTATGTGTCTGTGTCAGATCTATGAATTGTTTTATATAATAATTCATGATTTTACACAAGTGTACACTGTACAGTATATCATGATACATTTTCTAATTATAGGAATGTCGTCCTTTGCTAGTGTAATTTTAGACTTACTTTCTAATGAAGATATTTGCAGCTGGACACAAACCAATAGAGGATGTTTTGTCCTCTCCAGGTACCTAAAATGATGTGTTTAATGTATATGTACATACCAGTCATATGCAATACATATCAATACACTTGTGTGAACAGTTTAGCAATGCTTGTTGTTTTCTATTCTACTATTCTTATAGCAATTACAACAAGCTATGTAGCTTTTTCTTTACCATGTAGATCTATAACCAATCAACTATTTCATCACAAATTTAAATATTGTGATACTATATCATATATAAGTGTAGCAGACGTCCCTATGACATGCTAATAATCATTTATTCTTCTGATTGTTTAATTAAATATTTATTTTCGTTTAGTTTACTGATGAATGAGGAATCCAGAACCAGATTGTTAGATGTTCTTAGACCCATTGTTGATCAGTTAAGAAGGTCTGATAATATTAATCAAGGGTCTCAAGTTTTATTGAAGACATTTGACTGTTTCTGATTACATATAATTAATAATTATTATTCATTATCGTCTTAATTATTTATCATTAATAATAAGCTGATAATTATCAGGGATACTATTAATGGTAGACCTGTTGCTGTTAATAGTAGATTTGTTACTAGTGATACTATTAATGGTAGACCTGTTACTATTAATAGTAGATTTGTTACTATTAATAGCAGTGATACTATTAATGGTAGATCTGTTACTATTAATAGTAGTTTTGTTACTATTAATGGCTGTGATACTATTAATGGTAGACCTGTTACGTGGATTTGTTACTATTAATAGCTGCAGGAGTCCATGATGGAGAGCAGTAAGAAAGGAGTAACTCCTTTCTTACCACTCTCCATCATGGACTCCTGATAGCAGTGATACTATTAATGATAGACCTGTTACTATTAATAGCTGATAAATAGCAGTAATACTATTAATAGTAGATAGTGTTACTATTAATAGCTTGTAGATAATAATTATAGTAATTATAATTAATTTTTAGTGGGAGTGGCTAAATTAGTGCTGCTATCTTGTTCCAAGAATGGCAGGGAAAGACGATCTCAGTCAGATCAATAAATCTCTTAAAGAGCTCAGAAAAGGACAACTTGAGATTTTACTGAAGCTTGAAGTAAGGACAGGCTGCATAGCCGGACTATAATAATTCTAAAATTATGTCACTACGAAAGTAATCATGTATAATATATCATCTTGTTTCAGGATTTAGATGAAAGGATATCAAATTTGGAGGATGGAGGACTTGCAGCAAAAAAGCCTCTTGAACCAGAGCCAATACTTACTTGTGTCCAATGCTCTGCAGAGTACGAAGAATCTAAAAATGCAGGTAACCTTCAATGAAATATGAAAGTTTTATCCTAATCATACATCCTTTCATCTGTTCTTTTGCAGAAGGTAGTTGCCATTATCACAGTGGTGTCTTGAAAGGAGCTGGTTGGAGTTATGAATATACATGCTGTTCAAAGTCCAGTGAAGATTACAATGCAGCTAAAACCATTGCTGGTTGCACTAAAGGGAAGCATTGCTCTCAACACCACACTAAATATCAATACTCAGCTTATGTTTTCTATATGCAGGATCAGGTATATAAAACAGCCATCATCATATATTTTTATTTATTGTTTTATATTTTATATAATTCATAGTCCGAAAAAGCTAAGGAAGTTTGGATGGAAATGGATATTGCAGATCTTGTAACTGAAAGATGCATGTGGTCTGAGGTATCACATATTTATGTATTATTTACTTTACTATAACTAAAACTAAAAGTTGTTATAAGTTTAACTAAACTAAATTTCAGAGTTTATACAAACTGTACAACTAAAACCCCTTTTAGTAAGGCATTGTGACTTTCAAAACTAAACTATAACTAAATTACAGCTCTATCTATTGTAATAACATAACTAAAATGAAAATTGAACGATAATGGATACTTAGTTAACTAAAACCCTTTTAGTAAGCTAATATATATATCACAACAAAAATATTGTTGTTAAAATAACTAATTTGTTAGTTAATGATACTAAAAATTATAATATTATTGTTATGACTGTATACCATCTTTGTATCAATTACTTGAACCTATATTTTGTTAACCTGACTGATATTACTCATTAGATCCACAAAGAAGGGCGGTAATCCTATAACTACATCATTTATATGCTTCTGTGTGCATCCAATAGGATATGGTTAATTAATAAAATAGATCATCAAGCAATTGGTTATACACTCTATATGATTAGTACAATGTATGTTACAATGTATGTAGTCATGACAACCTGCATGATCTATTAAATTACTAGGTAGGTGATAATTATGAGCTTGAGCATAGTAAGAATTGCATCAAATAATGAATAGAAGAATACAGTAATCATCCATTGAAGTATTTATATTGTTTGAGAACTTCTTGCCGGAAGGATGACCGCCCTTCATGATCCTTGTCTTGTTGAATACGTAGACTTTTTTTTAAAGGTTTTATGGGCTTCGGGTGGTCACACACCCAAAGAAGGCCATAGAGCTGAAATGTTGTGTAGATCTTTGAAATATGATTCTATCAAACCTCTAAAAAAATGTCCATTGAAGTGACATTCAAGCAGTCAATATCACAGACCATGCATACTCATGGCTAGTATGGGACTCACTTGAGTTCACCCATTAATTTATATTATTTCTTGCAACCGCTAAATTAACATATATTGTATTTTTTACAGTATAATATTAATTATTTATTTAATGAACTATATCTATAATGACAAGTTTGATAAACTAGTCATACTATAATTATTTCTGATATTGTTATCATACTAAAACAACACTGCTAGGTTGGTAAAACAGAGGAAGGTAATGTGTTCATTTTGGTTGGTACTTCTGGAATAGAATATACAGGTATTACTGTATATAATCCAGAACAGCTGAAAGCACTCACTGTAAGTAACTATACTGTAACCATGGAAACTAAAGTTACCCGGCTTTCTGTTGATCTTAGGAGAACACAGTGTGTTTAAATATTGAAAATGAAATTGGATGGCATATCAGAGCAGAGGTGTTAGTGAAGGAACAAGTGATACGTGTCACACTTAAACCAGCCTCAAATGAGACTGGACTGGTTAAACAGGTTGGATACCGGTTTGACAAGACTGACCAGTTGCATGCTGGTGATATTGAATGTCTCAGTGATCCATTAGCTGGAAAGGTGAGACAATAATTTGAAAATATAGGATTTTTATATATTTTTGATTTGTACAGCCAAATAAGGTATATGACGTACCGGAAGACATACGAGAAGTGAGATATAATGAATTAATATATAAGACCCTTTATGTGTGGTCTGGAAATATTTCAGGGCCCGGAATTAGAAATAGGTGAAGATTACTCTAAGGACAGAAAGAATGACTATGAAACTGAGATCACTGGAAAGTAATGGAATGATTGGAATCAATTAATTATTATATTTTACAAATTCATTTTAAAATTATTTCAGTTGTCCTTTGAAACTCCAACAAGTTGGTAATACAGATGTGACTTCAACTATCCAGTCATTTGAAGGTAATCATTCTTTCTCTATAATCCTCCATTTGACTAAATGTTTTACAAACTAGATGTATTATAATTAGTAATAAATTTTATTGTCATAACAAAACAACTTTATACTATATCTCCTCCCTTTATAGGAAAATGGAGTAACATGTTTTCTTGTACTACTAAAGTCACTAACACTGGTAAAGAGAACATCTCAGTAACTGATGTGACTGGCTATTATAAAAACAAAGGTATGAATATTATAATAATTATATAGAATTACAACAAGGTGGAATTGACTCATTATAAATTCATAGTTTTGAATAGTACATGTGCACTACTATGAGTTCAATCACCATGGTAACTATAATATATACACACACAGCATCTGACAAAGTGAATTGTACTATACATGTGCACAAGAAGCCTTGTTTGTACGTTTCCATAGCAATATTTTGGGAATTTATAATAATAAGCTTGGTTTCAATTCGATGTGATATTATAATCATAGTTTTTGATTCGTTTTGAAGCATGGGCCAAATTGGTTCAACAATGGTTAGTGTGTGTGCCATTGGGAATACATCTTGACACAATTAACAAAGAGGTAATGCTGTTAGTGAATTTATTGCGCCATCTAACCCAAAGAGAGATCTTTGCAGTGCCAAATAAGAGGCTCTTTCGGGCAGTGGTGTGCCATATGAGCTTATTATAAATGCTGGCTATAACTCATAATTATCAAAAGGATGTATCTTTATCTTCCTATGTACAGATGGTGAATGGATTAAAGTTGATGAAGCTGTTGTTGGCAAGCAAATCTATCAAAGGAATTATGAATGGTTTGACACAAGTAACTTCTGGTTACCAGAAGGGTCCACTGGTTCTTTGTTAGTTCGTTTAGCCGTTAAAATAGAAGGTATTGGCTATAAATTATGATGATAATTAATAAAAACATATATGTAACATTTAGTCTTTTGTTTTACTTAGTTAGTTAAAATCATTTTAGTAAGCCTAAAGTTAACTGAAATTTGGTACACTACTATAATGTGTCTGTTTAATAGGAACTCCACCAGAAAGCCATTATGAGGGACGATGGGCACATTCTTCACTACCTCAACCACTCCATTTTAAGTTCACTTTCACTGACCAGCATAATGGGACAGCCACACTGCAATTTGAACAAGTATGCTAATTATTCATTAACAGGATATTATAGGGACATCCCTATGATTGCTTTCCACATACATACACAGTACATACTTACATACACACACACATATATACGTATGTATGTATGTATGTGTATACATATATACATACATACACCATATATATAAACATACATACATGCATGCATACATACATACATACATACGTACATAATACGTACATACATACATACACACATACATATATGCATGCATGCATGCATGCATACATACATACATACATACATACCTACATACATACATACATACGTACATACATACATACATACATACGTACATACATACCTACATACATACATACATACATACGTACATACATACATATACTAACTTGTTTTTTTTTATAAACAGGGTAATAAACCACTTGACCTCCCCACTAGAGAGGAAAGGGTTAAAAATTGGGCAGGCAAGGATGAGGACAATATGCTATTTTGGACATTTGCTGATGACACTTCTGTAAATAAACGTAGTGACGTTGCCATATATAAGGTGTGATACCCTAATTACTAGTGTGCAAAGAAATTATTTTCTTTCTAATAATTAGGATGATAAGGGTTCAATGTGCTATTGTCCAGCATTGTTTGGTAGTTCAAGTCAGTATTATTATCTTGAGCACTCTATAAATGAGTTTGGCTACAAAGCAAAGAAAGTTGGCCAATCAGAATATGAATTAACAGACTGGAAGAAGGAATCTAAAGGCTCAAGTATTACTCCATATGCCCTGGTGGATCTAACATCAGGCACCATGTTTGCTGTCAAAGTTAGTCAGGTCCAACTGTTGCTATGGTAATTCCAAGTTGCCCATTTTAGGTTGTCATAGTAACGTCAACATCCAAGACAACCAGTTACTATCCCTTACCTCCAGTGCCTTCCTCAGATAGTAATATTCTCACTATCAAAGACAGCAAAGCAAGTTCCTAACATACATATACATGTTACTAATACCCCTCTTCCCCTCCCTCGCTCTCTCTCTCCTTCTCTCACTCTCTTTTTCCCTCCCTCCCTCCCTCCTTCCCTCTCTCCCTCCCTCTCTCCCTCTCTCCCTCTCTCTTTCCCTCCCTCCCTCTCTCTCACTAGGTTGCTGTAAAAGGTGACCTTTATGTTTCTTGGCAAGTGTATAAAGCTAGTAAGAGTGATCGTCTTGAAGTATATCCAGTGAATGGTAAAAACAGCTTATCTGGTGCTGTCACTAACAAAACCAAAACAACACAAGGAGAAGCAACATTAAAAGTAACATGTGACATCATTATGACATCATAATTATTACATCATTATCTGTATAGAGTCCTGATAAACATGGAGAGTATGAAATACGTTATTATGCTGCCTGGTTACAAGGACAGATCACAGGTCATAGGCATGATGGATACATTGCTATGGCCAGGTTCTCAGTCACAGTCTAATAGAATATGGGCCTGAGTCCACTGAGTGATTCTATTAATAGAATTTTGAAATATTTTCCAACTATTTTTTTAATTTTTAGTAGAAATTTTTGAGTGCTTTTAGTGATTCGTATACTTATTACCAAAACCCTTTTTTGAAACCCTGTGTGGAATATATATAAATTACAAATGGGACTTGTTAGATTGTTGTTATGGTAGATGTATGTATTTTTATGTAATCTATATTTGTTGAAACATATAAAGTAATGATTCCACAGCGCTTTGTAACACACTGAAAGAAGGAAGGTTGTTACTGTGACACCATACACAAATAACACTTTGCCTATACCTGTTACTATTAATAACTGATAATCAGTACAGTGTTACTATTAATAGTAGATATTGTTATTGATATAGTGTTACTATTATTAGTATATATTATTGTTACTATTAATGTTACTGGTAACACTGTACTGATTAGATCTATATATCAGCTATTTAGTTTTTAATAATAAAAAATAATTATACTAATGATAGTAACACCATCTATAATACCTACTATTAATAGTAACACTGTACTGATTATCGAATAGTACCAAAATATATACTAATATTGCAACACTAATTAATGATATTCAAACAAAGTGAATATCATACCTTCATGAATTTGAATTAGGGGAATACCTTTAAATATACCCTCCAACCGATAGGCTATTAGTCTCGTACCCAGACCACCACGCCCTACAGGCGAAAGACGCGTGCACATGCGCGTCCGATAAGGGGATTACTTCCAGTAGTATAATAATTATATATATGATTTGCGGATTTTTAATGATATTCATTTCACTAAGCGTGGGTGGTGCACTGAGTGGACCTGTGCACAAGAGATACTAGGTATTTTTAGCCAGACAATGGAGTGGACTGCAGGAGAAAGCCTAACAGTCAATAGAGATAACAATTTCAGTATTTATTACTGGAAAAGAAGATCAGAAACTAGTTCCTATCAAAAGAGTAGAAATAGTAACTGGTACTGAGAATATATCAACTCCAAACCCCAGGAAAGATGAGTCAAGTGTAGACATGGATAATTATGTTTTTGTAACAAGACATATTGAACCAGTGCTAAAGACATATTGAACCAGTGCTAAATATTATACCTCCCTAAAAAAAAAGAAGTGCAACAACGATGTTTTTTTTTTTGTCATGGTGTTGTAGATAAGTTTTATTATATATCTACAAATTTTATATAAGTCAGATGTTTCATATGGCAGGAAATACCACCTTTCTCTCTATCTATGTACATGCATCTATCTATGTACATGTATGAATCTATTTTTTTTCCAAATGTTGTAGAGTAATATCTTCATAATTCATATTATTATGTTCAAAATGTAAAATTTCATATTATTATATTATTTTCAACAATGGTAGCACTGCCAAAGATATTATTCTTGTGTCAAGTCTTTTGAGTATACATTAAAAAGCAATTAAAACATAAAGGAACGATGAGGGAACTAGTAGTATAACTATTGTATTCTAAGTTCACTGATCGGGAATTTAGCGACTAGTCAGCCACTTTGTTTCAGCGATAACACACAGAATCCTTCCTGGACTGATGAAGTAATTCCACTGAGCCACACTGGGCTCTAAGATGGTAGAAGTCTTCTCTTTGATATGATAGTTCCACAATTAACAGCCTACATGTTGTTATACATAAAGATAAGTGCTAAATTACACATTATATTATACTAACATGGCTCTCTGCATTAGTTGCTTCAAAGTATCCTGTAGTATTCCAAGTAGATAATATAGATAGTGTTACTATTAATAGTAGGTATTATTATAGACAGTGTTACTATTAATAGTAGATAATATAGATAGTGTTACTATTAATAGTAGGTATTATTATAGACAGTGTTACTATTAATAGTAAATAATATAGATAGTGTTACTATTAATAGTAGATAATATAAATAGTGTTACTATTAATAGTGGATAATATAGATAGTGTTACTATTAATAGTAGATAATATAGATAGTATTACTATTAATAGTAGGTATTATTATAGACAGTGTTACTATTAATAGTAGATAATATAGATAGTGTTACTATTAATAGTAGATAATATAGATAGTGTTACTATTAATAGTAGATAATATAGATAGTATTACTATTAATAGTAGGTATTATTATAGACAGTGTTACTATTAATAGTAGATAATATAGATAGTGTTACTATTAATAGTAGGTATTATTATAGACAGTGTTACTATTAATAGTAAATAATATAGATAGTGTTACTATTAATAGTAGATAATATAAATAGTGTTACTATTAATAGTGGATAATAATAGATAGTGTTACTATTAATAGTAGATAATATAGATAGTATTACTATTAATAGTAGGTATTATTATAGACAGTGTTACTATTAATAGTAGATAATATAGATAGTGTTACTATTAATAGTAGATAATATAGACAGTGTTACTATTAACAGTAGATAATATAGACAGTGTTACTATTAATAGTAGATAATATAGATAGCGTTACTATTAATGGCAGATACTATTATAGTGTTACTATTAATAGTAGATATTATTATTGATAGTGTTACTATTATTAGCATATATTATTGTTATTATTAATAGCTGATAAATAGTATATCATTGTAACTATTAATAGTAGGTACTATTATTATACACTGTTACTACTATTAGAATGTTTTTATTATTACTATTTATAGCTGATAATTAGTACATGCAGTGTTACTATTGATAGCTTCGCTGACATATAATTCATAGATACTATTAATAGAGTCACCTTATAATGTTTAATTAGCATTACTATGAATAGCATTGCTGAATGAAAATTAATATAATAATAATTATTATTTAAATTATGGTGCTTAATTAGAGTGTTACTATAAATAGCCTCACTGAGATACATGTAGTTACTATTAATAAATTTACCTTGTAATGTTTATTTGGAGTGTCACTATAAATAGCCTCACTAACATATATGTAGTTACTAATATACTAATAATAGTAATGCATCATTAGGTGAATCTATTAATAGTAACTACATTATACATCAGTGAAGCTATTTATAGTAATGCATCATTAGGTGAATCTATTAATAGTAACTACATTATACATCAGTGAAGCTATTTATAGTAATGCATCATTAAGTGAATCTATTATTGCTAAGTCAGTAAAGCTATTAATAGTAACAGTAATTAAAAACATCATAACATGAATGTATTAATAGTAGCTACAATGTATGGGAATGTATTCTGCTTTTGATTGTGTATTAATAGCAGTTAGAGATAAAGAAGATCCTTGGAACTCTATCGGTAGTGGAGCTTTAACTGGAGCTGTTCTAGCAGCCAGAGGTAAAAGGTTTATATATAGCATGAATTATTATACAGTGGAAGTTAGAACATTAAAATGCTCACCATTAAACAAATAATATTATTGATCAAAAATACTTTGCAACCTAATAAGGGCATTCTTCTGTAACTCTAGAAAATGTTCGGCACAATCTAATGTAATAATACAATCATGTTATGATGGTTTTAATTAGTGTTACTATTATTAGCTTTACTGACTTAGCAATAATAGATTTACTTAATGATGCATTACTATAAATAGCTTCACTGATGTATAATGTACTTACTATTAATAGATTCACCTAATGATGCATTACTATAAATAGCTTCACTGATGTATAATGTAGTTACTATTAATAGATTCACCTAATGATGCATTACTATAAATAGCTTCACTGATGTATAATGTAGTTACTCTTCACCTAATGATGCATTACTATAAATAGCTTCACTGATGTATAATGTAGTTACTATTAATAGATTCACCTAATGATGCATTATACTATAAATAGCTTCACTGATGTATAATGTAGTTACTATTAATAGATTCACCTAATGATGCATTACTATAAATAGCTTCACTGATGTATAATGTAGTTACTATTAATAGATTCACCTGATGATGCATTACTATAAATAGCTTCACTGATGTATAATATAGATACTATTAATAGATTCACCTAATGATGCATTATACTATAAATAGCTTCACTGATGTATAATGTAGTTACTATTAATAGATTCACCTAATGATGCATTACTATAAATAGCTTCACTGATGTATAATGTAGTTACTATTAATAGCTTCACCTAATGATGCATTACTATAAATAGCTTCACTGATGTATAATGTAGTTACTATTAATAGATTCACCTAATGATGCGTTACTATAAATAGCTTCACTGATGTATGATAAATGTTAGCGCATGCTGCATGAATCATTATCAATTATATTAATGATAGTTTAGATGCAATTTTAATAACAGTTTTCAACAATAATTCAGCACAGTCCAGTATTGTGAGTTTGTTCGGTATAACATCATGCAGGCTCTTAATTGAACTGCTCATCGCATATTATCTAAATTTCATTTGTTCCTTCATACAACATCTACATTTCAATTGTCCCCTTATTTACATTTCACTTTTCAATTTTTAATACTGTACTGTGTGGACATAAAAATACTATCTTTGTGAATGATACATTTTACATTTTAAAGACAATAATATAAAATTCCACACTCTACACTAAACTCCACAACAATTAAAAAATAGATGCATGAAAGAAGGTATTTCCTGCAACATGAAACATTTCACTTATATAAAAATAATTATAAATATAATTATAAAATAATTATTCAGTAATACTCTACAACACATAGACAAAGTCACATGAAATGTCTTACTTATTTGTGAGGTATAATATTTAGCATTGGTTCAATGTCTCTTGTCATGCAACATAATTATCCCCGTCTACACTTGACTCGTCTCTCCTGGGGTTTGGAGTTGATGTAGTCTCAGTACCAGTTACTATCTTGATGGCAACTCTTTTGATGTCTTCTTTTCCAGTAACAAATGCTGACTTGTTATATTCACTGACTGTTGTACTATCCTCTGCAGTGCACTCCATTGTTTGCACTGGTTCAATATCTAAAACTCCAACATAATTATCCATGTCTACACTTGACTCGTCTCTCCTGGGGTTTGGAGTTGATGTAGTCTCAGTACCAGTTACTATCTTGATGGCAACTCTTTTGATGTCTTCTTTTCCAGTAACAAATGCTGACTTGTTATATTCACTGACTGTTGTACTATCCTCTGCAGTGCACTCCATTGTTTGCACTGGTTCAATATGTAAAACTCCAACATAATTATCCATGTCTACACTTGACTCATCTCTTCTGAGGTTTGGAGTTGATGTAGTTTCAGTACCAGTTACTATCTTGAAGGAAACTCTTTTGATGTCTTCTTTTCCAGTAACAAATACTGATGATGTCGAGATGTTAAGGGTAGTGTTTGGTATACTTTGCTGTGTAGACCATTCCACAAGGGTAGTGCAATCTATGTTACACAGTGTGGACATCTCACTGGAGTGGTGTTGGGATTGTATTAAATTATGCCTCGTTTGGAGTCGATGCGACAGCAATCATCCGACAGAACGATATTCATGGTCATATAACATGAATATCATTATAAGCCCAGGAAGTGAGCCCACAATGATAGCAGCACGGAGAGGAAATAAAAGCAGAGTGGAGGGGGAAGAAAAGAGTGTCAGGGAGAGCCAACTGAAGCTAACATTCAGTCGTCACGACAAATACATAACATGAATATTATTATGACCCCATAATGATAGTAGCACGGAAGGAAAATAAAAGCAGAGTGGAGGGGCAAGAAAGGAGTGTCAGGGAGAGCCAACCGAAGCTAACATTTAGTCATCACCACAACTAAATATGAACACAACTACCTTCTTTACATCACCTTCCTCCCCATCTCTATTAAGTATTCCAATAAAATCACCCAGTAGTGGAACATAGGGTCAAACACTGTTTGAGGAGAGGAAGGAGGAACTGAGAAAAGGCTTATATGGTAGACTTAAAAATTATTGCAACCTGAAAATAAGTGTAATGTAAGTGGAATCCATGTAAAACCAATACTAGAAGCCACTTGTCACAGGGGCCCATATTTGTCTCATGTAACCAGCCCCTCCCACTCCACAAAGGTCCCAAGTGCAAAATCTCAGTAGGCGTGGCATAAACATACTCCAGAAATAGCCAAAGTTTTAATTTACAATTTTTTGCCTCTTAAGATGAAAAGGTGTAGCTAATATCTATGAATTAACTCACTGAATAATGAATTAATAACAACATGACATAGTAATCAGTTACATGTATTATGATAAAGAGAGTTTTATAGAGACAGGTCTTTCACACAACTCTTTCTTCAGTTCAGTTGAGAATTGATCTTTAATACGAGGAAATGACATCACATTATCAGGTTTAGAGTCAAACCAAAACTGATTAAAATTATATGTTATGTAACCTAAAAATAGAAGATGATAGAATATTAATATAGAACATAAATAGAACATAAATAGAATATAAATAAAATAATTATAAATAGAGAATTAATGGAATATAAATAGAATATAAAATGACTTGATATGTAAATTAGATTGATAAAGTTTGAGAAGTCAAATCATTTAAGTTACTCTGGTTTTTCGGCATATCTCTTTGTCTGTCTGTATGTCTCTGTCTACATGTGTTTGTCAGTTAGTTTATTAATATCATAATTATATTCATTATCTTACAATAAGCCTCTAAGAAGTCCATTAGTGTAACAGCTTCTCTTTCTTGCGCTATTGTATAATAGTAATAATCCATTGTACCATTATTCAACCATGTGACCAGTATACTGGTAAGATTAATACCAGTAATAGCATATGGGTAGCTGGATTAATAAAACAAAGAATGAATAAGAATGGACAAATGAAATGCTTTTAATAGAGAGAACAATGGTGAATAATAATGATTAACCAGTGGTCAGTAGGTAACTGGTTGATTTGTAACTAGTGATAGAGGTTAGTAGGTAATAGTTAATGGTGATAATATTTAATAGGTAACTTGTCAATTGGTAAAATAATGGTGATAATAATTTTGTGATAATGGTCCATTGGTTACTAACCCTTTGGATGGATGTTGTGAATTGCTCAACACTTTTCTTGCTTTATCATTATACGTCTCAGCAAAATACCTACAAGAAGATCACATGTAATATCACATTGAATAACTAGTTTTCAAGACTTGTCAATCTGGTTGCAAATAAGACTTGCTGCAAAGATCTAAAGCAACATTCTAAATATAACATAATGCAAAAACAACACAAAGTACATAATAACACTGTGCTGAATGCAAGGAACCTACTATTAACATGTACATGTATACATGGATATACATGTAAATGTATATAAGTACATGTACATGTACCTATGCAAAAACAACACAGTATATAATAACACTGTACTGAATGCAAGGAGCCTACTATTAACATGTACATGTATACATGGATATACATGTAAATGTATATAAGTACATGTACATGTACCTATGCAAAAACAACACAGTATATAGTAACACTGTACTGAATGCAAGGAGCCTACTATTAACATGTACATGTATACATGGATATACAATTAAATGTAGTTAAGTACATGTACATGTACCTATTATTATGAACACTTGTATTTACTGTTGTATTAATAATTGTGTATGAATATATAACGAATGCTTACACAAGACAATGGAGTCCCAGTAAACCCATTCCTCTAAATTCTGTTGCTGGGTCGGTACCCTGGAAACCAATCTGTCCCCATTTTTTAGTAATACGTGATTCCAGAGCTACGTGTGGCATCAGAAGACTCCATAACTATGAACAGAAATATATATATCTATCTATCTATCATCCATCTATCTATCTCTGTCAATATTATTCATTCCATCCATTGATCCGTCCATCCATCCATCCATCCATTCATCCATCCATCCATCCATCTATCTGTCCATTTATCCATCCATCCATCCATCGATCCATCCTCTTGTACCTTCATTAGCATTTGTTCATGTTCAGTATTCTCTTGTGAATATATTTCGGTACGCATCTTTTCTATCTCACTTTTCAATACATTCAATGAAATTACTTGCATCAGACAAGGGTTCAAACGAACAATAAAACTAAAGAAACACAAGATGCCCATCAAAAGATAAATTTTTAGATGGACAATATGAACAGAGCATAGAATCCCTCTATCCAGATAAGAGGGGTGTCCTCATTTTAGGGGCTAATTTATGTTATAAAGTTTGAAACATTTTTAAGTGTCCTTAATACAGGGATGTCTTCAATACAGGGGTGTCCTCAATACAGGGGTGTCTTCAATACAGTTAGTTTAGAATAGAGGGATTCCAATGTATATATATAATCCTCATCTACCAGTGGAGGATCGCATATATCTCTGCTTACCTTGGGTCCTTATCTTTACTGATTTTCTTTACTCTTAGGATAGTTTGTAAAGCAACTTCAGGTTGACAGTCTCCACTACCATCTCTGGAGATAGTACGTAAAGCCTAACGAGATCAGGAATGGATGGATAGATTGAAAGACAAATCAATAAATAGATGAATGGATAGATAGATAGATAGATGGATGGATAAATAAATGGACGAATATATTGATAACTTATCATTACCTCACTTCTTGATGCCTTCAAAGATCCAGCTATAAACAAATTTATTAATGAATAATTCAACATCACCCATCCATGACAATGTGAATGTTGCTTCCATCCATCCATCTACTTATCGATCCATTCATCTATCCATCCACCCATCAATTCATTCATTGTGTACCTATTCTGGAAGATCTCTGAGGTAAGTAAGTCTCTCTCTGACATATTCTTTGAAGTTCACACTGCCCAGTAAATATTCTCAACATCCATTTCCATGATCTCCAAAACAACAGAGAAAACCACCCAGACATATATATTTATAATACCAGCCACACCCCTTTATTAAAACATTTCTGGGTGGTATATATGTGTATCTGGTTAGTCTGGCGTAGCCACACCTTCGCTTGGCAACCAGACTAGTATCTGGTTGCATGATAAAACGAATGTCCTCCGTACAGTTGAACTATTAAATACAAATCAATGAATTATTTTGATTGTCTACAAACACTACTATAATTTGTACTCCAACTATGGAGTGTCCCCAAGTCTGGAGTGTCCATGTAGTGGAGAGAACACTGATCTTGTTAACGTACAATAATAATATTAGCGATAATTACAATGCCTATAATTATGAATGTAGGCCAGTAGATATATCTTGACAAGGTATATAGTATTTTCCAATATTGCTTAATACATACCAGTTACTGCATCATGCTTATAATAATGGTTTTGTAAATTAGTCTGTTGAGCAGACTGTCCCAATGTAAAAGCAGAGGCGAAAGGTCTGCTCATCAGGCTAGTTGTAAGTGTAGTGTGGTAGTTTATAATACATCGCTTTAATAATAATAATTAATAACTTAATTAATGAAATTATAATAAATTATATTCGTCACATTAAAATATTTCATTTTTCATTCCTACTTCCATTTCTCAATCTAGGTGATAAAGAAGGTGTTTCCTCTACTACACTAACCCACAAGTAACAACAAGCAAAGTTAATAACATCACTAATATGTTGCTGTTCCGCTTCAATATTAGCCGTAAGGTTCCTTTCTTCGTAAGGTATTCCACCTTCTTTGGGCTTTCGATAGACGGCATAAAGTCCTTGTTGGTGTCCATCACGATCTGATATCAGCATTACAAACATGTCGTGCCATCCTTCATTTATAATTACCTTTGAGGAGGAGAAATAGGATGTGATGATTAGTACACGAGAGAGGAAGAAGGAGAGTGGGAGGAGGAAGAGGGAGAGAGGAAGGAGGAGTAGAAAGAAAAGAGAAAGAAGCGGAGAAGAGAGGGAAGAGAAAAGGAAAAAGGGGAGGAGGAGGAATGGGAAGATAAGGAGACAAAGGAGGAATGAAGAAGAGGCTTATGTCATTAAAGAGGAAGGCTTGTACTTTCTTCATGTAATAATTAGAAACATGTTCACTTCTATAAATATAAAACTACACCCAACCCCTGATACTGCTGAGAATAATTTTACGATATCATAATGATGAAGATAGACTAATGTCTTACTGTATAAATATCTGTGCTATTTTCAAATGATTTAAAACTGTCGTTGAATCTTTCTTCTAGAGCTCTATACATATACAAATGAAAGAATGGAGGAGTATTGTCGTTAATGTTTATTGTTGTGGTCAATAAATATATAATGAGATTTATTGAATAGATTATATACATGTAATGTTCTATTAATAACATGTCTTGTTATTGTTGTGGTCAATGAATATATAATGAGATACATGTATACTTTAGATTTTATAATCTATTGTATCTTATTATATATTTATTAACCACAACAAGACATGTTATTAATAGGAGTATATAGTCTATTCATTCTATTGTATATCTCATTATATATTCATTAACCATAACATTATCATTTTATTTGTTTATAATCTTGTTTACAATTGTTGTTGCTATGGTTACACAACATAAACTCACAGTATGAAATCTCTGTACCATCTTTTTGTCTGATTTTGTAAAGCTGTGAGTTTAGGATCAAAATGTTCCAAAGGGCTGATAGTTACTAATTGAAGTAATTCTTGAAACTCAGCACAACTCAATAAATGCATCTAATAATATATGAATAGATGAGAACACTTGCATCTATCTGTCAGTTTGTCTATCTATCTATCTATCTATTGATCTAGTAGAGCAATTGTATAGAGTTCCATGTATACATGTATGTCTATCTATTTGTCTGTTTGTCCATTCGTCTGTCTGTTCATCTGTCTGTCCGTCTGTCCGTCCATCCATCCATCTGCTCGTCCGTCCATCCATTCATCCATCCATCCACCATCCATCTCTCTATCTACTCACACTTGTTGGCAGCCCTCCATAAAGTACTCTCTTCCATAATTCATCTCGTCTTACATGACTCTGAGCAGCTTTCACTATATTCTCAAAATGAGTCTATTAAGAATAGATTTCTAAATGATATGCGAGTCAGTGTATGTGTGAGTGTGTGTGCGTGCACATGTGGGTGTGTATGTGACTGTGTGAATGTATGTGTGTGTGAGTGTGGTAAGTGTCTATGTTTGTGTGTATGTATGCATGTATGTGTGTTTGTCATTGATATACCTTTAGTCCCTCCATTTGTTCATCCATTATAGTAGTATTCAATACTACTTGTGAAGCAGCTGAAGGTGTACTTAAACTCCCATATCCAAGTTTCCGACGATGATTACGAACTGAAAGATGTAACTGGCTCTGTTCTTCAACTTCCATACTTTCTTCTTCTTCACTATGTCTACTAGCCATCTTACGAACAGTAGAGGTTAGAGGAGAGTTCACAGTGAGACGTGGATAAATCTCCAACTTATTTTTTAATAGCATATACAACTTCAAAGGAAGGATATTGGTAGGGGGACCCCCTCCATCAAGTACAGGTATTGCTAATAATATAACATCATAATCTTCACGCGTTTCATGTAAGATGCGGCACAGTTCAGGCGTGGTTGTTAGTCCCATTACTGAAGGAGACAAGTCGATCATTAGACAGTTATTCCATGCTGTTGAAGAGCCACACCCACCACTTGCATCTTGTATTACCTCAACTGTCTGTAATCCATACTCATTACAGTGTCCAAGTATGTGTGTATATAGAGATTGTGATGATACTGACACTGGTACTGATATATTACCTAGGGGTGGGGGTGGAGGGAAGAAATTGTGTATGTATGTTTGTAAGTATATACTAGGATGTGTGTATATAGAGATTGTGATGATACTGACACTGGTACTGATATATTACCTAGAGGTGGGGGTGGAGGGAAGGAATTGTGTATGTATGTTTATAAGTATATACTGGGGCAAGAAATAACAGCTGGTCAATGGACATTTTCTGAACATTTTAAAATGAATCTCCAAGT
The DNA here is from genome assembly GCA_947044365.1 of Petrosia ficiformis. Classification (NCBI taxonomy): domain Eukaryota; kingdom Metazoa; phylum Porifera; class Demospongiae; order Haplosclerida; family Petrosiidae; genus Petrosia; species Petrosia ficiformis. The sequence goes on from OX345647.1 coordinate 5,301,274, forward strand.
TTTATATAGTACATTACATAGCAGATCAAAATTTAGCACATATCCAATCAAATTTGATACCATATCTGTTGTTCTGCGTCATGCATGTACACGTACGTACTAATCAGTGTTCTGCCCAGGATATTTAAGAGTGGTGGTTGGATTCTACATTGCATTTAGTGCTGTTTATCCAGTATATACTTAATACTGTCTCAGTCTATATATGTATTATCTGAGAGGTAGTTAAGTTATTTAAGAGGTGGTTAATTCATCTAAATGGTGGTTTTTCCCGACCAGTGCCGACCAGCGTGGGCGAACACTGCTAATATTCATTTACTTCTCAGAAAGTATTTATCTTGTCTGTCTGTCTATCAACTGAAGTAGGCTTTAACAGCTGAAACGTCGCATGCAGTACTATTATTTTCCATAATAAATATTGATCTAGTCAAATTTGTGTCAGTATGTCTATCTGTCTGTCTGTCTGTCTGTATGTCTGTCATCTCTCTATCTGTTATGGCTTCTTCTCACCTGTGCATATTCTATTTCTGATAAAATTTGGTGGATTCTGATAATGATGACAAAACTTGTATAACAGGTTTCGCAGGTTCAGTTCCCCCTCTAATTCAAATCTACCCTGTATTATTTTAAATATACTTCTTATATGGAAATCGTAAGTGAATGAGTGGATGTGAATGAAATCTTTGATACGTCCACATTCCTGTGAGAATAGGCCTGCGACCTGTATGAGTATGAGAATGAGGATTAATAAAACATCAAAGACCACACCCATAATAATTAAATTTGTCAAAAAGACAGATGTATCTTAATGGCAAAATAACAGTTACAATTACTATATATATAGTACACGTAGTTAAATATTAGTGAATAACTGGTTACCATGACAACAGAACAACAACAATGGCTGCATGAAAAAAAACATTAGCACACTGCACTAGCTGGTTACCTCATAGCTGTGTGGAGGTTGGTTACTAAGGCGTGACCACTCCAAAGAGAACAGCTTTGCATTGAATACATCCTTTTTGAAAGACAGTTCAATTAGAATGACACCACCTGTCCAGGATCTTTGAAGACACTTGTAAAATTCCAACAACTGGGTGGGTAAAGATGGGCGATGCTTTGGACGTGAAGAAGGCCTCTCATTGATTTGTCGAAAGTTGAGAGTTTGTAGATATGACATGTACTCGTTGATAAACGTCTCTCTAGTATTATTATACCAACTGTTTTCTCCTTCAAGACTCTAAAGAAAGAAGAGATGATATGATGAAAAGATGAGAGAGAGAGAGATGGGAAAGAGGAATTATAATTAAAGGGAGAGGGAGAGAGAGAATTAAAGGGAGAGGGAGAGAGAGAGAGGGAGAGGGGATTAAAAGGAGAGGGAGAGAGGGAGAGGGAAAGGGGATTAAAGGGAGAGGGAGAGAGGGAGAAGGAGAGAGGGAGAGGGGATTAAAGGTAGAGGGGATTAAAGGGAGAGGGAGAGAGGGAGAGGGGATTAAAGGGAGAGGGAGAGGGGGAAAGGGAGAGGGGATTAAAGGGGGAGGGGATTAAAGGGAGAGGGAGAGGGAGAGAGGGAGAGGAGATTATAGAGAGAGGGAGAGAGGGAGAGAGGGAGAGAGGGAGAGGGAGAGAGGGAGAGGGAGAGGGAGAGGGAGAGGGAATTAAAGGGAGAGGGGGAAAGGGAGGGGGGATGCAGATTAATGGGAGAGGAGAAAGGAATGAGGATTAAAGGTAGATGGATGATAGGATGACATTAGAAACAATTCCATATTACTTAAGGGCAAAGATCTTTCATATCCTTACCTGTACAGTGGGGGTGTTATGATCAGACAAGAGGATAAGAGGAGAGGAACAGTAATGAAGAAGACGTGAGGTATTTCTTAGATCTGTAATTAGATCTGAATTTACTGGAACTTGATCGTCTTTTTGATTTTTCCAAGATACAAATACCTGTATATATGTACATGTATACAGTGTACATACATTCATACATACACATATGTACATACATGTACATGTATGTATACATACAAATCTTTATGTACAAACCTTCCCAAACAAGTCCTTTTGTTTCTCTTTCTCTCGTTGACTAACAAAGGTTTTTCTAAACTGATGACCATGACGTGTGACAGGATCTGATGAGGGCGAACGAGGAAGAAGAGACGGAGGTTCATGATCTTGATAAAAGGCATCTAGCTCAAATTGAGCAACTACTCTTGTAGAGTGTAAATGATTAGAAGACATTTGCTGTGAGGAAGAAAGAAGTAATAAACTAATTAATATGAACAGACAAACAAACATAGAGATACATGTTTTGATAAATGGAGACACAGATACATAGCGACAGACAGACAGATAGACAGACAGACAAACACACAGGAAGACAGACAGACAGACAGATAGACAGACAGACAGACTGATAAATAGATAGACAGACACACAAACGAATATGCATTTACACACTTTCACATATACATGTTGACAGATTGAGACACATATACATAGCAACAGACAGACAAACAGACAGACAGACAGACAGACAGACATACTGACAGCCAGACTGACAGATAGATAGACAGACACACAAACAAATAAGCACTTACACACTTTCACATACACACATGTTGATAAATGGAGACACAGATACACAGCGACAGACAGACAGACAGACTGACAGCCAGACTGACAGATAGATAAACAGACACAAAAACGAATATGCAATTACACACATACACATGTTGACAGATTGAGACAGAGTGACAGACAGACATGTGTACCTCAGATACAGGAGCCGTATTTATCACAAGTGAAGTTGTTCTTTGTACTGTATTACACTGCTTAACAGCTGCTTGAGTAGATGAGGATATATCGGATGCTCCTGTGTGATGAAATAATCCCATCTTCTGTGATAAAATATGATGAAGAAAACCAGATCTTGTTTTATGCCAGTCTACTAAACTTGTCAAACGGGTTTTAATTTGTCTTCCACAATCTTCAGATATATTATACATCCATACCTCCAACTAAGAGAAAAGGGAAATGTATAATATAGAAACAGACAGACAGACAAAGACAGACAGACAGACAGATAGACACAGACACACAGACACAGACACAGACACACAGACACAGACATAGACACACAGACACTGACAAAGACACACAGACATAGACACAGACACACAGACACAGACACACAGATACAGACACAGACACACAGACATAGACACACACACACATAGACACACACACACAGTACCTTCCCATGGCCAACACATGCTAACACCATTCTTTGACGTGGTACATATATACTATGTTTCTTTGCAACAGCAACTAAAGGAACCTTGCTTTCATCCTGCTGTTTCCATGACGACAGCGGTTGATAGAACTGAGCTTGAGACCAAAAGTACTCAGAATGTTTCGTATGGTCAGAAGGTTCTTGGCTCTCTTCCCATTGTTTTAGGTCCCTCCCAATCAATACATAACGAGTATTAGCAAGCTGATGTTCCGCAGAACTGGATATTGGTAACTTATCATTGGTATCAACTGATAGGAATTGGAATGAGCCTTTTTCTAGTTTGAAGATTGAGAATGTTAGGTCTGAAGTACAGAAGGATGAGGAGGAAATGGAAGTTATGAGAATCTTGAGAGTGTGTGTGAGTATTGTGTCAGTGACATATGTGGATGTCAGAGACCAGGCTTGATGGAAGATAGCTGGTGAGCCAAAATTATTAGCCAAAGTCAGAAATGATGTTATTAATTTTAAATACTCTTCTTCGAGAGTTCCTAACTGACCCATGTGAGCTTGTTTAGTGAGAGCCTCTTGACACACTTGAAGTCTCCTTCGTTTTTCACGCTGTTCCCAGTCCGGGCTTCCATCTATATCTTCCTCAAGGTTTGTGAAGCTCCTCATAGCTTCTGTCAGCTCTCGTTCAATTTGCTCATTACCTTGAGGAGACTCCAGAGTGGCATCAGTATATCCTACATTTGGCTCTACTTGTCCCATTGATCCACGAGACAAGGATGTAGTCCTTTGTGACTGAAGAAGGCCGGGAGATAGACGTCTCTCCATTTCCTCGTCTGATAAAGAAGCAATTGGTAAGTGAAGATAATGAGATTCGATTAGTAAGTCAGTCAAACCGAATTGCAGACGTGATACGAGTTTCTCTCTAAGTTCTGTCATACCAACATTCCCTCGTTCCCAAATATGCAGCGCTATTGAGAACCTATTGTCCTTATATGGAAATTCTTCTTTTATTTCTGTTTTAGTGATATCAGCGAACGATGGAATAGTTGAGAAACTGTGAGGAGGGTAGAGTCCAGGTTGTGGGGGGACAATTGTTCCTTCAGGAGACACAAGACTGGTACATATCAGAGCCATACCTGAATATAATATGTGTGTGTGGTTTACATGTATTAATTATTGAATCATAGATAGATACATACATGTACATACATACAAACATACATACATATATACATACATATATACATACATACATACATACATACATACATACATATATAGATACATACATACATACATACATACATACATACATACATACATACATAGATACATACATACATACATACATACATACATGCATACATACCTACATACATACAGACACATACATACATACATACATACATACATACATACATACATACATACATACACACATACATACATATAATTATAGATACAGTAGATACATACATAGATACATACATACATACTACATAGATACCTCTTCCTCTTGTTACTGGCCTGATATACAGAAACAAAAGATCTTGTTGTATAGAGCCTGGTAAACCAGCTTGATTCAGCACCTTCTCTACAACAGGAGGTACTTCAAATCTGGACCACTTGCCATCTTTAGCAGTGTACTGAGGCTTGATAAAGAAAGATGAAAGCTGTTGAAGAATGTAGAAAAATAGGGCATGTGGGTTTGGGATCCAGTCTGGAAGAACGAGGGAGAGGACTTCCGAAGGATGTTCTGGTGAAGGTTGAAGGAATTGTATATCAGCTGGTGAGAGAATTAGTCTTTGGTTTCTTGTATAGGAGGAACACATCATTTCTAAAGCAGCATCATCTAATTTCAATTGGATCTTTCTCTGTAGACGGCTCTGCAAGGTGTCAGCTAGGAGGAAAAAGAGGAGAAGGAGGAGGAGGAGGAGGAAGAGGAGGAGGAAGAGAAGGAGGAGGAGAAGGAGGAAGAGAAGGAGGAGGAGGAGGAGGAAGAGGTGGAGGAGGAGAAGGAGGAGGAGGAGGAAGAGGTGAAGGAGGAGGAGGAGGAGGAGGAAGAGGTGGAGGAGGAGGAATACGTAAGTATAATCCAAACACAAACTACAATTAGGAATTTTATTTCTTTGTGTTAAAGAGAATGACAACACCTCTTAATGATATTCATGATCTCTTCAAATATTATTCAAATTTTAATTACTTTGCTGGGGAGATAAACAACTAATAATTATAATTTCCTATGTAACATAACTCAAGCTCATGTGTTTATCAAATATGTTTATCAAACAGATTTAAGCTCATGTGCTTATACTCACATGGTTCTGAAATCCCATACAATTCTAAAACAATACTTTCTTGTGTTATTGATGGTAGATTGAACATGGAACCAGTGAATTGTTGATTTATCTGAGGGGGCTAGAGGACAGTGGGGTAATGGATTAAATAAGAGGGTGAGTGGTTGCTTGGTTACCTCTGATAAATCTGGATTACTTCTCTGATATGAATGTGTACTCAATGTTTCAGCACCTTTGATATTATAGTATTATAATTATATACAATGTACATTTGTATTTAAAAATACATGTGCATACATGTACATTCATGTAAATAGATGTAAATACATACATGCAAATACAATGTACAAACATGTACATGTACATGTACATGTAAATACATTTGTTCATACATGCATACATTCATGTAAATAAACATAAATACAAACATGTACATACTACATATACATGTACATGTATACACATATGTACATGTGTATATACATGTACATGTACATGTACACGTAAACATATATGCAGTTATGTACATACATATACCATCAATAGTAGCTCTAGTTTCACATCTTTGTTGATCATCATATTCATCTCCAGTATGCAAAAAGTCATCCACTTGACATAAAGATTCATAAATCCTATAAAGGTCAAAGGTCATAAAGTTTTATCAGTCACAATGACCTCAAATTTAGAATTATGATAAGCAAGCAAGCAAGCGCAGGCAGGCAGGCAGGCAGGCAGGCAGGCAAGCAAGAAAGCAAGCGGGCAGGCAAGCAAGTAAGCAAGCAGGCAGGCAGGCAAGCAGGCAGGCAGGCAGGCAGGCAGGCAGGCAGGCAGGCAAGCAGCCAGGCAAGCAAGTAAGCAGGCAGGCAGGCAAGCAGGCAGGCAAGCAGGCAAGCAAGCAGGCCGGCAAACAAGGAAGCAAGCAAGCCCGATCGCAGAGCATTCACAGAGCAGGCTAGGGTGTGGCTTGCTCAGCATTGCTTAATAAATAATTATAAAATTAGTTATTTATTATTGTATTGTAGATTATGTAATTACTTGAGATAGAATATTGTTTCTTCTCCATCATCCAAAACATCCTGTAGAACATACACATCAGAGCGATTACTAACAGCAAGAGAATCTAATGCATTACGTGTGATACGAAGAGCTGCTTGCGCTAAATAAAAAGAGAATCATTACATATCTGCAAGTATCTCTATCCATCTGTCTGTCTGTCTGTCTGTCTGTATGTTCATCTATCTGTCTGTCTGTTCATCTATCTGTCTGATTGTCTGTCTGTTCTTCCTCACTCCTCATTGTTTTAAGCCTCCAGTGTGGGGTAATATGATGACGCCATTTCATTCTGCACTCAAACTGTCGTGAGGAGAATCTTTCACCGCCCTGTGTTACCTCCCCTTGTCTTCCAACTGTTTCAGAGACCCAAGCGTCTGAAGGAGATTCCGGAAGAAGGAGAGGACTACATACATGAGTATCAAGAAGATCCTTTAGAAGATACCACTACAAAGAAGAGTACATATGTATATATGTATGTATGTATGTATGTATGTATGTATGTATGTATGTATGTATATATGTATGTATGTATGTATGTATGTATGTATGTATGTATGTATGTATGTATGTATGTATGTATGTATGTATGTATGTATGTATGTATGTATGTATGTATGTACGTATGTACGTATGTATGGATGTATATAATTATATATTATATATATATACATGTATATACATGTCTAACCTGGTTAGTCTTATAACAGACATGTTGTACAGTATCAGTAACTACTTTACACAAAGTATTCTGTTTCTCTCTCTCATCTTCAGTACTTTGTTGTGAACACCTACGTGTGTATATGTGTGTGTATAAGTACATACATGTATGTACATGTATATACATGTATATACAAAAGAGTCTTGAAGAGACCCATTATATAAATTGAATATAGGTTAGAATATTGAGCAAACTAGCATTAAACATACATACATACATACATGTACATGTACATGTTATGTAAGCACATATACTCAGGGGTGTGGCCATTTGCAGGACATTTTGTCCTATTTTCATCACTCTTGTCCTGCTCCCCATATACTTTGTATACAGTTCAGTTTCAATTTACCAGACATTCACTAGATTTATCAGCCAATGTCCAGTATGACTGGCTGTTTCCACACCATTGTATATATGTCACATAATTACATGTGTTTATTCAATAGACTCTACCTTACCTTGAATGTAGATATATTTCAACCTGATGTAGTAAAACTCTCATCACCAACCAAAACGAAATCTCAGAGCAACAGTTCAGAGAGGTAGGAGTGGGCGGGGCTAGACTACTCATGCTGTTACTAACACTAGCATCATAATGACTATCATCAACTGTACAAGTGGAGCTCATCATACTGCTGATACTGCTACGAGAGGTTGTGGGAATTTGGAGAGTAGTGGTATTTGTACGAGAAGTGAAGGTCCACGATATACTACGTTTGTGTCTTTGTGATACATGTGTGTGAAGGGGAACTGGTGTGGGTGTGGCACATCGTAGTGAGTTATGAGGTCTTGATGGTTTAGTGGGCGGAGTAAGGAATTGGGGTGGATCGGGGAGAGGAGGTACTGGTGTGAGATAGAAGTAGTCATTATTGTTTTTATGAACAGTGTATCCAGGAACATTCATAGCCTCAAGATACTAGAGAAAGAGAATGAATTTATTTAACATTCTTATATCTATCCATCTGTATATATCCATTGATCCATCAACTTATCAATACATTTGTCAATCCACCAATCAACACATCCATTGACCCACCAATCAACCCATACATGACCCATCAACCAATCCATTGATCCATCAACAAATCCATTGATCCATCAACCAATCCATTGATCCATCAACTTATCGTACATTCATTGACCCACCAATCAACCCATCCCTTGATCCATCAACCAATCCAATGACCCATCGACCCATCAACCCATCCATTGATCCATCAACCTATCCCTTGACTCATCAACCAATCCAATGATCCATCCCATCCCTTGACTCATCAACCAATCCATTGATCCATCAACCCATCCATTGATTCATCAACCCATCCCTTGATCCATCAACCCATCCCTTGATCCATCAACCCATCCCTTAATCCAACCAATCCCTTGATTCGTCAACCCATCCCTTGATCCAACCCATCCAATGATCCATCAATCCATCCCTTAATCCATCAATCCATCCCTTGATCCATCAACCCATCCCTTGATCCAACCCATCCAATGATCCATCAACCCATCCATTCATCCATCAACCAATCCACTGATTCATCAATCCATCCCTTGATTCATCAACCCATCCCTTGGTCCATCAACCCATCCCTTGATTCATCAACCCATCCCTTGATCCAACCCATCCAATGATCCATCAACCCATCCATTCATCCATCAACCAATCCAATGATCCATCAACCCATCCCTTGGTCCATCAACCCATCCCTTGGTCCATCAACCCATCCATTGATCCATCAACCCATCCCTTGACTCATCAATCCACTATTCCAGTGTCCTCACCAATAAGAACTGTTTCATAGAATTGTTTGGTCCAAACACAAATTTAATTGGTTCCTGACTAGTAATACAGTTATCATATTTCCCAGCACTTCCCTGAACATGAGATGCTACAGACTGCAGTAGAGAGGGAACAACAGGTTGTCCCTTGTCTACAAGTTCTCTTGCTTTGGAAACGAGTTCATCTCGAACTAACCATTCAACCTATTGAACAATGATATAATGATTGATTAATGGTACAATGGATTGATTAATGGTATAATGGATTGATCAATAGCATAATGGAATGAGTAATGGTATAATACATTAATCAATGGTACAATGGATTGAGATTAAAGATCATCAGAAAAGTGTACAGAGAATACAATGTCCATTTTACCTTTCGCTTCAGGGAAGTAGCCACTGAATGGAAACAGGAATGAATGGAATTTAATGGATTATTGCTACAGGATGTTAAGAGAGGACAAAGAAATATAGGTAATATACATGGAAAGGAAGATGAGAAGAAACAAAGAGAGAAAAGGAGGAAGAATAAATAGTAGAACAACAGGAGAAGATATGAGACAACATACAGTACATGTATGAGGGATGGGTCTGTTTATCATGTAATGTATATGTGTACCTGTGATAATCTAATTCAGCTATCTCACGAGCTTCAAGAAGTGAGAAAAATCTCAGTTTAAGTGTCATTGTCAAACAAATATTATCTCCAGGCTTATCATCAGAAAATAACGAGTCTATGTACATGTACATGACAGTAAGATATATTGTACTATTAATAGAATGTTATGATGTATTAAAATATTATGATTTTATGTTACTATTAATAGAATGTTATAATGTAATGTTACTATTAATAAAACTTTATGATGTAATGTTACTATTAATAGAATGTTATAATGTAATGTTACTATTAATAAAACCTTATGATGTAATGTTACTATTAATAGAATGTTATAATGTAATGTTACTATTAATAGAATATTATGATGTAATGTTACTATTAATAAAACCTTATGATGTAATGTTACAATTAATAGAATATTCTAACCTAAGCACAGTGGTATAATAGCCTCATTTAGTGACTTTCTTCGTAGATAATTGTTTTCTTTCTTTTTACCTTCTTTTCCTCCATCACTTCGAACAACATCAACACTAAGATGAAGAAATAATGGGGCATGTTGTAAATGTAAAGAAGTGTGGTTGCTAGATTCTGAAGGAGAGAAAATTGGCTCTAGCTCTCCAATATCATCATCACTGTAGCTTTCATCTTCTTGTACTGAGGGAAGGTGGATTGGTGAGAGTGGTAAAGGTGACTTTAGTGATTCATCATCATCAGTATTATTAACAGAGGGAGGAGCAATCTACGAAGATGAAATGTACGTATGTACGTATGTATGTACATGTACATGTATGTATGTATCTATGTATGTATGTATGTATGTATGTATGTTTGTTTGTTTGTTAATCTCACATCTTTTGTTGGTTCTTTAGCCTGATGTTCCAAATGCCAAAAATATCCTTCAACATTCTTTATTGAATCAAATCCTCCATCGGAGAGGAAGACTTTTAAAAGATCAGTGACTTCATTTTCTTTCATTGAACAAAGAGGGACCTCAGAAGAACTGGGTGTTGAAAAACGTATACTACAGCTCCCGTGCCTCTGGTCTCCAAGAGTCTCCAATAAGGACGTAATTGAAGTAGTGGTAACATCTCCTTGTTGTTCTAAACTACAGTGATGGCATACACTTAGTAAAAGTGGAGTTACGTCGATTGTGAGATCTGCTTTATTACAGACACTGAGACCTTGCTCAAGGTCGGTTCTACAAGGAATAGTACCTTGTGAAATACCAGTATGAACTGTTCGAAGATAAGCTAAAGAATGTAGTCTCTTTAACTTGGTATATATGTCAGATATATGATTTGGCATTTCTGAATGTTTCTCTGAGCTAAAGAAAAGGGAGTTGTAGATTTGATCTGGAGGGATGGGTGTGTCACTTCCCATGAGAGGGTCTTGGCCCAATAGTGTTGGTAGAGTAATATGCATAATAACTAACGGAAATAGGAATGAATTTGGGGATGAGTTTGGGGGTGTGTCTTGCTGGGTGGGACATAGAAAACATGGAGTGAAGATAAGAGACAGAGATTCATTTTCATTGATGATAAAACACCTCCATAGTAGACTTTTTGTCTCATGTGAACAAGACTGGACAAACTTGTTTAACACATCTGATTCTCGGAGTCTGTTGATTAGTTTCTGTGGTTCATGTACTGGTCTATGGACTGGGGACATTCTCTGTTGAAGGAGTTCATGAAATTTTGAATTTAATAAACGATTTAATGGAGAGCAGTTATCGAGAGTTAGTGGACTATTAGGGGTGTGGTCTAGATGATGAGATTATAACGAAAGTATGTCATATATTTATTTGTGTATCCTTCAGTTTATTCATCCCTCTGTCCATTCATCCATCCATCCATTTGTCCATCCATCCTTTCATCCATCCATCCATCCATCCATCCTTCATTCTCTCAATTCATCCATGCATCCACTCATCTACATGTATATAATTTTGTTTGTTCGTTAAATGAATTATTAGCACACCTTCTGAGAAAGTTGAGAAAGTAAACACAGCAACATGTGATTTAGGATACAGAGTAGGTAAATCAAACTTCACTTCCAATATCTGTCCATTAACAGGAGGTAATGACTTAGCTTCTAATTCTAGAAGCTTCTCCTCAGATCCCGGAGGTGATATGAGATTAAGTGGGAGGGTAGAGGAAGGTGGAAAATGTTCCAAAAAGGTGTTAATAGCAGTGAGGGTATCATTATCTACACAATGAATCTGTAGAGTGAGAGTGCATATACGTATGTGACTAGTAGTGAAGAGAATATTAGAGATGAGTAGGTATAAACCTCACTGTTACTAGAGTAGACCTAGCTGTATCTCTGAATATAGTTAACGAGACTATATTTTATATAATTATAATTATATACACATGTAATTATTATTATTAATTAATTAACTATTAATTATTAATAATAAGTTACTATTATTACTAATTATTATTAATTCATAATTAACTAATTAATAAATTTTTTAACAAATAAGTATATTCTTGCTTTTGCTTAATAATTAATTAATTCATTAATTAATTATTAATAATTAACTAATTAATTTATAATCCTCACATTATGACATGTACATATATATACATGTACTAATATATATGCATATGTACATATACACATCATACCTTATATGGAATATCCTGTGTCTTCTCTCCACATAGATAGGCAAGTCCAGAAGGGGTGTGGTCAACAGTGATATACTGTGGCTCCACCCATATCTCACACATAAGCATGCCATGAGATGTAAATGGAAAAAGAACATATTGAATTAACGAAGATAGAACCATGGAAGATGATGGTTGCTAAGGAGGAACATAATAATGGATAACAGGTATAGGGAATTACAAAAGGAGACTCACTTTTACTTCAATTTGCGCTACTAAGGTAATCCTACCATTGTGAGCACTGGCTATTAAAAAACCCTCACGGAGTCTTTGTCTTAACAAACCCATCAAGAAAGAAGGGCTTCGATGAGGTACCTGCCATTGCCATTGATGGCGATTCATGTAATCTTGTTGAATGGGAACTTCTCTTCCGTTGCCAGGGTTACCGAGAGGTACATGAAGATTATAGCTTATAATTGCTTTATGTAGCTGTTTGTGAATAATGGTGGCGCATGGCTGATGAGGAAGGCTTGAAGAACGTTTTTTACGAGTTGCTTTTTTTGGTTGTTTGGAAGGCAATGATATGTGAAGATCTTTAATAGATAGGTTTAAGACTGATAGTGTTTCTTGTTGTACGTGATATGGTGTTCCTTCTATAAACCCAATATGGACTACCAAACATGGCTGCATTTGAGCAACACGAACAAGACAAAAATAAAGAGGTTTAGAAGATTCTGGGAGGAATTTAAGAAATGAATGGTTTTCTAAAAAGACGATCGAACTCCACGAGCGTAGAGAATGAAATAGTTTGAGACCTGCAACTCGACATTGAAAAGAAGAATATCGGCCAGAATCTGACGGGTGGATTAAATGTTGTGGAAGGACTGAGTCTTGATTGAGCACAAGAATGATTTTGTCTGTGTGTAACCAGCGAGGCCATATATTTATATCCATAGAACATAGAGGCTTCCAATAGTTGCCTAGCAACACTGATGATCTGAGAACAGAATATTTAACTATAAAAAACTATCGTTAGTACGCAATGCAGTAATAATTGTACCATGTTATGTAACTAGACAATAACCATTTCCTAAATTCAACTGGCTTTTTCTTCATAACTAACTCTCTTTAGTCACTGCAAACAATAAACTTTTAGTATATACAGTGGTGTGGAAACAGGCACTCATGCAGGACATTGTCTGATAAATCTAGTGAATGTCTGGTAAAATGAAACTGAACTGTATATAAAGTATATGGGGAGCAGGAGAAGAGTGGTGAAAATAGGCAAAAATGTCTGGCAATTGGCTCAATATTTCCACACTCCTGAGTATACTGCTGTATTTTGAAGTACATTAAGTCTACTTTTAATTGCTTGTATAATGCAAGAATTGCTAAAAATATATATTTTGTGATTGGCATATTACATGTAGGTGTGGCTCAGAAATACACTAAAACAAATGCATGCTAAATCCAAAGGTTTAAAAATCACCAAGTCAGTGGACACAATTAATAGCAGGCTTACGTTATATGCTTTAATACAGAAATTGAACTAATGAAGATTTCATCCCCGTGTTTCTCTAAATAGATTTATTTCTCTATTTGACTCACTTATCTTCTGTTGATGAGGTGTTGATAGATAGAGAGGGTTTGGATTGAGTAAGTGATTGATAGAATAGAGGCATACCATCCACTGTACTCTTTGGTAGAGTATAGAATTGAGGATTTGAGGAAAAGGAAATTAAATGAGAGAGAAATGAATCAGAGTGTGTTAGACTGGACAAAGGAAGAAGAGAAGAAAGAGGAGGAGGGAGAAATTTGGAGAATAATTTATATAATTATACATTATTATAATTCTGGGTCTACATGTCAGTAATATTACACAAACCTTTTCAAAGTCTGTCTGAATCTTTTCAGAGCCATAGCACTAAACATTAATAGAAAAAAACACAATAAAATTAACAGACAACAGAAAGATAGACAGACAGACAGACAGACCAATAGACAAACAGACAGACAGACAGACAGACAGACAGACAGACAGACAGACAAAGACAGACAGACAGATAACTAGGCAGTACTAATGGGTACTCACTGAGGTGTAGATAATGACTGAGGATCAACATCATTTTGAAAGTCTCGTACAAATGGATAAGAAGCCTCAAATGATATTGTTACTATTAATAGACTACTTGTATCGCTAAGTGGCCAGGACTATGTGAACAGAAAGATAATAATACTATTAATAGACAACTGATCAAGATAATGTTACTATATTAATAGACAACTGATTATGATAACGTTACTATTAATAGACAACTGATGAAGATAATGTTACTATTAATAGACAACTGATTAAAATAACGTTACTATTAATAGACAACTGATGAAGATAACATTACTATTAATAGACAATGAAGTTACTATTAATAGACAACTGATTATGATAACGTTACTATTAATAGACAACTGATCAAGATAATGTTACTATTAATAGACAACTGATTAAAATAACGTTACTATTAATAGATGATGATGTTACTATTAATAGACAACTGATGAAGATAATGTTACTATTAATAGACAACTGATTAAAATAACGTTACTATTAATAGACAACTGATGAAGATAACATTACTATTAATAGACAATGAAGTTACTATTAATAGACAACTGATTATGATAACGTTACTATTAATAGACAACTGATCAAGATAATGTTACTATTAATAGACAACTGATTAAAATAACGTTACTATTAATAGACAATGATGTTACTATTAATAGACAACTGACTAATGATACTATTATTGATTTACCGTTCTGATTGTATATTGTATAGTAACATTTGGTTGCCATGGAAACAATAGACATATATCCAACTGTGAATCTAAAGTAAGTATAATTTTAATTATGAATAAATGCATTAATCCATAATTATTAACATTACATACATACTTACATACATACATACATACATACATACATATATACATACATACATACATACATACATACATACATACATACATACGTAAATACATACATACATACATACATACATACATACATACATACATACATACATACATATATACATACATACATACATACATACATACATACATACATACATACGTAAATACATACATACATACATACATACATAAACTACCTTTCACGACGATACTTTGAATGAAGAATCCTTCTCTTATACGACAGCCAAGTACCCTACGGAATGTATCTCAATATCACGAATTAATGCCCATGCATCTTACCCGGTAATTACTATATATATATAAGGACATACCTTGTGAAGGGTGCTTGTATGGTTGTCCGATGATACGAGTAGCCAGTTTGAGGAACAAACGGATCCTCTTTCCATGAAGTATACAGAGAGGACACACCTTTTCTTCTCTCTTCCCAGGCTGACCGTTGCAATGACCAAAAAAGTATAGATTTTTGTGTGTAGTTGATATCAGTAGAATGAGATTCGTCAGTTGTATTTATAGGTGTGGTCTTGACAGGTTTCTGAAGCTAATTAAAGTGAAAATAATAATTTATTATAAAACTAATGATAAGATTTAAACTAGTGTTTTTTATAAGTTTACCATTAGCCCAAAGAGTTCTTATTATGCACTGCACAGTCCTCCCTTTGAGCCAATGACGCAGTTAATGCATGTTTGTTTGTTGTTTGTCAAGATGTATTCCCAATTCTTGAGTCAATTTGGCCCATGCTTCAAAACATATCAAAAATTCTGATTTAAACTAATATCAACAGCTGCTCATGGGTTCAAATCACAGCTGGTTCATCGGAATATATTTTATTTTTTGATCTTCAGTTATATAGCCATAATAAAATTTAATAATAATTATTAAGGTCAGAAACCCAAACCACTCATCTGAAACTCATAATTCAGAAATCACAAAATTAATTTACTGCACTCAATTACATGTATACTAAATATAATACATTAGTATTAATGTGCATAAAGTATATCACATATACATACATATAAAATACCTTCAATGGATCTATTACACATCCATTACAAGCTTCTGTTAGAAATGCTATCCCTTGAGCATCCGGTAAAGATCCAAGCGATATTGATGGTAAGGCCCCACCTCCACTCAGAACAACCCAACAACTGATGTTAGCTGTTCGTAACTGATTGATTGTAGTATACATAGTAGTGGGTGTGGCAAATCCACCAACTCCATCAGTAAACAAAATTAGACCTAATAATATAGTATACAATACACATTATTACAATGTACAATATAGATATACAATATACAATATATATAATTATAATATATACATTATTATATACATAATATTATAGTTATATACATACATAGGTACATAAATGAGTTCAGTGTTTTTGATAAGCTCATATGGTGCACCATTGGCCCAAAGAGCTTCTTATTTGGCACTGCACAGTACTCTCTTTGCCTACTCACAACATTAACTCTTTGTTAATTGGCTCAAGATGTATTCCTAATGGCACACACACTAACCACTGTTGCCAATTTGGCCCATGCTTCAAAACATATCTGAATGGATCCATTATTTACAGCCATATTTAATTAACTATAATAATAATATTATACTCTTTAGTTTTTTACTTCACAAGAAATGCCCATTATTGGTCAACTCAATTCAATTACATATATATCAGTTATTGTACTATAATACAATGTTTGTACTGAACGGATAATTCCTTAAAAGGAATTTAGCTATATGTCAATATAGCTACATAAACAGAACGGATATGTATACATACATAGTGTGAGAAACCAGGCATACTATAACTATAACTAAAAGTGGTCATATTTGTCATACTAAAACAACACTAATAATACATGCATACATACATACATACATACATACATCAATGCATATATGCATACATGCATACATACATACATCAATGCATATATGCATACATGCATACATACATACATACATAAGTATGTATATACGTAAGTTTTGTATGTTAGGCCAAACCAAACACTAATCAAACTTGTAGCTGGACTATTGGAGTTGGACTGCTGGAGTATATGGGAATGTATTCAATGTATCAACTAAGATATTAAGATCAAAACACAGATGTGTTTATGCTATAACCTTATGAAAGCATGGTCATGTTTTACTGATAAAATGGAATTCATAT
Source organism: Petrosia ficiformis (assembly GCA_947044365.1). NCBI lineage: Eukaryota > Metazoa > Porifera > Demospongiae > Haplosclerida > Petrosiidae > Petrosia > Petrosia ficiformis. Next base: position 5,318,776 of record OX345647.1, read on the forward strand.
ACTATTGCACAGTAAGAACAGCAATATTCAAGTGTTATTCACAACAAAGCAAGCCAGGTCAGCAAAGCTAGAGGCTAGCTAAACCATAATGAATCATTCTTTAGTGACAAAGCACAAACTATATATGCTACCAGAATATGTATACTGATTTATCAGCTTCTATACTTAATTCATAAAGTATAATCATGATTGCATTTTGCTTTTATGGTGCAGTCTTCTTCACTATGCAGAATTAAACATTGCCTGGAGTATTATCATATCATTACTATATGCCAAAAGAACCTAGATATATAGTCATGCTTTGGATTCCTCATTTTAACAACATCTACAATAATTATAATGCATGTAACTGTATAATTATATATATATATAATTATATATATATATATAATATATATTATATGCATATATATACGATTACCAGGTATATACTTCATATTTTTTATTAACCTTTTAATGAATTTCTTGGTAACAGCTGGATACCTAGTACTCCAGCTCTTATCATTTTCTCTAAACTAATATTAACTTGTGTTGTATTTCTGCTATCTTGTCTTTGCTGAGTGGATGAAGTACCTATATATATATATATATATATGTAAATTTCATAATGATTTCACACTGGTACGAGTTATTTATAGTGAATTCATAGTGTCATCAGCTAGCTATAAAAGTGGATGAAGTACCTATATATATATATGTAAAGTTTCGTGACCTTATATACTGGTACGAGTTATTTATAGTGAATTCATAGTGTCGTCATGTCAGCTAGCTATAAAAGGCGTGACTGTTCTAATTTTAGAGAGTAATCGCAGATAAGCCAGATATGGAGAAAAGAGGTCGCCAGGATCATCCTTTCCATCCTCACAAGCTAACTAGATGTGATACAAGAACGGTTTATAGTACATATCAATCGAGATGGAAGTGTGATGTTTGTAATATATCGTATGATGGGCGCTCTGATGAAGAAGTACACAGATTTGCTTATCACTGTTCCAAATGTACCTTCTTTGACATGTGTCTCAAATGTTATAAAGGTTATCTACACCCTTTTCATACTCATAGACTTCAACCAGCTCGTCCAAGCCTCTGTTATCCCCAAACAAATGGTTCATGGAGGTGTGATGCTTGTCAGGAACTGTCAGGTGGAGTTTTAGATGAAACGTGTTATCATTGTAGCAAGTAAGTATATTAAACCTTCTATTTGCTTTTAATATATCGATTAGTCGTCCTTACAACTAACTACTACTTTATTAACGTAAGCTTAAATGTATAAAGGTTTATAAATCATGCATGTATATAATTGTGGGTGTGACTTCCAGCATTTTGAATGGTAAATACTATATAGTACAATGCTCTTGGCATCCATTACTTGCTGTGTTATGCTTACTGTGAAGGAAAAAGTTGATAAACCCTTCAGTTGGGTATTTCACAAGTGGAATTGAATGATGAACTAAGTACCTGTACATATTATTGAAGTGCCTCTAGCTGTTTCAATAGAACCTTTGTGACACAACATTTCTGAGAACATGAAATTGTCTTTCGAACAACCTCTATACATATTCATTTATGTATCTCATATTATATATGTATTTGTATTTGTATAATTTACATCTATCTATATCTACATCTCATGAGCTTTCATTATTTTGATAATTCTTGTAATATACAGTGTAGTATCTGTATCCATTTATCAGTGTTTCTCCCATGATAAATATTAAGGGTGGAGGAGTGCTGACATTAGGTCAACAATGTTCAATCAGTGTTATAAAACAGGCATCATAAACCTCAAGACTAAAGATTGGGGGAGCACCATGGTACTACCCTTTGGGGGAAACACTGGTTTATCCATCTATCATTAAATATTTATTGCTAACTCCAAATGATTGATGCAGTTTGTACTTCTTGGTTGGTCATTTGACATGGAGCATTTGTCAGAATAAAGGTCAGTTCACTATTTGTCAGCATCACATGGTGCTAGTGACACATAGTGAACTGACAGATCATTTGTGATATCAGAAATGATTTGTCCCAAATATATCATAAGAGATTTGAATTTTAATTCTCAACAAAAATGTGATTATTAATTTAATATACAAATTGGTTTTGTGCACATACTGTATGTAGCTGTTGAGACTGAAATCTATGGGAAAACCTCAACCTACAGTACCATTATGTAACCCTGTCTATCTATCCACAAGGACGACGTATAAGAATATCTTGTGTACTTCTCTTTAAAATCAATCTATCTATCTATCCATCTATATATATCATCAATCCACCAAATCATTAATCCATTAATGTATCTATCCATCTCTACCTCTATCGATGAATAGATCTATCTATCTATCCATCACTCCATATCCACAGGAAGCATATAGAAATACCTCGTTATTTCTATTTATGTCTATCTATTTATCTATTCATCCATTCACATACTTATTTATCTATTCAGCCATCTATTTATATATCTATCTATTCACCCATTCATGTACTAATCTATCTATTCATCCATTCGTGCTCTTATCTATACATTCGATAATCCTTTTACATATATTGCCTCATTTCTTAATAGATGTCAAGTTGATATTTGTACTAAATGTTTTAAAGGTGAACAGCTTCATATACTACATGGAAAAGGGGAGCATCGTCTTATACCTATTGATCCTCGTATTCACTATCGCTGCTATGAAGAATGGATATGTGATGTTTGTGAAAAGACTGGTAGACATGGGTCTATATATTGGGTTTTATTCCATTGTAAAGAATGCGATGAAAATATATGTCACAGCTGCTTTAGAGGTACGAAACATTATCTTCATGAGCATGGTATGGTTCCTTGTGAACGCTCTCATAGTCGTAGAGAAACTTCTAAGTCTTATTGTTCTAATTGTAGTCGTCAGCTTCTTGGAAAAACTTACCACTCGTGTCATCGTCCCAATTGCTCTTACCATCTATGTACAAACTGTTTTCAAACTGTTCCCCCTCATCACCCAGCACATCCGGAACATCCATTATATAAAACTGATCCTAAGCAAGCGTATCCACAATCAGGAGGGGCGTGGCATTGTGATAAATGCACTTCAAATCATCCACAACAGAAACCTATACAACTAACATCACACGATGCTATGTATCACTGTGATCTTTGTCTATATGATCTTTGTGAAACTTGTTTTAAATATGGGTTTAATAAGCCAGACAATGAAGTAAAACACTGGGTCCCTCCTCCCTCAAGTGCACCTCCAAGTTCTCAACGAAGCTATTTCTCATCAAAGGAACAGTATCAGCGTCCATTAGTACCCAAATCTTCTGTTAATTTTATTCCATCGCCACCAACCTCTCTTCCAACTCCAGAATTATGTAGAATTTGTGGACTGTCAACAGCGCGTGTTACCCCAATACACAAAGGAGAACCTCATTCAATTGCATTATATTGTGAAAATTGTGCTAGATTTGTGATAAACCAAAGAGAAAGATGTCACTTGTGTAATCAAATTCCAGATGACATGGACTTCCTGACTAGAGTTCATCCCAGAGTTCAATGTGATGGACTCATAGTTCAATTTGATGAAGTCAGAGTTCAATAAAGCCTCTTATAGTATAATATACATCTTCAATACCAGGTAGATGTGAGGTAGTTAGTTGAGTTGAGAGTAATTATTAGTATAGGTAATTTCAAATTTATTTATTTTATGAATACACATGTATTACTAAATGTGACACATTGTATCATTGATTCCATGACTATTATCATGACTATTATCATGACTACTATTAATTATTATTAATTTTAAAGACACAACAATAACTTGTATTGACCTTGTATAGTAAACTACAATGGACACTATTTTACAACTACCTACACATTATAAACAGTGATGGCTATTTCTATGTACAGTTTTATATGTATATATTTTTTGTTATGTTGCTAAGCGACCAAATAAATGTTTATTATTCATTACATGACTATATTGTTTCTTACCATGTGCTAGAAGATTTTCCAAACGATGAATCTGTTCTCGTAAAAGTTGACATATCTCTCCGACATTGTCTTTATGAAGATGAGCACCTTGAATAAGAACCTCTATAGGCTGTGGAGAAAACAGAACCAGCTTTCCCTAACAACTAACTTTCCCCCCCTAGCAACTAACAGTCTCCCCTAACAATTAACTAGCATTCCTTGACAACTAACTGTCTCCCCAACAACCAACATTCCCTAAAAACTGTCTCCCCTAACAACCAACAGTCTTTCCTAAAGATTAACTGGCATTCCTCGACAACTAATTGTCTCCCCCAAGTAACTAACAATCTCCCCTAACAAACAACATGCATTCTCTAACAACCAACAGTCTCCCCTAACTACCAACATGCATTCCCTAAAAACCAACAGTCTCCCCTAACTACCAACAGTCTTCCCTAAAAATTAACTGGCATTCCTCGACAACTAATTGTCTCCCCCAAGCAACTAACAGTCTCCCCTAACAAACAACATGCATTCTCTAACAACCAACAGTCTCCCCTAACTACCAACATGCATTCCCTAAAACCAACAGTCTCCCCTAACTACCAACAACCAGGAGCAAGCGGGTTTTAACAATAACACTTAACTGTACCATATTCTGTTCAAATCTACTACTGTAGTTACAATACATACCACATACCACATACCAAAATATTAAATATAAAATGAATTTTAAATGAATGGGATAAGACAAAATGAGTAGTTGAGAAATGATTACCTTTTTAAGTGATCCTGTATATGCTAGTACTGTAACACATAAATGAGGTTGTAATGACTCAGTGGAGTCCGGTACTGTTATCTGTAATGAATTAAATTATATTAATTATATTTCATTAACCACAACAACAAGACTTGTAAACATGTATATCTCGTTATATATTCATTAATCAAGACTTGTAAACATGTGAATATATATTGTATATCTCATTATATATTCATTAACCAAGACTTGTAAACATGTTATTAATAGAATATATATTGTATATCTCATTATATATTCATTAACCAAGACTTGTAAACATGTGAATCTACATGATTATATAATTATATCTCATTATATATACAATAATAACAAGACTCGTAACATGTTATTAATAGAACATTACATGTATCAATTAAAGGTCTTGTATACATTATATAACTATATTAATGAATAGAATATTATATACATACACACAGTCCCTCTATTTTAATGACTCACTGGTTGTGCTAGTTGTTGTAAAGTTGTCATAAGAGCTGATGTGGCTTCATCTAATTTAATTAAGAAAGTTTGGTTGCTCTAAAAGGAGAAAATGGGTAGTTTCTGATGTAACAATTGCTAATATAAATAGAAACGATTGTTCTATAAATAAAAAACCACACCCAATCCTAATAACGATAAACCCTAGAATAAATTTAGGCCCAGGCTGGGGACCTGATCTTAGGGGTTCTAGATTTGATTTAGGCCCTGAGTTCACACACACAACACATTTATATTTAATCATAGTTTTATTCAACATTTAATATATTCATAAAACCTTTTTTCGATGATTAATTATAATTATGATTAATATAATGATGATCATTTATAATACATATTTGTGCTACTTCACTAAATGTGTAATTAAGTGAATAAGCAAAATTTGTGATATAATGAGCGATTAATATATATACATGTGTGTATTTTTGTATGTATATTTCTGATTTATTTAGTGATCAACTAATTTTTGTTTTGAAAATTTAAAATGGCTACAAAGAAGGCGGCAGATAAGAAAGGCCTAACTGTGACTGAATTAGCAAAGGCAACCAAAAACATTATTAGATAAAGAAAGCAAGCCAAAGAGTTACGTTAGGAAGAAAGCTACCATTTTCCCTAAATTGAAGGAATATACGTATGGTTACTCAAAGTAGTGTAAATGATTTGACTTTCAAGAAGATAAAGAATTTATGAACTAGTGGTAATAAGTTAGTCAAGTTAGTAGATGGACAATAAAAAAGGAGTGGAATGTTGAACTCAAGTTCTGTCTAAAAGTCATAGAAAAGGAGAGAATACTATAGATGAAAGTGCTGTCCAATCGTCAGAGAATATCTCGATAGTGATAATTTGTGCTTGCGAATAATAAAGTACTACAGATACTATAACCATAATTGAAGCTGTTGCAGGGGATTCCTAAAAGCTGATTGTTATCAATTAATCCAGTGGTTATTGAATTGGTGTTAAGATAGATGATCGATGTACTAGTAGTTAGTTTCCTTATTGATTTGTCACCTTATGGAACAAATATGCACTTGATGATTCTAGTTTTTATTATGGAAAATTTAAAACTGTTGATTATGATTTGTCTTTAGGCATAGAAGCTACAGAAATAGATAATTCAGATTTCAGAGTACATGAGAGTTCCGCTGGCAATTACAACAGCCAGAAAATGAGAACTAAAATGATATTGAGAAACATGTATGAAATATAGCAAACTAAAATAGTCTCATAGTCATATTAAATGCAGTAAACACACATAAGTACATACACACATTCTCTGAAGAATGAGCTCATTTTAATTTAAGAGAAGATGTGTTAACTCACTACTTGTAACATGGTTGATGTCATATCCAACACAAATACAAGACTTGAATGATGACTTATGAAGAATACATTAGTTGATGGGAGGAGCTGGTCACATGACACAGATGATAAAATACAAACATCGTCATTTTGATGTTCATCACGAGTCTATTATGAGTGTAGAAGTATATTTACATAGGGACTACACGTGTATTAATATTTATTAATGTTGTGTTCCACAATGAATCAATTAATGATCTAATGATGTGATCACATGTTATTATCAAATAATGTGATCACATGTTATGGTCAGCTGACGTGATCACATGTTATTATCAAATAATGTGATCACATGTTATGGTCAGCTGACGTGATCACATGTTATTATCAAATAATGTGATCACATGTTATGGTCATATGATTACATGATATGATCACGTTATGATCAGATGTACATATGATCACATCATTATGATCACGTTATCATCGGGTAATTGTGATCATGTTATGATCAATGTACATGCTGATCAGATGATTGTGATCATGTTATGATCAGATGTACATATACATATGCTGTGATCACATTACAATCAAAAGCTTACCTCCTCTGTGTTAATATCTGTAAATAAGTGATCAATATACCATTTAGTTCTGATACTACGAGACACTCTGTGCTCTTTACTGAGTATCAAATATAAACTAGAAACGCCTCCTCCAGTTAATGGTTGTGAAGTCTGCACAATGTAAAATGGGTGGACAACTGATAGCATTAAGCCACACATCACATTAACAGCAACTCATAATGTTGTATATACTTATAATTTAAGAGTTAATATACCTGTATTTCTGTCATACTTCCATCAATCCCTTCATGAGGGTGTGCAATGCAGTCTTCATTACATTTACTACAGTAATTATTACAAACAAAACCACGCCTACATTTTTAGCTTGACCACGCCCAAGTGCCCACATGACATGACATGACAAAGTTAGAGAGATGGACGATGAAGAAGTAACATATAAACTATGGAGAATTCGTAAAACAGTGATGCAGATGTGCCACGATAGAGGCTATCTTGTTACACAAGATGAGTTAGACCAGACAATAGATCAATTCAAGACTCAGTTTGGTGATCGTCCCAGTGAGGGCCATCCATCAAGGGCTGATTTATCTATTCTTGTAGCTCATAATGATGATCCTACTGATCAAATGTTTGTATTCTTCCCAGAGGAACCTAAAGTTGGCATTAAGACAATTAAACAGTAAGAATCATCCCAATTACATTTCATATACATGTATATCAGTATATGTACATGTATCATTTTAATATCTATTATTAAAGTGTCTACTTTAGTTGTAGAGAGATTATTCTAGTCCATTATAACAAGTACTCAGATCAAGCATCGTTAGACGTTAGAACAGAAACAAGCATGCAAACAGCAGGTCAATTTTCCTGGAACATGCCCACAATGTGAACCACATGTACAAATGTGCATGTACATGGGTGTGGCTATCCTTAGGATATTTGTAGATTTTTGCAACAAGATATTCGGATACCAAATACCCCTATCCGTTGAAACTCTACAGACGCAGGATCTGTTCCTCATGTATATATAATACTAAAAGTACTGGTAAATTGTCGTTGATCCTAGGGCAACCTCCTTGATTTTAGTGTGTAGGTTTTATCATTGTCCTGTGGTAGGGTTAAATTCAGATCAATAGTAATCCCTCACCAAGCCATCCATCAACTATTCCTTACCTCAAAATAATAACATTCATGAATAGGGACACATATCAAGTATAATTGAGAACCAGTACTGATACACGGCCATTATATTATATATTTGCATATGTACACCTGTATTTATGAGCTTACTCAATTCACCATTGCTGTTCTTTTCATTATCCAGATATTGTGGTCGCATGCAAGAGGAGAACATTAGCAGAGCCATTATAATTGTCCAACAAGGAATGACACCCTCGGCTAAACAGGCTCTCGTTGATATGGCACCTAAATATATCTTAGAACAGTTTATGGAAGCGGAGCTTATGATAAACATCACTGAACATGAGGTAGGTGTGTGTAGCCATTTATATGTAACCTTTCCCTTGATATCTGAGGCTTGATATCAATGGATTACTAAGGAAGCTCATCTCATTAGCAATGGCACCATCATCTATCTGCGTCATCACTCATCATTCCATGTATCTATCTATCTATCTGTCATTCCATCTATTTATCTTTATTCAATCCATCCATCAGTTCATCCATGTATTCCAGTCTCGTCAGTCATAAATCCAACAGTTATATAATAATTCAATATAAAGTGTTATTATAAATTATCTTTCTACTGGTATTAGCTTGTTCCGGAACACATTGTGATGACTCCAGATGAAAAGAAAGAGCTGTTACTCAGATAGTATCCTCATTTCATAATAATTATTATATCTATCACACTATATGTGTTATATTTAAGTCTCTATTCATCTATTTATCAAGTATCTACCATAGAATGAGACATTGCATATTACTAAATGTGGATTGTATTTATTATCATCAACTTGTATACATGCCTGTACCACATGCATTCATGCAGTACCTGTTGTATCAGTATACATATGTATATATATGTACATATGTACCACAGTACCACATATATTCTTCATGCACAGTATCTGTTGTCTGTTGTATCAGTATACATGGTGTATAATTATAATTATATATGTAATACATATATATACATGGTGTAATTATAATTTCCTCAACTCATCACTTCAACAGTAAACTGAAAGAGCATCAACTACCGAAGATACAATCTGGTGATCCTGTTGCGAGATATTTTGGACTCAAAAGAGGACAAGTGGTTAAAATTATAAGACCCAGTGAAACTGCTGGTCGTTATGTAACATACAGACTTGTTCAATAATGTATCTTATCTCCTTTGTACAGTATATACTACATTATCAAATGATATTCATTATAAATAATATATTCAACGTACATTGTAATTTCACACCGAGAGACTTTCTAATGAACACTAAATAACAACAGACAAGAACTATATCATGTGACAGTCATGTGACTACAATATAAGCAATCTAGATTAAAATTATAATTACATCATCACAGCCTTTTCAACCATGTTTTTAATAGCTTGTTCTTCCATATACTCACTAGCAATGAGACAGTTTCTTACTACGATTGTTTGCATCAGTGAAGGAGCACAAACCAACACACGACCATTTAAACCAATTGTGATTTCAAACTTGAAATGTTGTTGTAAAGCTTGTAAGACAGGACATGACTTTGTTAATAATCTGAAAAATTAACGGAGTGTTGGTTTAATTAACTATAACTACTTTAGTATACTGGTTCACTAAACTATAACTAAATTACAAGTGAAAATTGGCCATTAATTAGAAAACCTAAACCACTAATATTACAATAGTTAATTAACTATAACTATAATAAATGATTGAGATATTATAATAACTATAAGTGGCCATTATTGTCACATTGCTGCACTGAAAAAATTAATTTTCAGACATGCAAATACTTTTAATTAACAGTTTATAATTTGTTATATACTTACTTTCTACATAACGACAAAGTACAGTTCACAATGCAACCATTTTCTCTCAGTAAACCCATTCCATTGCCACGCCCACTGGAATCCACACAAGTTAACTCTGGTTCACAACCACGATGAGCTTGACTGATTCGAGCAAATATCAAATCACCAACCTATGTGAGTATTTAATTCTATACCAAAGGTCATAGTTCAGGTTGAGTTACCTGTAACGAAGGTTTGTTTCTCTTCGTTGCTCCTTCAAACGCCAATTCCTGCAATGCTGCCAACTGACTTGATCCAATATCAATTTTATGGACACGCCCAGTTCTAATCACCACACCTAGCACTCTTTCACCCTCACTAGGTACATACTAAAAGAATATATATTTATATAAACAGTTATTATTTCTAATACACACACACCCTTTTCTGTTGACAATGGACCCACACTGAATCTTCCCCTTTCCGTTTAAGCGTCCCAGCTTTACACAGATACGCACCATCTCCTTCTCTGTTAATAGCTGTACCAGGTCCAAGAACAGTAGATGGTTTAGGAAGGAAGAGAGCGTCTCCTGGAAGAACAGTAACAGTTGAGTCAACCATCACAAAGTTTCCACGTGGGTAGGCGTGGCTTGGGGGTGTGGCTAGTTAGCTGTTTATTGCATTGCAATGATGCAAGTGTAATGATTAAAAGTGAGTGGGAAACTCTTTTCTGTGTATTTACAAGCTAGAATGGCAACAGCAAAGAGTAGAAAAGGAAAAAAGAGAAAGAGGAATAATACAAGTCAGAATGAACCTACTGATGTTGTAGATGAGGTAGTGGATGATTGTAAAGAGAGATTCACTTTCTTCTTTCGTTCAGCCAGTCCATTTAGTCAGTGGCATCCAGCAGAGTTTGAAGTTAATGGAGTTTTGTTTAATTGTGCTGAACAATTCATGATGTATCGAAAAGCAAGTAAGGGAACTAGAAAATATTATCGTACTCATTGGAAATCGTACTGAGTAGATCATCACTGATATGTACATGTACACGTAACATTATGGATATCATGTACATGTAATATTCAACTCAGTACGTAATATTGTATTCAGTACATGTAATATTCTACTCTGTACATGTACATGTAATACTGTACACATACATGTAATATTGTAATATTCCATTATCATTTTTGGTAATAGTTTTATTTAAAGATGATGAAATTGCTGAGAAAATATTAAAATCTGATAATCCTAAAAATCAGAAGGCATTGGGTCGTCAGGTGAAAAACTTTGACGAGACAATCTGGAAAGAGAAAAGTTGTGAAATTGTCAAGGAAGGGAATTTAGCTAAGGTATGTATGTATGTATATATGTAATACATACATACATACATACATACATACATATTATGTATGTATGTAACTATGTATGTATGTATGTATGTATGTATGTATGTACATGTACGTATGTATGTATGTAATGTACATATGTACTATGTATGTATATATGTATGTATGTATGTGGGTATGTATATATGTACAATGTATGTATGTATGTATGTATGTAATGTATGTATGTATGTAATGTATGTATGTATGTATGTATGTATGTATGTAATGTATGTATGTATGTAATTGTAATTAAAAGCTGTTATTTTTTTTAACTAGTTCAAACAGAATGATGATCTTTGTCAGGTACTGTTAGACACAGAAGGAACAACTCTTGTTGAAGCAAGTCCATTCGACAGAATATGGGGTATTGGATTAGGTCAATCAAATCCCAAAGCTAAAGACCGTAAAAAATGGAGAGGAATGAACTTACTTGGAGAAACACTAACATCTGTGAGAAATGAAATAATAACAGAAAGACAGTCAAGTGTTGATATGAAGGAAAGTGGAGTTGTGAAAACAAGACTTCCAGATGATGATTAAATATGTTTGTATGTACATATGTATGTACGTATGTATGTATGTATGTGTGTATGTACATATGTATGTATGTATGTGTGGATGTATGTATGTATTAACATGAGTAATTGCTACCATATTATGTATGACAGTGAACTATAGATATCCTTTTAAATTATAAATTATTTTATATTTTGGAAGTTTTCTTTTCTTCACGAAGTTTAATTCTTAATTTTTCATTCTCTTCAATACTCAGAGGAGGGTGCTAAAATGAGTTAGGGTGGAAGGGAGTGATGGTGGGAGGAAGGGAGTGATGGGGGAGGGAGAGGAGGAAGGGAATGATGAAAAGAGAGTGAAGGAGGAAGGGGTAATGGGCAGAGGGAGTGATGGGAGAGAGGGAGAGGAGGAACGAAGAGAGTGAACGAGGGAAGAAGAGAGTGAAATAGTATAAAGAAAAGAGTAAAGGAAAGAGATCAAGTGAATGTTGATGAAGAAGTGAGTCAGTTAGCTTAGGTATATGATCAAGGAGACTCTAGATGATGACTTACATATCCTTGTGGATGAATAATTTTCTGTAGAAAAATATTGTACTATAATACAAAAATATTTGATGCACAATACGTGTGTGTGAATTAAAAGTACCAGCCCTAAACAGCAGAAACAAGCTCCTAGCCATCCTCAGCAATTAGTAATGGGTGTGGCTAGCAAAAATGTATATGTTAATTAATTGATCGAGTCATGTGATTAGCAGGTGAAATCTTCAGGCGTACTTCTTGCATCCCAAACACTAATCTGGTGCTGTATATATAAAGAGCCCCATAAATTCTATTTTTCAACACCCCTAACTTAAGGTGTGGTCTCATGCTGGAATACACTTGAAGGGGTACTTCAACTATCGCATAATTCTTGGTTCATAATATTTAATGCACACATCATTTTTTTTTTAATGCTAGAGTATGTACATAGACTCACTCTCTTGTCCGATACAAATTTTTCAAAATATTGAGGTAAATTGAAATAGTAAAACACACCAACTGGAAAAAACACATATAATGTCATCTGTGTAATGAAATGAACATTAAATATGATTAGTCCATGTACAACTGCAGTCTCGTTCCCATACTCCATTGTGAAAGTGAGTTTGGGAATGAGACTAGCTACTATTCAGTTTGAGCTAAATATATTGTAATGCAGGTATAAACTATAAGGTAGTACTGTCAGTTGCAAGCACTAACCCTCATCAGCTCTATAGCATTTCCAGTACTTTTTCTCATCCTTTATTATAAACCACACCCACTTAATTAAGTTGGCATTAAATGGAGAAAGGCAACATCATGGAGCCAAAATGCAGGAATTGTAATCGTACATATTTACTAAAAGGTGAGAGTTTTATTTAAATATAGACATATAATATCATATAATACATATAAATGCATTGTACATTAATGTATTTATAATGATATCAGTTTTAATTTTGTTTATTTCCAGCTGAGTCCAGACGAGAGACAAAGAGGCTACCTCTTTTGTTAGAGTGTAGTCATTGCTACTGCTCAGCATGTTTACAAGGTCTATCTGATCTTCAAACGGATTGTATCCCGTGTCCTGAGTGTCGGGTGAATTACGTAGCATGCTCATGTCAAAATTAATCACTTATTGTAATATTTTGATGATAATTATTTTGTATATATACTGTCAAATGTGAATTATATTCTTATGCTATATATATACATATAGATAAATCTTATACATTACATAATGTAATATATATGTACATATGCATATAGTTATATATGATTATACATGTACATAGTATGTGACATGTATAATCATTATCACATATGTACATGTAAATATATAATTGAATGTACATGTATAATCAGTGTATGTATGTACATGTATAATCATTATCACATATGTACATGTATAATTATATGTACATATATAATCAGTGTATGTACATGTACATGTATAATCATTATCACATATGTACATGTACATGTATAATTGAATGTACATGTATAGTCATTATCACGTAATTATTATGTACATGTACATGTATAATTATATGTACATTTATATGTATGTACATGTACGTACATGTACAATGATTATACATGTACATGTGTAATATGTACATGTATATACTTTTCTTTAGAAACCAACTCCATTCATTACTGGTATACAAATATCAGATCAACTACCTTTATCATACTATATCATTGGACTGGTAACTGCTATTAAACTCCATCTAAACAAAAGGTATGCATTTACACGTACATACTGCTTTTGTGCTCACATACCTACACACACACACACACACACACACATACACCCACACACACACACACACATTTACTCTGTGATGGTACATAACGTATAATAATAATAATTATTATTATACATATACATGTAGCTCTTCTGTACCGACTCTCTATTCTGAAGATATTGATGATAATGAAGATGAATGTAATGATGTGTCTATGGATTTAGTTGATAATGGTATGTATATATATATATATATATATATATATAATATATATATATATTATATATAATTATATATATATATATATATATATATATATATATATATATATACATATCTATCCAATCTTACAATATCTATCCATCTATTTATCCCTGTATCCAACGATCCATCCATCTATCCAGTCGTCTATCCATCTATCTATTCTTCGATCCATCCTCTTGTCTGTCTATCTATCCATCTATCTATTGTAGTAGAAACATACATATATACATATTCCACATCTATTCATCGGTCCAGTTGTCCGTTCATTCATCCATTCATACATATTCCACATCTATTCATTGGTCCAGTTGTCCATTCATTCATCCATTCATACATATTCCACATCTATTCATCGGTCCAGTTGTCCGTTCATTCATCCATTCATACATATTCCACATCTATTCATCGGTCCAGTTGTCCGTTCATTTATCCATTCATACATATTCCACATCTATTCATCGGTCCAGTTGTCCATTCATTCATCCATTCATACATATTCCACATCTATTCATTGGTCCAGTTGTCCATTCATTCATCCATTCATACATATTCCACATCTATTCATTGGTCTAGTTGTCCGTTCATTTATCCATTCATACATATTCCACACCTATTCATTGGTCCAGTTGTCCATTCATTCATCCGTTCATACATATATCTATTCATTGTACTGATTGTTCATTTATATAGAAACCTCATATAATCTTGTGTGTCAAGAGTGTGAAATCACTGCTGCAGCTGTAAAGTGTTCTAAATGTGATTGTGTATATTGCCAGTCGTGTTTCCAAATTGTAAGTAATCATTTATTAACATATACAAACAAAAAAATTCCCCAGCACCTTGATAGTCAACACGCATGGGCCTAATTGGCTCAACAATGGTTAGTGTGTGTGCCATTGGGAATACATCTTGAGCTAACAAAGAGTTAATGATGTTAGTGACAATATAATCATAATTAACTGGACCAAAGTGAGAACTGTGCAGTGCCAAACAAGAAGCTTTTTGGGCCAATGGTGCCCTATATGAGCTTATCAAAAACACTGACGCTTACCTTTAATCATGCAGGAAGTCAACAAATTTGATTTCCAAGAAGAGCTGTGTTTGGGAGAAGGGGTCAAGGTGTGGAAATAGTGAGCCAATTGTCGTACATTTGGTCTATTTTCAACACTTGTCCTGCTCCCT